>JAEDXX010000041.1:0-600000 GCA_021725515.1 Epicauta chinensis
ATTTGCTATGAATGAATCTTTAATCTAAAAATAACTCTATTCTTGATAAACTTTTAACATACATGAATCTGCCGTGTAAACAATTTTGAATAATTGCAATGTAATATTACTCAAAAAATTCGTAAACAATAATTAATACAAAAAAAAAATCGATTACAATTCAAGGTGAAACACTAAATATTAGGAAAAAAAAGACTAGTTATTACATAAACACATTGACGTCAAAACAGATGTAACAATAAATAATTAATAATAACAAGACAATATACAAAAAAAAATCAATAATTTCCTATTTACGTACCACAATATGTAATTTCAATGGCAAATGGATATTTGTCGATGATAGAGGACACATTTTTACGATTCCACCCCCTATCTATAAGTCACCACAACTAACCGATAATAATAATAATAATAATAATAACCACCACTTATAACAAATTGTAATGGATTTATCGACTGTTCTAGACACTTATTTAAAAAAATTACGATACACGATTAGAGATATATCTGGATTGTTTGTTTTTAAATATAAACCACTCAAAAATGATTGTTACATATTTTTTTTATTTAGAAAAAAAAACAGATCATACAATCCGTTTTAGATATTACGCACAATTTTCCGTGATAGATGAAATCAAATAGGCTAAATCGCTGTACATACAGTATTGGCAAGTGTAACTAGTGAAATTGTACAATTCATCCTTTTTTACACAAGTTGAAAAGAGATGGAGCTAATGATTTTATAAAGAAATGTATTAGCTCCTTAGATTTTCTGTTTGTTCTATAAAATGTGTTTCTATCTTCTAATGTAAAGGTGGTGGCGATTATATTGTCCCTATACAGTGGTGGTAAATGAAGTAAGTAAATTTGAAAGTGCAGAAAAATTAACAAAACCATATCTATTATGTCTTTTCAGTGGCGTAAAGAACAGATACGAACCATATTTGAAACAATTTATCACTTTTTAAGTTTTAAACGAATTGGGGACAAAAATAGTCCCAAAATTTATATAAAAAGAGCAGTGTTCAGTTCGACCCTTGGAAGGTCGTGTTATCCGAGTAGTGGCGCCAATCGAAAATCGTGTTATACGGGAATCCCACAGTTACTCAACAAAAATAATATCAACCGGAATCGAATCGTATATAATTTAAATTAAAATCAAAACAACTGCTGATTATTACCATGTCAACAGACAACATTCCGGATTTTTCGAATAATTTCCTTTTGATAAGTTCGTTAAATCAACAATTTTTTTGTAAACAAATAAACGTAAGAATTCTCGATAATTTCCCTACAATGATTTTTTAATTATCTATTTTTATTATTGAATTATCAGTGAAAGTTTCATTCTGGAATAATTAAATGAATCTTGACCTATTCTATTTGTTTTAATAAAATGAATCAATAAATATGACCCCACAGATTATACATACATTAAGATAAAATTTCGGGGTTTTTTTTTGGTTTATAAGAAAAGCAAAAAATTTCTTACCGGTTGTAGCATAATTTTGAACTTTCCCACAATAAAACAAATGACAATTGACGTACCCTCAAATCATTGAGGGTACTAGATTAATTAGAAGAAGACTATACATAATAATTGTAAAGGATTGTACATTTCCACGGATACAATTGTTGATAGAATTGTTGCATTTTTTTCGTAATTTGTTTAAATAGAAAGACAATCATAGAATACACAATCGCCCCCAATACGATGACTCAAATCACAACTTTCACTTCATAATTCATACACGTGTACACAAATAGCCAGCCACGTCACATTATTGTCATTAGAATTAAGGAAAATCGTAAGAATTTTTTTTTGCGAAAAATATAGCAGAAAAAATTGGGGTTAAGATCTGGTGACAATTCAATGACAGCTAACATAACCTAACTTTAATATTTATTTTTATAATAAAGATAATTCCAACTTACATTTGATAGGTTTTGTATGTGGTGATTGGTGATGGCCTCTTCAGACCGGCTGCGGCTCCTTTTGCGGGACATTGTCGCTAGATTTGTATAAGATTCGTGTACGTCTGCAACAATTCAACATAACCTAAATGTTGCGCCCCACCTTCTCTATCTGTCTGTCAGCTAGGTGACAGTACTTTTTTTTTGCACCGATTACGCTTTAGAAATAAATAAATATTTACCTAACATTGAATCAGTTTTAAAAATCCGGTAATTAATGCAATTCAAGTTATTGTAGTAGTCGAATCGATTGTTTCTTGTCTGTTTTGTTAATTAATTAACATTGAATCCGACTTTTCGATTAAATTTAAAATTCGAAAATCTATACACGGAAACGGTGACGCGACTTGTTGTAAGTCCAAAACGCTATTATCGTTTTGATGATTACAGTTATTTATGTTTGTTTTTGTTGGCTATACCCCACCTTTTTATATATATAATACGGCTACATCTGATCAAATAAAAACAATGGACCAATTACGGATTCGATTCGATGATAAGCTCGAGTAGGTACCGGAAAAATTATTGTTTTTTTTTTTTGAATTAATTGAACGATTATCAGCGATAAGTGAGAAATTTTGGAGATTAATTGAATAGGCGCCGATGACCACGTGACCAAGTGACGTAACATCGTATGATAAGGTCAGAATCCTCTTTGAAAACGAATAGCGTGATTTTATTGCAAATTAATCATCAAAAACTGTTTATGAGACGCAAAAAAAATTAGCAATTCTGTTGTTTTA
Organism: Epicauta chinensis; assembly: GCA_021725515.1. Classification (NCBI taxonomy): domain Eukaryota; kingdom Metazoa; phylum Arthropoda; class Insecta; order Coleoptera; family Meloidae; genus Epicauta; species Epicauta chinensis. The sequence continues at coordinate 2,721 of JAEDXX010000041.1, forward strand.
TCAGTTATTTATTAAATTTGCAGATTTGTCTATTTTTGTATGGCAACGAACTGTTGTTATATACAGGTTTGGCACATGATATTAGCATATCCGCCCACTTTTACAGGAAATTGATGATATACTACACTAAATTCACTGACCAAAGAGTTCTAGATTTGATAGATGTCTCGTTAAACCACGTACGTACCCTCAGGATTGTATGGGCACCAACAAATAAATCCCTAAAAATATCACTATAATCAAGGGTACCAACTTAAATCTAGGAACCCTTTGCTGGATGAATTTAGTTTACTCGATGTCATAACCATTATTAGAGATTTTTTATAAGTATACTTGGTACATTATTGTAATATAAAATTTCGCCAGACAAGATGTCAAAATTCATGCAACTCTATGATTAGAAAGTCCCTAAATCATGACATAGTTGAGGTGATTTTATTGTTTGTTTTATTTCTTTCAAAATTTTAACAATGGATTTTCAAGATAGTTAAATATGATCGTTTGATTGAAGTACAGATTTAAATTTTACCGTTTCAGTAGTACTTTTCCTATAGCGGATTAGGGACTTTCTAACCATAAAGTTGCGTGTATTTCGACATCTTGTCTGGCGAAATTTTATATTACAATAATGTACCAAGTATAACTGATCTTGATAAGCGGAATAATTGAGAAATTTCCTTTATTGCAAATCTTTATCATTAAACAAATACAAGCGATTAATTGGTAAATTTTTACGATTAATTGATTGATAAAGTGTCAAAACTTGCGCAACTTGAATTCTGAAAATCCCTAGATTTTGACATCTTTGAGATGATAAAAGCTTGTTTTTTTTTCTATATACATAGTTTTAAAACATTATCTTCAAGTTTTATGTCTTTTAGTTAATCGTAGTGTGATTTTTATGGTGAGAAAATTATAAAATGTCATTGACATTGGATTAAATCCCCGTAGTTAGGGACTTTCAGAATACTGACATCTTTGAAATTTTACATTTTGTATTACAATAATGGCCCGAGTATAGCTACAGTTGCGATCAAAAAATTTTGGACGGCGTTTTTTTGACGTTTAAAAATGTTTAACCTGGGCCAAGCATTACTGTTATTATTAATTTCAAATATAAAATATTTAAGGCTGTCCTACACCAACTGATATTAGATGTCCAAAATTTTTTGATCGCAACTATATATTTAGGAATTATCTTCGTAATATACACAGATGTGGCGTTTGTTCTAAGTAGAAGCGCAACGAGCAAATACCATATTCAATAAAATCTTTTCTTTTAAAACTGATCTTAATTCGTCTCTATAATGTAGCAGAATTTCAATACTTTTAGTTATGTTAGAAATTGGAAGACTGGTTCCTGTTATTTAGGGCAGCACTGTATATCCAAACAATTTGTGACGTCACCAATAGGCCGATGTATGCAACCGCTAATACATTACCGTTGAGTGTATGTAACCAACAAAACTTTATATACAGTGGGCTCATTCATAATTTGATAGATACGCTCAGGCGGTGGTAATTATAAATTATAGATGCAGTGAAATGCATCGGCAAACAAGCTGATTATATAAAAATTGCATAATTTGTCATCATTGGTGTTTATTCGTACAAACGAAATGTATAAATTTAACGGTTAATTTACGATTAATTTTTCCACTGTAAAATAAGAGTCGATAAAAACAGGATGTACTTTATTTATTTATAAAATCTATCTCGTGGCCTTAATTTTTATTTAAAAAACAACAACAACAAACACTTGATAACGGATATTGGCCGGTTGTACTGTTGGTTGCATAACTTTATTGTTTTAGTGTCAATTGTACAAATAATAATATTAATAAAATAATTATAATAAAAATAATAATACTAAGCAATAGCAATCACACATACAATTACAATCATTCACACATTTAATTAAAATTATCAATGAAAGTTTTTAGTAAATAAAAAAAATGTAGGCCTTAATATGGTCGTCTAAATACACCAGTGAATAAAACAGTCTTCTCGACCTTATCATAAATCAAATAAATAAATGGATGATTACAATGGAATTGGGCCGGTTCTAATGGACGACTAGATCGGAATGTGAATAATACAGTAGCTGCTGCAGCTTTTGTGCCTTCTTCATTGACTTCAATACGTGCCTTATGTAGGGCACTACCCAAACTTATATATTGATCAGTTAATCCAGATAGATCGGATGAATTTGTAAATAAATCACCCACACCCATTTGTTCCAATACCTAAAAGCAATCATCAAAAACAAAAAGAAAAACATATTGTTTTGTTCTTTAAGTGTGGAATTTGTTAATGTTAAAGGAAAACACTCAGATTTTAATGGCACTAATCGGTTTATTATTATTATTATTATTATTAATATTATTAATATTAGAACAATTGTGCGTACTTTCCAAAGTGTTAATTAATCGCAAAAAAAATAGAGGTAAACATTTTTATAAATCACAGATTCTCAATTCGAATATTATTATTATTATTATTATTGTTTTGTTTATATTTCATTTTTCGGACTCTTGATAATACCACTGAACAGTATCGTGTGTGTTTCTTTATTATAAATTAATAAGATGAATGGTCGATTGCATATAAATTTAATTGGTTGATTGATATCATCATCACTCATACGCCAACCGATCAAAACAGTCGCTGCTGCAGCTTGTGTACCATTCTCATTGACAACAATCTTTGCTTTATGGATGCCTCTATTTATTTCTAAATTGTGATTTTTAGATAATGTTGAGAAATCAGCATCAGATTGGAATAAGTTGCCAACACCCAAAGATTCAAGGATCTGTTGGTTAGCCAAAGAAGAAACAAATTTTTGGGGTTAGTATACACTCCACCAAAAAAAAAATTAGAAAAAAAACAATAACAATTCCACACACTGTACGAGTTGAAATTGTTATTGAAATGTGATTAGAAGAGACAGGGGTGTATTTTGGCTGGCTGAAAGGTGCTCAGTTATAGCAGTAAACTTTTGGCACGCGACGAATTCCACTCTGAGGCAGTGTCCTTGTGCCTAGCAAAAACGTGAAATTACACTGAACGGTTTTTTTATTATATTATTTTACTTCGGAAAACTTGTTTACGAAATATCAGGAATTGTGGAGTGCCTCTTGAGTCTTGTTTTGGGCGTCTTTAATAGGCTTTGTAACAAATCTGAATGACCAAGCAAAAGGATATAAGAGCCCTCAAATAGGTGACCACTAGTAGAAGGCGTTCCGTTATAACCGGAAACTTTTGGCACGCGAGGAATTGTAGTCTGCGGAGGCGTCGTTGTGTCTAGCAAAAAATTCTAAATTTGAACGTGGAACTAGTGGTAGCTGGCCAAAATCTATTTTCTGTCTGCTCTTACATTCTTAATTCAACTGGAAGAATAATATTTAATTTCAAAGACTCCTTTGGGGAGCTTTAGGAATTGTGGAGTGTCTCTTTATGAGCTTCTTTAATATACCTTCTAACAAATTTAAATAACTATTAAAACGAAGATAAGAGTCTTAAATTAGGCGGATTTAGAGCACTTATTTTGCCTCAACAGTGCCCGAAAGTCAGGTTCCTAGGATCCTAGGTCTAACAGTCTTTCTTGCATTGATAATAATGTTGCAAAATAGACTCAATTTTTTACCAATCAAATTCACGTTTGTTAAGCTTGAATCTTATTTGCTGAAAAGGCAGATTTTTCAAAATTAAGTTTGCAGTATCGCAAATTAAAAACAGAGATTGGGAGCCACTGATCACCTCTAACAGGAGAAATCCGCATAAAAATGTTGAAGAAAGTGTGAAAACTAGCGATAAAGAGAAATTCTGCGTGTTTTTTACAACTTTCGCTAACCAGCCAGCGTTCTTTTTTTTTTATCTTGTGTTCCAAACAATACACCCCTGTCTGTTAATATGTTTCCACCACACAAAACTTACCGGTACTAATTCCAACGTGTGCTCTAAAGCGAATTTCGGCAATGAAACTTGTACAGTCTTCGAGACCAATCGATTATTCTCCACGATTTCGGTGAATTGGTCCAATGTTAATTTCTTCAAAGTAGCATCGAGGGCATCTTTAGCAAACGGTGGCAGTAGGATATACATACTGATCGTGTCGCCTTGGTAAGGTAATTCCAAAATGTGGGCGCCTAAAGTTTCCGAAACGTCTGAAAAAATTGATCCGGTAAAAAAAAATAAACTAACCAAATCTAAACCAAATATAGGTACCATGATTGAAGGTGCCTTCAACATGCATCATATCGACCATAATCTGTTTGGATGGATTCACATAGAATATATCCGGTTTTGTTTTGTTCACATCGAATTTATTGACCCAGATGCCTTTGAAATAGGCGGCATTAACTAATGCCAGATTTGTATTGGAATCAATTGAACCGGGCGGCAAGAGATCTTTGATCATATGATGGGTGGTATTGTCGACCCATTGATTGATATAATTCCTTGCCGATTCTGGATTCGTTTTGAATGCTAATCGTTCCAATTCAGTTGGGAATATTGTCGGGATACAATCACGTATCTCAATTTGATCGGAAACGTAGATTTTATTTGCATTCGTAAATTCGTACATAGCATCATTTGAACGGATCTGTGTCATGAATTTATCCAATTTGTAAGCCTTATATGTATCCGCTTTCGTCTAAAATCAATCGAATTAATCAATGAAATACGCGCAAATCATTGGAAACACACACCTGTTTATCCTCCAAACGTAACACTTTCTTTAGATAGTTCTCCGTTTGATTACCCGACAAGAAATAGGCTATCATCAAAGCGTGATATGTTGAATACGGTGAAAAGAATAGATTCTCACTGGGTTGTAAACGATTGATTGTTTGTAAAAGGGCCAAAGAGAAGGCCTGTTGACCTGTATACAGACTTTGTCTTGTCGTCTTATCCGGTTGACGGTCATCATTGATCGTTAAACATTGCTGATAAGTTGTTGTCAAATAAATTGCCAATATCAGTAGGCCGAAGGTTATCTTCATTGTTGATGTGCCTAAAATTTGGAAAATACTCTTTAGAGAGTGATCTGTACACTATAAAGTTGAATCACTGACTGACTAAATTTGAACGAATGCAGAGAAAGTTCTTGATGTTTTGACCTACAATTTATACGAAAAACACTTTCTCAAAATTACACAGAGACACACTCACACATATTTGTTTTGACGGTTTTCTTATTCTGGAAGTACCGATGACGTTATGCCCAATCATTTTTATTTTTTTTTGTAATTTTTATTTAAAATAGATTTTATGAAATTGAGAAATTATAAGAATTCACTTGAAATCTAGAATAAACACTGAGGCGTCAAAAATTAGATAATACGAGAGTTGGGGATTTACATTTTAATATTAATTACAAGGAAATCTCAATTAGTTTGTTTAATTAATAGCTAAAATAATAGCAAACTGTAAGATAGGAAGTACAATGTGCAAAAATTCCCCTTGACCTGTAAAGATGAAAGAGGATTTTCCCAAAAGAAAGAATATGGTCGATTTACGAAGGTCTTTGGCATACGAAAAACTTTCCTACCTCTTTAAGGCGAACAATTTACTATTCCGAATTGGGAAAATACCATCAAATCGACTTGATTTTGATTGGGAGGAAATGGATTTGTTTCGCGTTGATGTAAACACAAAAACTAATGCAAATTCCAAGATAATATACCAATAAAATTACTACAAAGAAATTGCGTCAATATGGAATATTTTTATGACCTTCTTTTATTATTTCAATTTCGTTAGTTGCTAGAATTTCGTATAATCCAACACACGGATCTAATGTCATCACGACTATAAAAAATAATCAATTTGCCACAGTACTATTTATTCGTTTTTTTATCGTTTTTTAGAAAATCTATTATTTATATACAGTCATGGGAATTCATCTAGGCACAACGAGAAGTGTCTTTGGTACAGACGAATAGTGCTAGCGTTCTCTTTTGACTAAGACCAGGAATTTTGCAAGTCTTTGGTACGCCAAAACTGCCTCACCCAAAGGCGCCCGTAGTCGGCTAAACTCAGCCCAAAAATTAAGTATAAAATTTCAAATTACAAATGATAGGTTATGTGCAACTTAACATTTGAAAAGTTCCTAACTTTTACATGTTTCCATGAACCAAAATAGTATATTATATTGTGGCACTACTGTTCGAATAAAATCCTACGCGTTTGTTCACATATTTTGCTATTTTCAATATTTTCAATATTAACTCTGAAATTCGATAATTTATTTTCAGTTTAATACAATAAAGGAGAATTTTAATTTTGGTGCTTTAATAACTTAACTATTTTTTCGTTGCGTAGGGTAGTCATCCCTATCCATGTCTGTTTTCCTTGACGTTGATCCTTGAATCAAGTTAAGCGATAAACCGCCACTTCTAGATGAGGCTTATTTGTATCTGTCCCTTCCGAGACTCACTTCTCTCTCAGAAGTCTAGTAGATATACAGGTGTGATGTGCCATTTAGGCTACATCACGATCGATTCTTTTCGACAAATTAAAAGGCAACAAAGAGAGAGAGAGCTAGTTGGTAATAAGAGACATCATCCTTGGTCTCTTTTCCCGAACAATCTGTCCTACAATGCCACATCTGTACATACAGCACGCATGCTAAAGTTGTTTCATTTTTTTGTTAATTGTAGCGAATTTCTCCCCATTATCTTGAGAGATCTAATTATCGAACATGAAATTGCAAAAAGTAAGAGGTGTAAAAAAAAATAGCGACTGCCATTGAATTTAGATCAGATTTTTAGCAAAGATTACAGGCAAAAAACCAGTTTCGTTTTTGTTCCATTTTGTATCTAGTCCAGGTCAATATTAACTACTTACCCCTGACCTCTATTGAACGCCTCTATTCGTCATATATTTTCTATTGTTTATTATTATATAATAGATTATTAAAAAAATATAAAAATAATCTGAAAAAGCTGGAACAACAAGTGACCTTTGCAAATACAATCAAATTTTTTAATATTCTAATAGTAATTATGATTATCATTATTAACATAAACAAAGGTAGTTCGTTTTTTAGCATTGATAATGGCAATGCTCTAATTGGATTTGAAACAATTCGGCCTTAGTTCCGCTTTTTGCGTCTACAGGTGAACAAAAAACAATTACCATAAATTTGCTTTTATTATTCCGATAATGTTAACAATTTGGCGAAATATTTGGGGAATTGTTAAAAAGATACGGGTAATTCCAACCGATTGCGTTCTAAACTATTTCAACATCACTTAGCATAATGCTAATTATAATTAAGTATTACCAATCGTAATTGTACGTATACACACCTTAATTTATGTTCTTATAATCGGTACGGAAAATTTGGGAGTTTCTCTCAAACACTCAAATAAACACTAGATTTCTTCGCAATTCGTCGCCCGATTGTTGATAATTAGAACAAGAATTTAACAGTAAATAACAACAATAACAACAAGTGTTGGTGGGTCTCTTTAGACTGGTAAACGAACCAAACACGAACAGGTTTATATGAGATATACACACACACACCGATGACGAATACTATGCATGGCTTTGAATGTAAAATTACTGTAAAATTACAACAAAGAGAGGTGATGTGTGTGTGTGCATTAAAAAAAAAGAAACAATGAATTATTTGATATGTAAACGATTTTTATTTTCGGGAATGCCAAACGAGATGCAATCGGAATTTCCACTACAACTGACCATTAAAAGCAACAGAAATTACCGTAAATGATTTGATTTCAAAAGATCGGCTATCACATTTATTGCATCAATTTAATTATTCATATTTTGCTATTGTATTTATTCAGTCATATCGATGGGATTTACCCACAATTATGTTGTTTTTTTTTTTGTATTACAAAAATAACCAGAGGAGTGTATTTTTTCTGGTTTTGTTAAACTTGAACAATTTTTTTGTCCTTTGATAATTTTTGGACTAAAATTGGTGTATTTTCCAATTTACAGTGCTACGAAGTCAAGGATCCTGGCCTAAATTCTACACTCGTTAACAGTATTGACGTCAAGTTCGGCTTCAATTCGGCTTTGTTTTCTTAGATTTAACCGTTGTGGAGATCCTTTTGATTATTTCACGCGTTAGTTGTTTGAATTTTTTATGATAATTGAAATTTTTAAGGATGCTGGAGTAAGCGTCTAAAGGTTATGCAACACAGTATACCGACAACCGATGGGGTTTTCTATAAATGTCATTCCAAAACTAGTGTGCTTACCTAATAGAAAACGGTTCTTGGGAGAAGCCACCAGAGGCGCGCCAACCTACTTGGACGCCCGGGTACAAAGTTTCCATTACCGTCCCTTTGGATATAACCATTACAAATCAAAATACTTGGTAGAAAAAAATTCCTTTCCAATGATACTGAGCTACAACCTCAAATGAAAACTTTCTGATAATCTTAAGTATTTGTTTTCGCTTTTTTTTCTTTTTTTTTATTAACAGAATTAAATAAAATTTATATTAGTTATATATTAGACTGTATCAGAAAAATCGACTATTATTTTTTTCAAAAGGCACATTGCAAATATTGTTCAGGATGTCGAAGCAATGGGCCTGTGAAAATATAAGCTCTTAATTTTAATATCTACAGGTGCCTCATCGCGATTTTCTATTTCCCATTTGATTAACATGGGAAAAAGATTCTCTTGCGCTTTGGAATTTTATAGCTCACATTCGAAACAATATTTCTAAATGACTAAAATATAGTCTTATACAAAATTTACCGCTCTACAAAAAAGGTCTCTTAGAATTTTTTGATATATTTAGTCCTTCAAAATTTATTCAAGTTTAATTGTAAATTTTTACATTTTTCGAATTTTTTGACGTAACCATCAACTTTATGGAAAATTTTATAGAACATTTTTGTAGAGCATTTTATTCTCTATAACTTATCTTCATAAAAGTTTTTGATATTTTTTACAGGTTGAAAGTTATTTGCAATGAACTGATTTTTTTTATTCTAGAAATTTCTAGTAATGTTTAGTGGATAGCGTGCTTGAAGTCTGTAAAGATTCCCTTTTCCGATACTTGCATTTATTTCTCAGGATAAGCAATAATCGTTTTTGAACACTTTTTGTTTATCAAGTTTTCTGGAAAATGGCTGTGAATTTTGAAAAAATGCCATAAAGACATTGAGCATAGTATCGTCTATAATTCGCATAAGTTTCATTCGATTGTACCAATAACTAGAGGAGAAAGACAAAAAAATCCATCTAAACTGAACTTTCGCGTCTCACGGGAGAACTAAATAAGTTCACAAATAAATTGTCTTTTGAAATTATAGGCTATTGCTATTAAAAACAAATACAAAAGATTTTTTTCTTAAAAATTTCAATCCTTTGTAAAAAGTGAAAAGTCAACCGTGCACAACTCAACAACAGAACGTTTTAGATCATTGCAGTAGAACCTTAAGAAACTTAAGGTGTATCGGGCCTTAATAACACATAGTTCGCATGTTCGCATATATAACACTGCATATCATGTGCTTTATCTTACATATTGACAAAATGAGAATTTTTTTGGATTAAAACACATGTTTTTGGACTTTTATACAATATTAAATAAAGACAATAAAATTCCAAAAACCTGTGTTTTAATCAAATTACAACATTCTCTAACAATTGTAACAAATGTAGCAATTTTTCTTCTCAAATTAAATATCAAAGTTCCATCAATGCAACCAAATTTGCCGCCCCCCATGTTCTGCGCTCGGGTGCATTGCGCCCCTTGCACCCTCGGTTGGCGCGCCCCTGGAAGCCACATAGGACAAAATTTATCTACAAACTGCAATAATTAATTGGCAATCATTAAAATATTAAGGTAAGAAATTGTATACTCGGTACATTATTGTAATATAAAGTGTGGCATTTCAAAGATGTCAAATTTTATGCAACTCACTATTCTAAAAGTCCCTAAACATGAGAATTTAATAACTAATTGATAATTTTCTCATAAGAATTTCGCTATCAAAATCAAACTACGATAAATTAAGAAACAAAATTAATGTTAATTTTTTAAACACATAGTATAAACCAAGGCTTAAGATTTTATCACCTCAAGCATGTCAAAAATCTAGGAACTTTCAGAGCGTAAGTTGCATAAATTTTGACATTTGTCTGTCAAAATTTTACATTACAATAATGAACCGAGTATATACTGTATTCTCGGACCAAAGAGTTATTAGATTTGACAGATTTGTCACTAGCACTCCGCGACGTAAAACAGTACCACCTAATAGTGGCTAAAATAGATACGAAAGTAGTTAAAATAAATACGAAAAATACACACTAGTGGCAGTATCGTTTATTGTTTTCAAATAATCCTGCATAGACGTAAGCAAACGTATATGAATATCACTAGATTTAAGTGAACTCTTTGGTTTAGTGTAGGTATTATTGGATAACTTTTTTTTGCTAAAATGTCGATGTATTTTATTTACCACTTTCCTTCCTGAAAAATATACCCTTAACTAGACATTATTTCAGTACTTTGCTTAGCCCTTTCGCTGATCTTAAGGGTACAAATCAGTAAATTGGTTAATTAAATTGATTTGCTTACCTTCCTATAAGAGTCCTGAGATCTGCTTCTAATGAAGATGGCAATGTAGCTTTCTCTCGGTTTGCCAGGTGACTCGTTTAATATACCTATTTCTTTTACCATCACTGTATATTGGAGTAGGTTTCCGGGAAGTCAATCTTTACAAAAGACAGCTGCAAATCTTGTCTAATTCAGAAGTTCTCAATATTTTTCCCCACGGTAACCTTTAAAAATAAAACTCCTCCTAAGAGTGAACATTTTTGTTTCATCGATTTTGTTCAATTCAAAAAAGAGTCAAACGAACCAAACTTTAGTTGCCCCTGGTTTGACCCAAAAAATAACAAAAACATTTCTTCTCACCATTTTTAAAATGATGTAATTAATGATTAATTGGAGAACATTGAAATTATAGTAAAATTAGCGCCTCCTAGTTATGCAACCAACTGTCACCGACTCTGTTTACATCCAACCAATGATAGGATTTAGTTGCAATTTTAGACGGAAATTTCATACAAAACTAACTTGAGTTTGTGAAATTTTTAACATTTCCCCAGATAAAGGTGTACTCGTAGAAATCTGATATAAATGTCGTTCGAAAACTGAGGTGAAGTAGTAATAAATAGTGTAAATACAGAAAAATTGGTTTATTTATTTGGATACAAAAATAATGGAAATCTTGTTGAAAAATGTCAAAAAATATGGCACAAAATCCACCAGAAATTCTATCTACAAAATCTTACAAAATACGTAATGGTGCTTTATTTTTGATAAAAAACGCTCAGAATTCTATTATACCTATTTACATAATAATAATATTAAAAATAATAATAAATCAAAAATTTCGCCTATATCTAAAACGAATCAATTCAAAAAAGGGGGCAAAGTAACGTACGTCTGATTATTACCATTTTCACTTTTAATTTGCTCTTTAATTCGATTATCATCATGATAATTTGTTTCGTATTTCGGCGACAGATTACCGTACCGTTCCGGTGAGCCATTCAATGTATGATTAACGTACTCGATTTTGGCCCCAATCGAATTCTCATCGGTTTGTGGTGAATGCGTTTGTAACATTGAATATTCCCGTCCCAACGGTGGACTTTGATTTGTTAATGCCGTAGTCGAATACGTATCGTGAGTGGCCCGTCCCATTGTCGCCGTTGTTGGTGGCGGTGGTGGTGGCGGTGGCGGTGGTGGTCCACCAAACAACTGATTATCGTGCGTATTCAACATGTACGATGAATAACCGTTCTGTGGCGATCCGAAACTCGAATACGGTGCCGTTGTTGTATTCAACAGATTCAAATGCGGTCCCAAATCGTACGTCGATTGATAACTCCACGTATCGACCGGATTCGAATTGTTCAATGTGTTGGTTTGTGTGAATGGACTTAATGTATTATTGAAATTCGTTGTGATACTTGAACTGGGTGAATTCGAACTGATATAGCCGGTTTTACGAGGTGGTTCACGTTTGCGCCATTTCGCCCGACGATTCTGGAACCACACTTGGACGCGCGACTCGCTCAAATTCAACTTTAACGCCAATTCTTCGCGAGCAAACACGTCCGGATAGGGGGCGCGTTCGAAGGCACGTTCCAGCTCCTCTAACTGGAAGGCGGTGAATGTTGTCCTGGAATTTTACAATGAATTAGTAGTGGAGGTGTAATGTGGACGTGTCCGCGTCTTACCTTGTCTTCTTCTTTTTAACGCCATTATTGTCGTTTTTCTTCTTATCGTTCTTCTTTTGGACGACAGGTGGTAGTTCCGTTGAGCTTAAACTTTGCGATTGTAGTAAATCATCATTTTTTCGTTTAATACCATTACTACCATTATCGATGGTTTGTTGTTGGAATAGGCCCAAGTCTTGGTGGTGCATCGGTGAATTTTCCATTTTCTGTGGTGATCCTTTGTATTCCAACGGTGATCCCATATTTGTGAAAACATCATGTTGCTGGGTTTGTTGTTGCTGTTGTTGTTGTTGTTGTTGTTGCTGTTGCTGTTGCAAACCCAACATCACTTGTATCGAGTGCACATTCAAGTTGTCTTGATTCTTGTTTTGTAATAATGTCGAATTTAGACTAGGTAACGGTTGATTCGAGTAATCATTAAATGATTGATCATCAAACGGTCCATTATCCATCTTTTTGTTGCGATTACAATTAAGTAATTATAAAAATTGCAAACACTTGATTATTGTAGAATTTTAATCAACGCAAAACAAACGAAAATCAAAACAATTTCGAAATTAATTTGTTCCAATTTATCACTGATTGATAATAATCATCAATGATTATTAAAAGATGGGTGTGCGGTTGTGGCTTGATTTTAATCAAAACGAAATTGTCGACACTCTGTTAACGTTACACTGACTTCTGACATTATTACTTTAACCAATTTATATTTAACGAGCTGAATTAAAGATGACCACATTTGGACCAATCCAACACCAACCGTACAGGGGCTATGTAGTTGATGATTGGTCCCGATACAGAAAAGGGGCCGGATCTCGACTCCATGGTAATCGAAAGAGAGATGGTTGTGTGCGAAATCCACCACTGGAAGGTAGAATGGTGGTCACGTGACTACCACATAATACGGGCGCACACATCTTTGTGGGAAAAATTCAGAAAATAACCGTCTTTCTCTATACGAAACTTTCCATGTATCGATTCGACTTTCTTTCGACTATAATTTAATAGGTACACGAAATAATTAATCTCATTCATGAGAATGATTGAATGAATTTGGTTGTTTTTTTGATGTTTCTTTTGATTCGATTAAATAATCATGTTTTTAAATGAGCCTAAGTGATAAGCGTACGCAGTTTGGCTCAATCACCCATAAGTGAATTTATCAATTTACCCAATTTTTGCCTATTAGCGACAATAGCTATTAGTGCAGCTATTAGTATATTAGTTTAACAGCCCAGATTCCTTAATGCAATCCAACTCAATATTGTCCAATTGTTGCTATTAAAACATTTCACACAGTAAATGTTCACCAGTCAAATACGGACTTTTATTGTGGAGGGTTGTCCGGTTTTTCCCCCAAAAACAAAAATTAACGCCAAATCATTGATAACATCACAAAACAGTGTTGATAATAACCGCGCAACATCTACCTGTGTACGTGTAGAAGTATTCAACATAACTCCAATGAAGTGCCATTTTTGATTCGTTTTATTAAAAAAAATTGGAAATCGTGCCAAGTGCCACTATTGTTGCTGTGCCTTATAACAAATGTTTCGTTTTTTTTTTTGTTAAATTGTGTGTGTGTTTTTATGTTTCAATTCTTCAACAGCATTGTTGCCGATTGTTTGTCGTGTCGTTATTATTATTATTATTATTATTATTATATCTATAGATAGACGACGGAAAAAAATTCCAATGTTGCAAACACTTGTGGTGAAACTGTATCATCTTCCCCAATTGTGTCCAATTAAGGATCCATTAGATTTAATTTATTTTAACTCGCTCAATTGATGATGATGGCGTAGGGGTCATATGGACCGAACTGTACACAGTGTCATCTATGCGGGACACGCAATCATCATCATCAACAACAACTACACGGAACAACACGAAAAGATGAGTGTTGGAAATATTTAATTTCGAAAATAATACAAAAGAGATGAGAGGAGAGGCGATTGGGTGAAGATTAGGGGGACGAGATGGGGTCTTGAATCGTAATTGAGATTGGAGTTTTTTTCAAGACATTCGTCAAGAGCAACAGGCTATATTGGAATCAGCACAGGTCCTGATTAATGCAAATTGCTAGAAACACTATTCTGGAATTAGCTAGAATTAATTGAAAAATGTAAAGAAGCGGTATTGTTTCGTAGAAGTCAAGTCGCTAAATTTCTCCAAATTCAGTGATATTAAAGCCTTATTTTTCAAGTAGGTACTTCCCCACACTCACGCCGGTACTAATTGAGATTAATTCGTAATAAAGGGTCTCTGATTAATGTTACGTTTTGCAACAGATATTAAAAGAATCTCTTACAATGTTAGAATAAAATCTTTTGGTTTCCAGTGCATTTTCCGATTAGTTGTGGAGTACTTTTAGTTAAAATCCAAATTTTTGCTCAATTTAAACAATTGGAGCTTGAAAGGGATGACATTTTTCGCTGCTTTAAGAAACAGCGAAAAATGTAAAAAAATTTCTCGAGCTCTTAAGAGAGCTGGAGAAATTTTTGTACATAGGACATCAAGCAAAAATTTGATTAGTTTCATCCGTTAAATCGAATAAAATCTCTTGATCTTCAAATAGCCACCGGATCTACGATTATTTCGAACCGGGGTAGAAACTTGATAGTGCCCCCCCCCCCTCTCCAAAATTTGAGATAAATTGAAAAAAACTCAGAAATATATAAAGGTAGCATTTTTTTGTGAACGGAACATTAAGGACTCTTTAATAAATTTGCATTCTTTATTACCTATTAGCTAATAAGTAAAGTGCGGATTCAAGGGTATTTGATTCGAATTACAATGCTCGAATTGCACAATTGGCGTAGTTTAATTTTAATGCATGTATTTACATAAAGTTATAAGAAAATACACATAGAACAAAAATTGTGTTTTTTTTAATTTTCTATGGCAGAAACATCAGCTTGTTGCCGGTGACGAACCGTGTTTTAAAGAATGAGAGAGAGCGACCAGAAATTCATAGAAATACGGTACAACTAGGCACCTGTTTTTTCGCCGTAACGTTGCGACGTCACGGTAGCAGTTCAATTGGTCCACTGATACTCTACGTGCGGAGTAGTTCGGACTTTATTTGTAGAGAAAAACGTTTCACAAGAAAAGATAGATTATGCAAGTACAACAGCTTTTGCCGATACGCTCTATACGAATTTGTCAGGAGACTAGAATTTGCCTTGCTCCAACTTGGAGCGGATATCCGCCCTTTACTAATAAGTTTTTCATTTGTGTGACAATCAAGACATTATTTGAATTTTTAGGTCTCAGCATTTTTCTTCTCTCTAATTTTCCTACAGCTTTACACGGCATGCTTTCTTTTATGCGAAAGAATCTATGAGCTTATCAAAGTCCATCTCAAAGATAGTTTTATTTTCAATGGCTAGAATCGCGAGGCCAGATAGACGTTCCTGACTCATTGTTGAACGCAGATAGGTTTTAATTATTTTCAGTTTGTTGAAGCTTCGCTCACAGCTTGCAAATGTTGTAGGTGATATGCAACATATTTTTAAAGCTATACTAACATTAGGAAACGCTTCCTGCAAGTCATGCTTGCACAGATATTGTAACAGATCGAATGCGCTTGATTTTTCATCAATTTCGGTTACTAATAGCTCTTTGAAAACGGCAAGTTCCTGACAAAAATCAACTGAATTCAAGTCTTTCGAATATTTTTGAGCAAAATAGGCTCCATTTTTTTTACAGATCGTCAGTCGACATATTTAAAAACGCATGGCCACTTAGGAAGACGAAATTTTCATGTAGACTTCTTGCCCTCTCTACCCTTGTTTCAATTTCTGTTGAAATTTTGTCAAACACTGCTTTTAGATCTTTGGAAACAAATCAGTCGAATAAGCGTTCTTGATTCGTCCTCGCAGATTTCGTCGTGTTGCCTTTTCTTTTTAAATTGGCAATTCGTTTGTTTTTAAGGACTGGCTAGATTTCTAACTCTTCTGATCCAGTAATGTTCTATTGGTTTTTCTCTCACTCCTTACAATATCTTAACAAAACCTTGCATTAACGCCACAGAACGCGAAATGATAATATCCTCTTTTTGTATTTCAACGTTCACTCTATAAATCTCTCGAAGAATATTATCCCAAATTGTTGAGGATAGATTTAAAATCCATCACCGCATGTAGTAAATGGCCAGCTTCACACTTAGATTCTGCGGCTTAGAGAGGATTCTTCAATTTCCTCTAGAGCTGTAACAACTCCCGGTAAATTATTTCATAGAGCAGTAAGTAACAGCTTGGTGTTTAGCCGACCATCTAGTTTGACTACTTCCTTTTAAGTTTGTTGTATTTTTTTGCACTATTTTTTTTTGATCATTTTATTTATGATTTTGGCGCCCCCTGAACCGGCGCTCGGGCGGACGCCTTGCTTGTCTCCCCCCTAGATCCGGGGCTGTCTTTAGACAATCCTTCAGACTCTACAGAATTGATATTTTATAATCGAAGATAGCCGTAAATAAAGCCTTCATTTTATCGGCCGGTTTTGCGCCTAAAACTATGAGATTTCAATTGAAAATTATTCTTCAAAATTCAAGTGAAAGGTTGAGGGAAAGGATGGAAAAACATAAAAAACAAGTCTAATTAGGTGGGTCGTAAAGGTTTATCGTTCCTCCACCACTATTCTGTGGGCAAATTGAACGAAATAATTGCACGTCTTGTTTTAATAAAATCAGCATGTTGATCTTTATACACTTTCATAATTTTACTCCAATTTAAAAGAAGGTTTCAATGAATTTATACTTTTATTATTGTTACTTTTTTTTTGTATTACTCTTTTTGTTTTCGTTTCATTTTAAAGTATTGTTGAATTCCATTATGTAATAATTTACAGTGCGACAATTACAATAACTACAGTAGTCTTTTTAGTAGGCCTTTTTTCTTAATTTTATCGCTTCATTCGTAGCTGCATATCTCTCAGGTAATGTAGGTATATATTTTCGGATTTTTCAGTCAATCTTTGTGGAAGCGTCCCGATGTGATGTCTAAATTGATTGTTAATTAATGAAATTACAGGTTGTTTTTTCGTAGTTACAATTATAAATTTCCGTTATTTGTCACAATTATTTTTTGAAAAATTGTTAAAATCGCCAGATTTTCAAATATTTCTGTTAAAGCCGCATAAGAGCGTGGATAATGTTTTATACATAGGTGGATAGAAGGAATTTTCTTACCGTTCACAGTTACAATTTCTACATGATCCAAAAAAAAAATAGAGAGGAAACATTTAAAATAGATAATAAAACAGAGTTCTAAGTCCTATGCAATCGTAATCATCTTAGACCTTCCTTTTTGGAATGACAGCCTTTGAGGTATGTAAGAATTGTCCTATCACATGCCAAACATCTGCTCTCTTCGTTGTGACTGTAATAATATTTTCCGACTAATTCACAAATCTTTTTTAATAAATTTTCTAAATAAAAAAAAGGAACAATTTAGAAATACAATTGCATTTTGTAATTTTAAGAGGTGGATTATTTTATTAGATACTAGTCAAAGAAAGCCTTACTATAGGTAGGTACTATTGTTTTTGCTACTAAATACAAAATTGGATATTCCACTATTCTTTGTTTGATCTGTGTCTTTCTCTGCAACCAATCAATCAATCATGCTATGTCGAAGAAAGTTATTACGCTAACAACGAAGATAACAGATGTTTGGCATGTTGTAGGTAAAATGAAGGTCGACATGTTTTTTAAGATGACCAAAGGTATTACGGGTGGGATTTATAGCTTCGTTGTGTTATCTATTTTCTCACTATCTTTTTCTTCGCATCCACCTAGATCCTTTGCCTATCCTGTATATTTCCCTAATTAATACAGTATCCGAACTGGATCAATAGAAACGTTTCGGAGATAGCTCTTTAGAATTACCATTGCTTTTGTATTGTTTTAGATTATCAATTTTTAAATAATTTATTGGAAAATCTTAGTTTTTTTTTTGAAAAATATCATCAAAATGGAACTCAATAGTTGTAAGATGATACTATAAATTCCATTTTTTTTTTAATATTCCCATCTATTTTCCAGAAAATTATATTCCAATCCGTGTGTACCTACATACACATGGGAAATAGTTGGAAATCTCGAAAAGAAGAACTTACAACTTTTCAAAACACAAATCTTATAAATTAGGTATGATTAACAAAGGAATTAAAAAAGATTAAAAAAATTTAGGGAAAATTAAATGATTTTCCCGGCATCAAATTACAAATCATATTTTCTACAGCTCATTTCTCTAAAGAATCCATTGAAGAATTATTAAATATAGGGGCGAATTAGCATTAAACTAATATAACTTTAGGCCCCCTTATTGCAAAGCGGGCGGTGTCAATAAATTTTCAATCACACCAATTTTTAAATTCTTTTCCAAAACAAGAAATATTTAGTTTTAACCCTCCTCAAGTCCACATCTACTGTTGATAGGTATGTGCCGTTATATCGGCGGTTTGGTAACGATTTTTTGGTAACTTAATTTTTCAACCTAGACGAAGAAGGAACATGCCGCACCAGATTTCCTTTCAATATTCAGCATACAGTGAGTCTTTAAAATCACCCGATCTGCGACAAACTGAAACGTATTTTTTCATTTTCTTAACTGATTGAAGCGTTGTTTTTAAATTACCGACACTTTAAAACAAACCATCAGAACCGCCGTATTTTTCACGGCTTCATTAAATATAACGCACTGATCGTAGCTTGTCGCTACTCGACACTTATTACGTTTAATTAACACATTAAGTAACAAAGCAACGATGCTACAATCAATGTTCAAGAATTTCGCCCAACTTATTTCAAAATTTCTGCAAGTAATCTGTAAATTAGTTTTACTGTTGTGTAGTTGAATTGTTGGGATTTTCCCTTGTGATCGCGGTTAGAAAACAGTGCGTGGGAATCCCGCATAATCTCGAAATCAACCACCAAACTTTGTACATTTGAACACAAGTCTCCCGTTCGATCTCTTCAACTTTTATTATTATATACTTATTATCCACACACACATTTAGAGATATAGAAAAGTGGATATAGGTGGACGCGTGCTACCCTCATATTTGTGCACGTCTAGCCTAGAGAAATTCACCCCTCTAATACCGATCTTTAATATAATATAGCTTCCTGACATATGGTGGTTATGGTGGTATATGTTTCCCATTCTAATTGTTATACATATTAACATATTTTTGTATAGTGTTTTTTTCCCTATCTGATATTAATCTTCAACTTGTGAGAGATCGTGTCGTTTATAGAGGAGATGTAGAAAATATGAGGGCTAACTTGAACTAATTAAAATATCGTAATGGTCAATTTAGACCGTTGTAGATACAGTACTCTGGTAAATTCTACTGAAACTATTATTGTCGACCAATGCATTGTTCGTATATTCCCAACATTACATCCTGTTTTATTTTTGCACGATCGAGTTAATAAGGAAATAGGTTGTTATGATTTACGACGTGACAATGCAGACAGAAGTCGGGCAAAAAAAAGTACGTATATAATAATTTTTGCTGTTTTCTCATCTTAATTTCTCAACTGAATTGGTAATTAAAGAGTTTTATTTTGGAAATGGGCGCATTTTTAAGCGTACCGGACGTGAAACGCCGACTGATATTTATAGGACAACTATATCCGCAATTTTCACGAATTCTATAAAAACAGGAGGGAGCAATTGAAGCACTTGTAATTACAGTAATTTTGAACTTTCAATAGTGATGAAGGCGTCCAATTCAAATCTACCACCCCCGACACCCCATTGATCTTATCGATAGTATAAATCAGTGATTCCCAAAGTGTGCGCCGCGGCTCCCCGGGGAGCCGCGATGCCGTCATTAGGGCGCCGCGAAATATTCAATTTTCCAATTCTTGAAATTTTGCGCTTTTAAAAAAGGAAAGTTTTCCAATTTTTCAAGAAAGTCAAAAATTTAGAAAAAAATCTGATGTATTGAGGGCGCCGCGGAAAAAATCTGATTATTTAGGGAGCCGCAAACCAGAAAAGATTGGGAACCTCTGGTATAAATCATAAATTTCTAATTTTAAATATTGTTCAATTAAAATCGAGTGTGGACAATAAATAATTAAAGATTTTTAACGGTTTATCTGAAGATTTATTCATTTTTTTGTAAAAATTCACATTTTTCTAGTCTCGTCGTAAACCTATCTATCGAAAGTATCCACCTCATGGGCGCCCTCTAGCATACTCTGTTTGAACTGTGTAATTCCCAATAATTGACTACAGATGGCGACAGTATAACCTAACCTTACTTCACTTAAATAACCTCAAAATATCTTTATCGGGTTTTTATTTATTAATTTTCCAATTTAATGTTAATTAATATTATTAAAAATGTGGTTAATTTGAGACACTCCGCACTTTTGATACATGTTTCGAAAATGGCAAAAAGTAAATTCGAATATGTGCGTAATTTCGAAACGGAAGATCGTCTATTGCCCAACTGTTGGATTGTCGTCCGCATTGATGGTAAAAGTTTCCATAAATTCTCAACAAAACACAATTTCCATAAACCGAACGATGTACGCGCCTTGAATCTGATGAATCGTGCCGCTGCCGTTGTAATGAACGAATTCAAAGATATTTCAATAAGTTATGGACAAAGTGATGAGTATTCGTTCGTTTTACGTAAAGATACCGAACTTTATAATAGAAGAGGCACGAAAATTATGACGTACATCAATAGTTTGTTCTCGTCAGCGTATGTGTTCTTTTGGAAGGATTATTTTATTGATGTACCACTGAAAAGTATTCCATCATTTGATGCTAGAATTGTATTGTATCCCAGTGATACGAATCTGCGGGATTATCTCAGTTGGAGGCAAGCTGATTGTCATATCAATAATCTCTACAATACAGTATTTTGGGCGTTAGTATTGAAGGGAAATCTAACAAATAGCGAGGTAAGGTGGAGATAAAACAACACACAGTGGACTCAATTGATTCGGTTTCAGGCTGATCAACGGCTTTGTGGTACACTATCATCGGATAAAAATGAAATCTTATTTAGTGAATTCAATATCAATTACAATAATGAACCGGAAATGTATAGGAAAGGCACGATTTTGTTGCGATTACGTTTAGAAACTGGATGTGATAGGAAGCGACAAATGTTGATTGTACCACAACATGAGGACTTGATACAGGACAAATTCTGGGAGAAACATTCCGACATTTTACAATGCACCAATACTTTGAGTTTTACATGGCCTGAAACTGTTGAGTTGCCGGATTTATTGAAAGCACAATTAAATCTACGCAATTCCGATAAACTTGATGATAATAGTGCTAATGGTATTGTAATACCCTGTAACAGATAACCTTTTTTCTATATATAGAAAAAAATTCAATGCCAGAAATCAGACAGTGGTAACGACGAAATTTTTTTTTCTAGTTAAAGCTCTCATTTGTTTACAAATATTTAAATATTTAATAGGTTTGTAACAGTAATGAATATAGGTCATTTCACCAAATAAAATCATTTTTACGGGGCGACCCCCCCGATTTTTTTCAAATTTTGTTCTCTACTTTGAAAAAAAATCCATAAAAGTTTGAGCTCTTAATATGCGGCCGTTTCGAATTTATGAATTTTTGAAATTTTGAAGAAACAAAAATTTCAACTTTCAGCAATTTTTTTGAGGTAAAAAACTTTTTTTTTTCATAATTGGTAAAATTTGTAGGAAAAATTCTCAGCTTTTTAATGGGAATATTAATTTTTCCATACACGCAACTGAAGACCTTTTGAAATCCAATCAAAGTGAAAAAAGCATTTTTTTCTGCCTGTGCGGCGCGTGGTACATCAAATTTGACATTTTTTTCTGCAAGCTGAGAGTTTTTCCCACAAAATATGTCATTTTCGCGATGTGCATATTTTTTGTTTTTTTACAATTAAATAAAATGTTAAATCTTGACAATCCCGCCCGGCGCATCCACCAAAAACGATCCTAAAAAAATTAAAATACAATAAAAGTTGCTCGCCCGACGCATCCACCAAAATTTTTCTTGCTAAATTCGAAAATGAGACTTGCCGCAAAAATCATGAAAGTTGCAAATGAAATTTATATAAAATGTTCACCCGGCGCATTCACCAAATTTTTTTTGTAAAATCAAAATAATGGACATATTCCGCCTGGCGCATCCATCAATAATGGTATAGAAAATTAAAAATGAAATAAAGACTTCAGTTTACTGTTTATTTCTTATTTAAATTTTTGTTACTTTTATTCCATAAGTAGACTATTAAAAATACAAGCGTGTGTAGAATGTTGCATAGATCTTATACACAATTAGATAAATGTAGCTCCAAAACATTATTTTTGAAATATACAGGATGTCTGACGTTAGTGTTATCAAAATTGTCGCCCATCTACAAACAGACTGGCACAATTTTTTTGTTGGTTGTTCCTCTTTGTCGAGGAACTTAAATCAAAATTGATGAAATATTGTAAATACATGGCTGTGAGAAATTTGTAAAGATTATAAAATTCTTATAATTCACATAAGTCGTAACAACTGTACAAACACAACTAACGATTATAATCAAACAACAAAAATAAATCTCAATATTCTCCAACGATAATTTAAACAATTTCTGATCGTTATTAATAACATTTGTGATAATTCGATCGATTTTATCTTCTTCTTGTTCTTGTCCGATTTTCGCTTTTTCTCGATTATCAATACAAATTTCTTCCGATAGTCGATCCATAATTAATTCCTGTTGTTTTCGTTCATCGATTAAAAATAATAATTTTATATAAAATAACGATGGGAAGATAAAAATTAATGGTGATGTTAACGTACCACCAATAAACGACATAATTATATCGAAATTCGGTACTAAAACACTTAATAATATACAAAAGAATGTTAATAACGTACGCAACACGCAACGGCGATGATTGAAACGTTTCGATATTTGTAAACAATCTTCGATATGTTGGTATAATGCACTGTTGCTGATTGCTGATGTTAATAATAATTGTAAAATTATACAAATTATTGCCAAATATAACAGAAATTCTGTTGATAATGTTGTATTTTGTAAAGTATCTAAAATACTCGATTTTATTTGATTTGTATCAAATCTTGACGTTACTATGATTGATGTGATCAGAAACATGACGAGAGCGGCTGAAATTATCAGTAAAATTAACATAAAGGTTTCCGCACGCTAAACATTGACGTTAACGCTACAATAAAGGTGCATTGTCAAGCATGCGGCTGAAGCTGCTGGAGCAGCGCGGCTGGAGTCGCGTCAGACTGGTTTACGTTGAAATATATGGACCGGTTGTCAATGACGCGACGGGCGCATGGCGACAGAAGCGGCTGTGGCGACTCTAGCGACGCGACTGCTCGAAAAGCAGTCCAGCCGCCACAGCCGCCGCGACAGATAAAGTTTTATATGGTTTAAAAGCCGTTTACTAGCGAAATGGATGATTTTTTATACAGATTTAAATAAAATATATAAATGAATAAACGTCTCTTATATTATTTTCAGATTTTCTTCTGTTTTTTATAGAGTCAAGACGAAAATAAATCAATTACTACATTACAAACTTATTAACAAATATATGAAATAAAAAATACAGTTTTTTTTTAAATTCATCTGGGCTTATTGGATGTCTAATTGGTGCACATGATTGTTTTTTCAAATCATTTTCAATTAAAGGCAATATAAAATTAAACTGATTAATGTTAACGCGAAATTTTGGAAACCCTCTTCTCTTCGGGTTGAAAAAATTTCGTAAGGATTGTTTCTTATTAATTGTAATAACAGTTCTTCTTTATCTTGTTCTATTTCGGTAGCGCACCACACAACATGTGCTGCGCTCCATCGTAGTCAGTTAACAACTGATTCGTCGTGTTTACAAATACGCGTGTGCAATAGCGGCTGCAGTCGCGCGACTCTAGATACGCGACTCCAGCCGCTTCAGCCGCGTGCTTGACAATGCACCTTAAGAGAGCAGTCAACTTACCAACAAATCCGCCAATAATCGCCAGTTTCAGCTTCGATTTATCTCTCATATCCATTTGGATGGTTAGAATCGATGGATGTATGTCGAATTGGAAGGCTACAACACCGTATGCTATAAAAATCGATTCAAATAGTGATTTTTCCGGAATGCTACTAATTCGATCCGTTTCACTATTGCCGATATTTGCAGAAATCAAACAATAATCGACTAACAAAAAGACGAGAACTACTAAAATTACAGAAAACGAACAAACTAATCTGAAATTAATTGAAAATTTAGTTTATAAATAATAATAATAATAATATCAACAAAAACTTACTTCATATCTTTTGGACTTCCTAGCCATAGGATCGGACATAGAAACACCCCCAAGATCACAATCCAAAGACAATACGATGTTAATTGATTATTGGCGATAAACTGATTTAATAATAATTGTAGATTCTGCGATGCTAGAATCAAATTCGGTATACCACTAAAGAATATTGTTAAATCCAACAGAGAACTGATGATTTTCGATAGGAATTTACCATATGTAAATTCAGCAATTGCAATATAGGGATAACGTGTCTTCTTCCGAATCGAACCGTTTTGATCGAAATTATTGGATAATAATAACCAACAACGGCCCAATAGATTAGCTGTATAAATCTGTATTAAACATACAATTGCCACAATAAAAATACCATAAAATCCTGCAACAATTCGCGTGAATTTTTACGATCAATTTGAAATAAATTCAACTTACCACAATCGATGATTATTTTCGGTAATGCAATAATTGGGAATACACCGAATACGTCGATTATACAAATAATCGATTGAATTATCGATAATTCATTGGTTTTTGGTGGTGTTGATGAGGTCTCCAACAGTAGAGTTCGTTCGGACATTGTATTGAACTGGAAGAACCGGTAAAACTGGGAAAAGTAGAGGAAACCCTATCAGTTGGGAATTATTAAATTACAGAAAGTCTAAAGTTACCCAATTTTTTTTCTAGCATTAACTATACGGCGTCCCTTCATTGGAGTATATTATTCTTCTATTCGTCCAAGAAAGATTAAAAAATTGCTTTAATAGAATGCCGTCACTGTATATAGTCCCCAGCCAATCCCAGGCGGCTAATTTGTTGCTTCGTTGACGTCACAATGGCGGTTATTTCAAATTTGTTGTTATAATTGTCAAGTAAATCTCCAAAATTTTTGTGGTTTTTAACAAATTTTCAATAATGATTGTACTATTTTGGCTGTTGTTCGTCCTAATTGTTGGCATTACACCAGAACCAGAAGAAGAAGAAGAAACTGCAGCGTAGTAACATAACCTCAATTTGTTAACTTGACACTTCAGACGATATCGCCCCATTTCAATCAAATTATTTGACGAATTTTTAACGAATTCTACGAAAATGTCGCGTGCTTCGACGCGTTTCGATGTCAAGAAAGTCGTGAGTAGCAGCAACAATTTTTTGTGACTCAATTATTTATCATTATTGTTTGCACAGAATTCTGAATTGGTTACGTTGACTTATGGGGCTCTGGTAGCGCAAATGATTAAAGACTACGATAGCACCGATGATGTGAGTAAACAATTGGAACGTTTGGGCTACAATATGGGTGTACGTTTGATTGAGGATTTCTTGGCTAAAACTGCAACTGGTCGTTGTTTGGATTTGAAAGATACGGCCGATAAAATTCAACAAGCATTCCGTATGTATTTAGGTGTACAACCGAATGTGTCGAATTGGAGTCCAGCCGGTGATGAGTTCTCATTTATATTAGACACAAATCCATTAACCGATTTGGTTGAATTACCGGATGATATCAAAAATTTGAAATATTGTAATATTATATGTGGCGCAATACGAGGTGCTTTAGAAATGGTACAGTTGGACGTACAAAGTTGGATTGTTCAAGTAATTTCAAACTATTAAAAAAATTATACAAAACAATTCCAATAATTTTGGATTTTAGGATCAATTGAAAGGCGACCAAAATACGGAAGTCCGTGTTAAATTCATCCGTCGATTAGAAGACGCTATGCCAGCAGGAGAAGAATAAATTATTATTATTATATTTATATTAAACAGTCTTTCGTGGAAATTCCACAGCATTTTCTATAAATTTCGCTAATGCTAAAATCGTAGGCTCACTGAAATTCTTCCCAGTAATCTGCAGACTTATCGGCAATCCCTCCTGGGATAATTTTATAGGAATCGATAATGCCGGCACACCTATTAAAACAAATCGTTTAAAAAAATACCAAAAAAAAAACCCTCAATTTACACGAAAACCGTATAAATCGTGGGATCGGTTTAGAGAATACCGGCCATATTAGCAGGCTGTGTACAATAATCCTGTAGAGCACACTGGTCCCTATTGGTCTTCTTAATAAAATCGCTATATAAAGGTGCTGTTGTTAGAGTTGTCGGTGTTACAAGTACCTGGACATCGTCCCAAACTTCATCGAAATCATTCGATATTAATCGTCTAACTTTCAGGGCTTGATTAAAGTATTTCTCGTAATTCCTGCGAAAATTTCCAATAGTTATCGTCTGAATTTGGGATTAGCGAGTTCGTTGTGAATTTACCGTTCTAATAAGAAGTAATTCCCTGCTAAAATCCGGTTGCGTACAACTTCATTTAAACCCAAACTCCGACTAGTTGCATACAATTGTTCTGTTGATGTTTCCACATCCGATCTAAAACCGTATTCGATACCATCATACCGTGCCATATTACTAGCAACTTCACATTGATTTAGAATCGAATAACAAACAATACTGTGTTCGGTATGTGGCATTGTGACTTGTTTTATAATAGCACCCTGATTGCGTAACATTTCCAAAACATCTCTCCATGTATCGTAGATTTCTTGACTTAAAAACTCCGAATAGTACTCTTGTGGCACACCGATATGTAGATTTTTTATACTGATTTTATCAGCGATCGGTAACCGTATCTTGCGAAATACTCGATTGATTGTTGTACAATCGTTTGGATCATAGCCGGCGATACAATTTAATGTGATAACACAATCGTCAACGGTTCTAGTAAGAATACCAGGTACATCCATTGAATTGACTAGCGAGATTAAACCTAAGCGTGATACTAGACCGTACGTTGGTTTCAGGCCGATTAAGCCACAATATGATGCTGGATTTCGTACAGAACCGCCCGTATCTGAACCGATACCACTAAAATTAGTAATTTTACAATTGTATCAAGAATAATTGGATTTAGTTACGCAAAACAAACACCGGTACTGACGGCGATAGCACTACCACCACTACTACCGCCAGCTATCCGAAAATCTTCATCATTATAATCCCATACGTTCCTGGTAGGGCCATAGATCGAATCAACTGTACCTGAACCCATTGCGAATTGATCTAAATTCGTTTTACCAATCAAAATAGCACCGGCATCTATTAATCTTTGATAAATAGTAGCATTGTAGGTTGGTACAAAGTTCTCTAGCATTTTTGAGCCGCATGTCGTACGTATTCCTGACGTACAGAAATTATCCTTGATAGCTACCGGTATACCGTCGAGTAGTGATTTTGGTTTTTTATTAAAATAACGTTCCGATGATTGTTGGGCTTGTTGTTTCGCTTCAGTGTCGTTGCGTGTAATAAAAGCATTGAATTTCTTCGTTTGTTCAGCTTGAATTAGACTTTGTTTTATCAAATTATTTACCGTCAGTTTCTCTTCTTGTAAACGATTGAAAATCTGCAAATATTATTGAAGGAGAATTATATCTGAGATACGATTAAAATTATACGGTTTTAATGTTGGAAAATAATAGTTTTTCCATTATTTTTGTTGTTACATTTGAATCGAGTTCGAGGATATGTGATCGAGCGAAAAGACGTCACAAATGTAATTGCTTTGATTATCGATAGATGGCGGTTCCAATTTTAGAAAATTAAAAAATCGCAATACCTAAAAAATAAATTCTGAAAAAGTTTGGTGAAAAAAACCAAAAGAATTGTTTGGTAATTTTTAGAGTTTTGCAGATTATGTCAATAATTGTTGGAATATTTGTTTTCCAACTGCTTATAAACATTGGTAAGTGAACCATGTCTTGCATTTCATAAATAAAAACATTTTTTTAAAGTTTTTTCCATTTAATTACCATTGTACCTATTTATTTTTCATTGATTGATTTTCTTAAATTTGAATAAAATATTTGCGCTGGAAATGACGTCAACATATACTGGAAAGGCGAACGAATTAATTAATTTTACTACTGATAGATGGCGCTTTTATTGAAAAATTCAAAAGTAGCAATATCAGAAATTAAATTCTACAACGTTTAGTGAGTACCAAAAAAAGTATTATTATAAGTATAGGTAATTTCAAGATTTTTCATTTTCTTTTTAAACAATAATAGGTACATCTTGTAATTGTTGAAGTACTTGCAAATGCTTGCAAATTCGCAATTCATTAATTTTGAGCGAAACTAAGACAAGTGTTTAAAAGATCATGAGAGAATTTTTTGTTTATTATTATTGTTTCAATTATAGTTTTTTTTTTTGTTAAATTTGAATCGAATTTGATCCAATACCTACAGGTGGACGAAGGAATTTTTTTCACTATCGACAGATGGCGCTTTCAGAAAAATTCAAAAATTGCAGTACCAAAAATCAAATTCTTGCCGCATTTCGTAAAAAACAAAAGAAATAGTGTAAGGTAATTTCTAGAGCTTTTTTCCGTTTTAAAATAGTACATTAAAAAACAAGTGTCAGAAGTCGACAATTATTGCACGAGTCCAAGTTTAGAAAATGAGCGGCGAAGCGCGAGTTTTCTAAAGGACGAGTGCAATATACGACTTCTGATACGAGTTTTTTTATACTCTTTTTTCCATTTAGCCTATTTTGTGCCCTTTTTTACAAAAAAATGTGAGATTTGAAATTTATGGAAATTTGTGGGAGTTGGTGTAACTGATATAACAATTGTTTGATGTATTAGTGGTTGTATATGCTACCAAAAATTACTACGTATTTTGTTTACGGTTTTTGACATTTGTCAAAATCAATGAAAACATTAGATTCTACCGATTTAGTTCATAAGATATTAAATTTTATAAATACTTACGGAATTATTGAGCTGATAAACCTATTCTTTTATTTATTGTTATAAACAAAAATTGAACACGAATTTCGCTCGGCATCAAACACTTTCTGATCAAGTAAGGGTCAATGAAGCATATTTTCAAAAAAAAATTGCCTCGCCCCCTCCATGCATACAAAAGTACCTCCAGCGCCTGGACTAAAGCAACGCCTGTGTTTTATGCTTGAAGACCCACCGCTCACCTTGTGTGTGTGTGTTTTTTTTAATAGATTATTAATAAAAAACCTTGAAATTGTGGGTGTCCAACTTCGCAATTCATTAATTTTCAAGTAAATTAAGGTCGTCTGTTTAAAAATTTTTGTGAACCGAATACTTTATCTTAAAAAAATTCTAAGTAATAAAATTTAAAAAAAAAATGATATTCATAGATATTCCAATAATATTACCATTTTGTTTACAAATTTAATAATTAATTCATATGAAGACAACATTCCTTCGTGGTAAGTTGTGCAATTCCACTATAAAACAAATCGATGAAATTCAAAGAATATCGCGATAAGATAGATTATTAATTAATCTGATGTTTATTGATAAGATAAACAAAATGTTGGTAAAATTACGAAAATTGGATTGCGTTATTGTGTAAAATTGTTACTTTTCTAATGTCTAATATTTATAATGAAGATAAAAATTGATTTTAAATCATTCTGCCATCGGCCGTATTTAATTTTTATTGTTGGTTTTTTAATTAATTTCCAACCATCGAATATATTTAATTATAAATATTTAACACAATTTAAAGACATTACTATAGACAATATTGTGCATGATCTTTATCCATTAATATCTTACAGTGCTTTTATTTTATCAGTTTTTATAGTTTTTATTAATGATTTCTTAAATTATACACCACTTGTGATCATTTACAGTGTAATCAGTTTAATTTATTGTTGTTTATTGATATGGGGTGATACTTTATTTCTACTACAAGTTGCACAAGTCTGTTATTATCATTATTACTATTATTGTAGTGTTATTAATTTTTTTGCGACCATTTTAGGTATTTTTTGGTTGTTTTCAAGCAACTGAAGTTGTATATTTAATTTTTATTTGTCTATTTATTGATAAAAATGATTATGGGAGATTTACAGCTTACGTTAAAATAGCACCATTGATTGGAAGTACTTTATCATGTTTGTTGGGTCAACTGTTCTTAGCTCTAGAGTGGTTCAATTATAAAGAATTACATTATTTTACATTAGGAGGTAGGATGCATTAATTAGAAACAGTGTCTCAGAATGGAGTTGCCAAGACAATCATTATTTTCAATTTTACAAGAATACGTCATTCTTGATAAAGAGATGTGATTGTCGAGAAATGAGTGAACCCCATCATGGGACGCATTGTATAACTGAAAATACAGACAAAAACCTAATGTTGATGTTCTATGATTTTAGCAAATATAACTGGCGTAATTGTGGCTCTGTTCTTACCATTTCCTAAAAATAATGACTACTATACACTCTATGAGAAAACAACCAATAATCAAATTGGTACGATTCTAAGAGAATTCTTTAAAAATATTAAAGAAGCTTTCTCAGATAAATATATAGTAAAATGGACATTGTGGTATAGTTTAAGTTTATGTGGTTATCGAATAGTAATCAACCATATTCAACAATTATGGAATTACCATGAATTACACGATAATGTTTCATATTCTAATGGTCTTATCAGTGCTATATCAAGTATTTTTTGTATATTAGCCACCTATATTGGTAGTATTAACAAAATACAATGGCGTTATATTGGTGATTTATTATTAACAATTACGACACTCCTGCAAGGATTCATGGTAAAGTTTGTTGCAGAAATTGTTGATCAGACAGGATTAATTATTATTTTAACACTTTTTAATACAATTTATTATCATACACTTACATCATTAACCGTCCAATTATTAGAGAATTTGAAAAAGAGCCAATTTACAATTGTGTTATGTTCGATTTATTGTTTTGCTTCAGTTTTAGAAACAATCATGTCAGTTGTAATAAGCGAACATTTTGGTTATAATTTAGCGTTAGAAAAACAATTCTTGATTTATGGAGATTATTATTTGATTACTGCACTTTTATTTATTATCATTGGCCTAATCAGTTGGATAGCCAAAAAAACTTATCCTATTTAGAAAATATTGTTGAAACTATTTGAGTAATATATCGGCAAACTTTTTGTTTTTTAATAAACCGAAAAGCTTACCAAATAGTGGTGAATCTCCACAAATTTCCTTTACTTTTCGCAAATTTCATGAATGCAGAAAAATTTAATTTTAGAGGTTATATAATTGACATTTTTGACAACCGACAGTGATTTAAACGTTGCCACATTGTCAAAATTGTAGCAAGCTTACATATTTTGGTATTTTCTCGATTATTTTTTTCAAAAAATCTAATTATTGTGAAAAAAAAAACGTTTTAGTTAAATTGAAAAAAGAATGTTTTTATTATTTTAATAGTAATTTTTTATATTTGATTTGGCAGATTTGGCAACAGTTATTATTATTAAAATCAGCACTGCCAACTTGATTGTTTGTCAAAAATCAGTGTCGCTAACCTGATTCCGATTAATAATGGAAACTCTTAAAATTCCATTTATTTAAACATTTTTTTTTGTTATATTAATTTGACGATCCTCATTGAAAATGGAGTGTAAATCTTTATCAGTACTGTTATCATTAATCATACAAGAATTAGCATGAAATTAAGTAATTGTAAATAGAGAAAGAGAATGTGTCCTAATTGATAAAATTTAATTAATTAAAACCAGTCGTCAACACATATCTGTTGAGTATTTATTATTATAAACAAAATTCAAGGATTTTTACTATAACCAAACTACGTCTTCCATTGTAAAATTGGTTTACTTATAGAAAGTCGAGATAACTATTTGAAATAGTTTGTTGAAATTATAACTAAAAAATGGCAAAAGAAACACCAAGAGTACTATCAATCCAAAGTCATGTAGTGTCTGGATATGTCGGAAATAAATGTGCTACATTCCCATTACAAGTGAGCAATTTATCGCATTTTTGCAATGTTATCTAATACGTTTTTTTTTTTAAATTTTTATAAATCAACAGTTACTCGGCTTCGATGTTGATCCGATCAATTCGGTACAATTCTCAAATCACACCGGCTATAAGAAGATTGCAGGTCAAATCTTAAACGAAAAAGATCTAAAAGAATTAACAAATGGTCTAGCCGAAAACGGATTGGATCATTATAGTCATCTATTGACGGGCTATATTGGGTCTGAATCGTTTCTAAAAGAGATAGCTGCCGTTGTTCAACATTTACGCAAAATCAATCCCAATATAATTTATGGTAAAACTGGTATAATAATCAATTAAAGTATTAATTGTCGCAAAAATTCCAGTTTGTGATCCTGTAATGGGCGACAATGGTCGCATGTACGTGCCAAAAGAACTTTTACCAATTTACAAAGAGACAATAATACCACTCGCTAATATTATTACACCAAATCAATACGAGGCGGAATTATTAACCGACAGTAAAATCAATAATCTCAATGATGCTTGGGATGTTATTGAGAAGTTACATAAGAAAGGTTGCCAAACAGTTGCGTTATCATCAACGGAATTGGGGAACGAGGATTATCTAATCGCTGTAGCCAGCCAGAAAAGCCGTACGTTATCTCTAGACGTATTATACCACATTTGTTTGTTCGATTTAAAAAAAAAACTTATAAACAAGGACACCGGTGAATGTCGTTGATTAGTCACGAGCTGGAAATAAGTGGCCGTGTCCTTGTTTATAGGCGCGATAAAAAGTGACTAACAATA
Source organism: Epicauta chinensis (assembly GCA_021725515.1). Classification (NCBI taxonomy): domain Eukaryota; kingdom Metazoa; phylum Arthropoda; class Insecta; order Coleoptera; family Meloidae; genus Epicauta; species Epicauta chinensis. Next base: position 35,917 of record JAEDXX010000041.1, read on the forward strand.
GCAAAAACGTACAGAGTTGGTGGGGCAACGATCCACATACGTAGAAAGTCGCACAAATAAATCTTGGCCTTTGTAATTTTCAGGGAATGCTCAGGAGAAAGTGTCGATAAAAATCCCGAAATTACCGTTAAGTTTTACCGGCACTGGTGACACTTTTGCTGCCCTTTTCCTATCATGGATGCACCATACTGACAATAAATTAAAAGAATCGCTCGAAAGGACCGTAGCAACATTACAGGCGATCTTGAAACGTACTTATGACCACGCCAAAGACAATATATCTGCAAAAACCAAAGAATTAAAATTAGTAGAAAGTAAACGCGATATTGAAGAACCAAAAGTTGTTATTTTTGCTGAAAACTGTTAGGTTTTAACAATAAATATTGTTTAGACATAATTTCATTTCAATTTATGTATTTTCATGTGTGTGTTTAATGTGCCACTCTGAGCGAACGTTTGTCCGCACACCGTACAAACGTACGGTCGTTCCCCAGTGTGCGTCCGGATATGTTTCTTCAAAGTACCTTTAACAGCAAAACACCGGCCACAATCTTTACATTGGAACGGTTTCTCGCCACTGTGTATCCGCATATGGATGATTAAACGTCCGCTCTGATTGAACCGCTGATGGCACACTTTACACTCAACCGGTTTCTCACCGGTATGCGTACGAATATGTGCCGTCAGATAACCGGACTGTGGGAAATCTTTACCGCATATCTTACAAACATGCGGCCGTTCACCGGTATGAATCCGCGTGTGTGTCATTAGAGTGCCGGGTGCAGCGAAACTCTTATCGCACATTTGACACTTATACGGCCGTTCACCTGTATGTATGAACGAGTGGATCTTCAAATAGGACATCTGGCCGAAGCCTTTACCGCACACGTTACACAGAAACGGCCGTTCGCCGGTATGTGTCAATCGATGCCTTTGGAGATTACTGTGAAAGCGGAACGTTTTATTGCAAATCTCACAAGTGCGTGGCAAATTACACTTCTTGCCGGTCGGCTTCTTATGTTCGTTGATTTCGTGTTGTTTCAGTAGATTGACAGTTTTAAACCTACAACGACCCAATTAGGATTCGGATTTAATTCGAATTATTGCACGTACTTTTTATTGCACGATTCGCATTTCAACAGTTTTCCATGCGAATTCGTTATGTGTTTCCAATAAGAACTGAGACCAAGGAACGAGGCGTCACACTCGTCACAATTATAACTCCTTCGATTCGGTGCTTGTTTCTCATTTCCATCTAAATTCGATCGTCTAACGTTTTCCGTTTCAATAACCGCTGGTTTGCAGCGATCTCTTAGGGTTTTATCCGAATTTTCACACAATCTCTTGAATAAAAACGAACGATGCAACTCTTGTGTACAATTAAAACAGATGCTTTGCGGCAAACCATCGTCTCTAGCCACCTACAACTTCCACAATAAAAAAAACGAGATAAGCGATAAGATACGACTTACTTCTAAAGCAGTACACGTGGCCAGTAAATCCGATAAAAGCATGTCTTGTTGTAGGATTTGTTCGGTGGTAAATAGTGACTTCGTTGCAACATTTTCAGCCAAACAAGCTCGACAAATATTCTTATTACATGATAAAGTTGGCGGAAGATCCATGCCGCTTATATCCCTCCGTCTTCCCCAAATAATCAATAAATTGTAATAATTATAGATTAAAATGGCAGAATTGAGTCTGAAAATTGCAATTTTTGTCCCAATAACACTGGTTTAATTCATTTTAATTTAAATAAACGCATTTGAAATAAACATAAAAACAGCTGATTGTATAGTTTGACGTCTCGTCTATAGATGGCGCTTTTACGATACCCGAATATACCACATGTCCCATTGAAATACTTACACTGATTATATATTTAATTTATTTACATTACAATAAATTAATATTTATTTCTAAAGCTGTAATACCACAATTGCGGTAATAATTTCCACGATCGATACCTCAAACTCGGATGGAAAATATTATAATCGACCTTCTCTAAGCGTTTCAGATAACTATCAACAATAACAGCAGGCAATAAGATTTTACTACAATTTTCAGGTATAGTTCCGTGTAGATTTTGGGCTTTTTTCAGGTGCTGATGAGCACGTGTTGCTGTCTCAAATACGCATTCATTCAATCTCTCACTGGGTCGACCACGAATTATCTCCTCTTCACTTAAATTATGTTTGACTAACAATTCTTGTGGCAATCCAATGAATTTTAAACGTTCCGCATACATTAACGATCTACAACAATCGATTTATTACCATTTAAAAATTGTTTAAACGGCGTTTAATTACCGTAATTGCTGGAGAATCCCTTGTGCTTTGCCGAGATGGGATACGGCATGATCGGCGTGTACGTTTCGAATACCACAGCCTTCTAATATTAGATAATAAACGTTCGATACGGATTTTTCCGCATATTGTTCGATATCGTCTAAAGTATTGAATATTCGGATATTTAAGTTGTCCCGACGACTATTGATTAAATTCTTAAAATACGTTTTAGTCAATTTCGTATTGTTGATGGTTTTATGTAGTTCTACAGCCACCGGATGTTGGGGTACTCTTTTCGTATCTTTCGAGTAACAATGATCGATCGTATCTTCCCAGAATTTCATTCGCATCAATCCTATCTGTTTTTCTGATATAATTTCTGGGATTCTAGAGATTTCTATATTAAAACTACGTATAGCTATAGCGTTCGTTCTTGATGTATTTTTGAGTAGGAGGAGAGTTAGGAAATTCTCATAATCGTACTGCCTGAAAAATTAGAAAATTAGATTTTCTTTCTGTTGCAAATTTTACGATATACCTGACTAAATCGAAACAATATTGAGTTGATGATTGATTATTACTGCTCCGTACAGTAGTACTGTAGAATTGTCGGAAAAGCCGATATTTTAACATTATTTCTACAATTTTCAAAATATTGAATTTCAAAATTTCTTCCTAACCTCAATTCGGTGACATCTAACTATTTTCAAATCTCTCCGCGCAACGAACGGTATAATTGAACTATAAACGAACAGTTTTGACAGCGATTCGAACAGTTTCAGTCAATTGTTTTCGTTCGAATTGAAGCTCGCACCAGTTATTTGAATATGTAAATACCACTAAAAAGCGCCAAAATTCGAAATTCACAATATACCGTCCGTAAATGTAATATTTACGAAATATTTAAAAATATCAAATGTTAAGTGGCATACTTCCAACAATAAAAATCTACTCTTTAAAATATCAAGAACATAAGGAAAGTGTCTATTTAACAAAATTCTCATCCTACTGCACAATAGTGATAATGAAACAGCATAGTCTAGATCGAATGCCGCAGCTGTATATGTGCGCGTGCACGCGGCAGCTCGTTCGAACACCGCCGACCGTTGCCGAACACAACACCTACATTTCAAGGTTACCACAGCTGTGTTTATTCTGTAAACCCAACAAATCTTCGTTATTAAAAAAAAGAAAATATCCTTCTTTGGGGGATATTTTTTCTTTTTTTTTCCACGCCAATTATACTAAAGAAAAATTCCGTTCAGTGAATAGCCTAATTCCAGTTCCAATTCTATTTATAAATTCGGGATTTGTTTTTAGATTCGTTAAAGTGCTGTGTTGTTTCTACAAATTAGTGTTGGGTCAAACTTCAAATCTATAAAATTTTACACGAAAAACGATTTAAATACAATTTTACAAGATTCTGTAGATTTTGGTAGAGTTATGACAATATTTTCAACAAGTACAACGTAATTTTTATTGATATTCATTGTATATAGCAACAAAGACGATTAATTCTATAATTATTGTTTATTACAAACAAACACGACGATTAACGATAAACAAATGGATGTCGGTGGTGATAGGTTGATTATATTTAAATTTTAATCAATAGATTCTTGAATGTATACCCTGAAATTATTGTAGAGATCAATCTTGTGAAGTAGCTGTAATTAGAGAAGTTTATGATAATGAGTACTCGCAACATTGTTTTTCGATAGAATTAGAGAAGGCATTGGCGAAACGTTGTCGTGTTATCGTCCTACAACCAATACAATTAGGTGAGGAAACCGCCACATGGATCTCAGTAGGCAACTATATACACAAATCAGCAGTAGGTCTAGGTATTTGTTCAATAATTTCAGGTAAACACTACCAAATCCTCTACAGTAACAAACTAATTGATTTATTCCCTTTTTACAGGGTATGTTTGGCCCGAACGATTCATCCCACTTCCATTGAGTCTAGCCTCTGCTTTATGTACAACTTTATATACAGTATCATGGCAATTTGATCATTGTGTTAATTACCAAGTAATTTGACAATAATTTTAATGATTCTATAATGATGATTGTGTTGTAGGTGGAGAAAGATGCAAAGAAGATTGCACAATTACCGGGAGATGCGGTAATGGGTGGATCACCGGTTGTGCTTGTACGGAAAGAATTAACATATCGTGTTTTCCTACAATGGACGATATCGTTCACGGCTGCAGCTTTATGTGTTTATCGATTGTATCGTAAATGAGAGATTAGTGAACAAATGTCCTATAGATTTATAGTATTTTAATTGATTAATCAAGTTTCAAAAGTCTATTTTGAAATGTGTAGTAGTGATGAATTTTGCGAAATTTCAGGGAGATTCACGTTATAATTAAATTAATTATTATAGAAATAAAATTGCTTAGCCTAAGCAATTGTTGATTGTAAATAAATAAATAATTGAATATTATCGTTTATTTTATTTATTTAATTGAATTTTATTTTTATTAGCTCGCTTCACCATAACATAGAAATATAATGACGGTAGAAATTTCCTTAAATAAATTGCTAGCTTTGGTAATAGCGTCGAAATAATTATTTCTTTTCGCTTTTGTACAACCGCTTTACAAATTTCATTCGCAACAAATTCTGGTAAATAACCAGATTCGGTGGTTTTATCCATTTCACCATACTTATTACCACTGCCAGTTAAAGCGTTCAATGATAATTGTGTTTTAATATATCCTGCAATTATTGTAGTTACTTTAATATTGTATGTTGCAACTTCTGCACGTAAACTATCACTGAACGCGTGTAGAGCATGTTTTGATGCGGAATAAGCTGAACGTTCCGGTAACGCAACTAAACCTTGTATTGAATTAATGAAAACAATATATCCCGATTTATTCTTGATCATATTCGGTAAAACAGCTAAAATTGTATAAATTTAATGATCCAGATTAATTCAAAATAATAGAATAGGTACCTTTAGTTAAGGCAACTGCTCCAAAATAATTGACGTTCATTATTTGAACGTCTACCTCAGGTTTTGTGGTAATTACAGTACCACGATGTGAAATACCACCGTTATTGATTAAAATATCAATCTTTTCGGTAATTTTCAATATTTTTTCGATATGATTTGGTAATGTTTCAATATCATTCAAATCTAACGGGCAGATAATTGGTGGTATTGTTGGTATAGTTGAAACGATTTGTTGTAAATCATTTCGGACACGATCTAATTCCTGTCGACGTCTAGCACACAATACAACCTGACAACCTTGTTTATAGAATTCATGAGCTAGAGCTTCACCTAAACCGGAACTAGCTCCAGTTATTACTACCACCTAAATGAAATCTATTACATAATTATTAGGTAATTAAGTTTAATAAATTATTACTTTGCCAATTAAATCGTTATAACCACGTTTCAAACGTACAGCTCTGAAGACTTTAAAGATGATCCATGGTATTGTAAAAGCCAAACTAATTGAACCGATTAGATTTAAATATTGATACATTTTTCTTGTATCAAACATATTTTTTTTGACGTTAAATATACTTTTAATTGTTTTACGCCCAATCAAAGTACAAATGAATAATTAGCGGCGTATTGAACTGTTTTGACAAATATAACCTCACTTTTATGTGTCAAACTCAAACTGAAAAATCGATCAACACAAAATTCCCTAAATATTTAATGGCACATTTACACGTGACCACCCCCTATAACTCCATGTTTCAAAAAATGGTTCGATGTCGGGACACCAGCCAGGGAGCGCTAGTAGTCCTTTGCGCCGATCACCTTTACGGCAGCGTTGAATTAAATTTTACTTATTAAGAGAAGTTTAATTATAACATTATAATCATTAATTTTTTATTAACAATAATAATAATATTCCTCATAATATGCACGAAGCAGCAAATGTTGACAGAGGAGACTTCCTGAAAAATTTAGCTCGTTGGCTTGTGATGCCGCATATGCAACGACGTGTTATCAGAATTTTGTTTTTGTTTTGTTTTCAGAAGTGAATTTTATATTTTTTGTGTACATAAGGTATTAGAATTTAAACTATTTTGTTCTTTTGTTATTTCAATATCTAAAAACGTAGCTCGAAATTACGTGATAAGTGGCATTATTTTCGATTTATGCATGTTACTAGATTTTGAATATAAAAAGTTGATCAGATTTTCACGTCTTTTTGTTACGACAGTCCTATCATTTGACTTAGATATACATAGTTGTCAAACAATTTGAAATAATTTTGTTAAAAAAGACAATCTGTTAATCTATCCGATATATAATAATAACTAGTAAACCGCGGTCGTCACACACTGCGCAAAGGACCACCAGCGCCCTCTAGAAGAACTAAAATCACGGGACATATTCGTTCACTTTTTGTGCTGTTTTGCCCATTGAAGCTACAGGGGGCTGCACGTGACGCATGTACATTCGCGCACTAAACCAAATTAATGAATATTCAAGTAAATATAACCGCTCAAGATAAGAATTTCGTTGAACACAACAGGTTTTTCAACTTTTCCTGCTCTGGATACTCTTAGAAATAATACTAAATCCATAAACACGTTTCCCAGAGTAAAATTGAGTGTTTACCCAGAAGCCGGCCAATTTGCCATTTGGTCCCCTGAAAATATTCGACAATCTTGCACTAATCCCCAACTAACCTCTTCGATTTTATATCACTGAAAAATCTTTTAAAACATGCCCCTCTATAGAAATTTTCAACAGGTTCTAAACATGGTCGATAGTAGAGGGATCCCATTAATTTGCAACTATGGAAAATTCAACAAAACTTAAATAAGTCACCTGTATATCTATAAAACCGTTCCTCCTTTTAGAGCACTACATGATTAATAGATTGAAAGAATAGCTTTTAATTTTCATTTTTTTTAAATACAGTTTATAAAAGGGAGGATACTGGGATTGGATAAATTGGAGTCATATGGTTAACATTGTTGGAACTTCAAAGTTTTAAACTTCCTTTTAACAGAATTTTTATTATTTTTTTGGTCGGTCAATGATTAAAACACACGTGTTAATCAAATGACAAAATTTTCCAACATATATATGAAAGAAATCCCATACTAAAGATAATTCGTAGAATAAATCTTCAAAATGTACGGAATATCTGAAAATTCACAAAAAAAGAACTTAATAGAATCAATTATTAATTCATTAATTATAATATAATTTATAAATACATGTCTCACAGTAACATTTGTTTGAATCGATCACAACGATCTAATGATTCAGGTAGACTCTGTGATTATTAGTTTAACCCCAATTGTACTAAATCATATCTCTAAGAGAAATACGACTTGTTTTTAATAACCAGGGTAAAAATTTGAATCAAATCAAACTTACCATTATGCATCTACTTGGACCTTGCACGCATCTTCCTGCGCTTACGTTTTAGCCTCCGCATACGCTTCTTACGCCACTGGAACAAATCATTTTTTATTAATCCACAAAATTTATTACAATCGGTAAAAATATAGCAAAGCCCAAATTAAAGCATGTTAACAATTTTGAGGTTAGTTTTCCAAAATAAGAGCAAATAAGTAAAATTACTCTAATTATCTATGTGACTGTTAGAGATACACAAATTAGCGTAATTTAAAACTAAAATTGTCAATTTTCTTTGAGAAAAAAACAAAGAAAAACAGATCCAAAATAGTGAATGGAATGTTCTAGCAAATCGGTCGAATTCTTAAAAAACGTTGCAAATTTATTAATAAAATCTAGTTGGGACTTACCTTAGCTCTCATATTGAACTGTTAAATGATTTTCTAGCTTAAAAAGCTAGAAGATTGATCAGATAACAGCAAATATATAAATGTGCTACAGCACCCGATCAGCACACAAAACAGAAGAGGCAAATGACATCAACCGCCTTGATGTTTATAGAAAATTTACAAAATCGACCGATAGAAGCGCTGGCTACTTCCGTTACATTTGAACTACCAAACAAAAATCCAGTAAATATTATTTCTCGATATTTCTTCCGCAATATATTATACGTTTTTTCAGTTTTAAATAAATATTTAAAGTTTTTAAGCTATACTATTTTTGTAAAATTAACTAAACGTGAACTACGGTTGTTTTTGAAAAAGTAGGTTATTTGTTGAGAGTAGTTCAAGTGTATTGGCGCGAAATTATCCACCACCTACCTAATTACAGGTGACCTAAGGGTTGTTAAATTATTTATTTTACACAAACGACTGCTTCGTCCACATCATCAGCAACTATTCGATAAAAATCAGGTATTTATACGACTTTAAATAATTTTCATCATCATCATACAAAAATTAACCTATTTCGTATTGTTTTTGCAAAAAGAATGACGACAATTGTTAGAAGTCCAACAAGACCACAAAACCAAAACCTTCTAGATACCGACACTTCTTCAGGAAGACGTCCAAGACGACAATGTGTTAGATCAACATACAATTTCAATTCGGATACAGAATTCGATGAAAGATCAATAACACGAAAGAAGCGACCAGTTAAGTCACGTACCCGATCAAAAACACCACCAAAACAACACCAAAAAACACAAAAGAGTCCCACAACACCTGGAAATCGAAAAACTGATGAGAAATTAGCAAGAACAGCATCGGTACTTTTAGAAAAATTACAACTGAATTCACCCACAGGTAAACGCAGTGGTGATAAAAATGAGAATAAAACCGAGTCAAGTCCACCGAAATTGCGACGAATTTCCCACACTAACACGAATCGTAGTAGAAAGGAACTATTCAATAATGGATTAAGTGATGAAATCAAGGAAAACCGTAAGAATCATGTAGTGGAGGACTTGAACGGTATTTCTCCATTTACTAGTGACGATTTGGTAAAAGAAAACCACGAGAATTTATTGAAATTAAAAACCGATATTTATGTGAATGCTAGAAAAGCACTGCACAGTACGTATCCGATTGAAATGCCTGGACGTGAACGAGAATTGGAAATTTTAAGAGACTTCATTCGTACACATTTAGATGCTAGAACATCTGGTAGTTTGTACGTTAGTGGCCCTCCTGGTACTGGTAAAACGGCATCGTTAAACTTAATACTAGAACAAGACCGTATTGCGACACAATTGAAACATATTTATGTGAATTGTACATCAATCAAATCGTCCAATTCGATATTTTCAAAAATTTCTAAAGAATTAAGCTTGAAGATTGTTGGAAAAAGCGAAAAGGATCATTGTAGTGGTATTGAAGAGTACCTAACAAAAAACCACAAAACAATGTAAACTTCCATATAATTTTTTATATAGTTTGCGATAATTTTGTAATTTTTTTTGTAGATTATTGGTGTTGGACGAAATCGACCAATTGGAGAGTAAAAATCAATCAGTTCTTTACACAATCTTCGAATGGCCTTCGAGATATAATTCAAAATTGATTTTGATCGGTATAGCGAACGCTTTAGATTTAACCGATCGTATTCTGCCACGTTTACAAGCACATTGTGAATTGAAACCGAATCTATTACATTTCCCACCATATACAAAACAACAAATCATCGAGATCTTTACGAAACGTTTAAAAACCGCTGGCGTTTTAGAGATTTTCACACCACAAGCTCTACAAATGTTGGCCAGTAAAGTGGCAGCTATTTCTGGTGATGTACGACGTGCTTTAGATATTGGACGACGTGTTGTTGAATTAATTGATAATAAACAGCACGATAATAATACGGTTTTAAAATCGTTGGAGAATTTGACGCAGAACGATTTAGAGAAAGTCGATTTGAGACAAGTTGTTGAAGTTTTAAATAATATTTACAATACTAGTCAGAATTTTACAAATGATGTCGACGATGCATTCCCATTACAACAGAAATTGATTATTTGTACGTTATTATTGATATTGAAGAAATCGAAAAATAAAGATATAACAATTGGACGATTACATGATGTTTATAGGAGGATATGTAATAAACGTAATATACAAATCATTGATCAAAGTGAATTCTCAAATATCTGCATCTTAATTGAGACGAGAGGTATGATAAAGATTATTAGGAAGAAAGATCCACGTTTAAATAAAATTAATCTACAATGGAATGAAGATGAAATTAATCGAATTTTAAAAGATAAACAATTAATGGCTGATATTTTACAAGACGACACATGTCTTGGACGAGTGTGATTTTTAAATTATTTTTAAATTGTTTTTTAAAGTTTTCACTGTATACGTTTTTAATTAATTACAGTAATTGTGATGAATAAGTAAAAGTGTTCCAAGAATAGTTTTAAATAAACAAATATGCCATTAGTAGTGATTCTTCGAATAAGGATAGCAGGTCTTGGGGGAGAGGGCAAATGTATCCGCCCTTGTATACCGTTATTTATCAGTTCAAAAGCGGTTTATCAGGGTTTATAGCGCAATAAATAGGTTTTTAAGGAATAACATTATTTTTTGTTGAAACAAAAACGAGAAATTACCGGACGAGACTAATTCTTTTGTTTTGTACCAAACTTATCTGTTTTTTTTTGTGTGCTGTTTAATTGCAATGGTAATTATATGTATTTTTTTATGGTCATACCATAGATAATAGTCATACTTTCTAACAATCTAGAAACTACCAAAGAAGCTTTTTGTTTTTTTACCAAACGTTTGTACATTTGTCCTGTCGCATTGCAATTTTATACGATTTTTGATGAACATTCAAATATTTTTAACAAGACAAATATAGAAATTACCAGTGGCGGCCCGTGGGTTTTTAACATGGAGGGTCAAATTTTTGTAATTGGTAGTCTTTTTCCACTTTTAGGGAACAGAGTGGGAAAAAACGAATCATCGGATGAAAAAAGATAAGACAATAATATAATTTTGCATAGTTTAAGTCAGTTAGCGCAACTATTTCTTGTATAACACTCATTTCGAAAAAAAACCGCCCTTATTTTGATTTATACACGCACATGTATATCGCACAATTGTTCGTAATAAACTAAATCTCAAATCTAAATTTAAGAAAAAACTTTCAACAAATGCATTTTTCTAGTACCAAGAAAAGAACAACCCTCGAGAATTAATGATTTACAATCATCGGCCGTCGATTTAATTGTAGGTATAGGACTGAAAGGTTGTTCTCTCTTGTACTCGAAAAAGTCGATATATCTGTCACTGTTTCTCTTTACATGTATATCCCCATATACCATAACAACTATATATGGTCAAATTGAACTTAAGGCCCGATGGTAATCTAACCGTTAAAAAATATAATCGATATGGAAAATTAAAAGCATATACGATCTAAAACTTAAATTAGGACTAGTAATAAGACAATAAGGCATAAAAAAGGTGAACCTTAATCGCGAAATTATATTTATTATAATTAAATTAACTTTAGTTTCAATTTTTTTGGGGGAACATTGACCAAATGACCACAAAGAGAAGCCGCCACTGGAAATTACCAAGCAAGGCTTCGTTCATTTTTGCCAAACGGTTCTAGAATTTTTGATCTTTTAGCACTGTGATTCCAGTAATTGTGGTAAATAAATAAATCCTGTTCAGAATATGGGGCAATTGGTAAAGTAATTTTAAATAAAAATACCGTCAGTGGTGATTCTCTCAGGTCTTAGGGTGCCTCCAGGCTAATATTCCATTGGTGTCTTCATTTCGTTCTGAGAGCCCCAGATGTATCCGCCCTTGTATTCTACTCTTCATAATTATAAGGGCTAATTTTTGACTACTTTATTGCGAAAAACTTGTTTTTTTTTAACAAATCACGTTTGCTCTTCGATATTCAAACTGATTCAAACGAATCAAACTCTAACAAAAAATCTCGAAATTACCAAACAAGATTCTTTTATTTTTAACAAAAGGTTCTAGAATTTGATTTTCATTGGTCCTTATGTAGCAATGGTAATGCGATTTGTTTTAATTAATTAATTATGGATTATTGTTATTAATGTTCAATGTATATACAATTATTTATTAGTATCTTTTAAATTATTTATTTATTCATTATTAATTATAAATTTATTATTAAATAATTTTTTGTAATTCAAATATTTGTAATTTAGAGCGACATCTAGTGCCCATTTTCAATACTTCATTAATACCTCAATGACCTAAATGTAGCGCAATTTTTGAGTAAATTCAATTATTTATATCAATATTTAGTATCTTTTTATGCTCTTCAATCATAGACAACTTCAATAGTATATAAAACGATTTTATTGTGCTTTTGTCTAATAGGTAACAATAAAAATTCTTCAACACCTATTGGCAAATTTAGTGAATTTCTCCTTCAACAGTTGCCACACCTGAAAATTTGACAATTTGCTTGTTCGTGTGACTTGTTTATAATTCTGTGTGAAATTTCCACAAAAATTCCGGTTAATTCAATAGAATTTGTTGTTTTTCAATAAAGTGTTGGAGAAAATGTCAGAAGATACGCCAACAGCACACGATGCGAATACCAAAGAGAAAGAACCGACACAATCGACACCGCAACCGGTCTCGCCGACATCTGCCTCGACCGCCGATCAAGATGTGGAAAAAGACGCCAAAGACAACGAAACGAATAAAATCAACGTCACCGTCAAGACACAACGACAAAAAGAGGTTTTCCGCATCGATGCCAATATAAATATTCGTGATTTCAAGGAGTTGATAGCGCAAAAGTTTGATGCCGATGTGGATCGTTTGAATTTGATTTTTGCTGGTAAAATAATGAAGAACGATGAAGATTTGAGTAAGCATAATGTAAAGGATGGTTTAACGGTGCATTTAGTGGTACGTGCCGCTCCAACCGCCACAGCAACAACAACATCGACTGAATCGAATCAGCCGGCGTCTACACCGCAATCAAATCAATTCGGTGGCAGTTTGTTAGGTTTAGGTCTAAGCGGCCAGAATTTCGTTGATTTACAACAACGGCTACAACAGGAGATCCAAACGAATCCGAATTTGTTGCAGCATCTATTACAGAATCCGTTAACACAAGTGTTGATGAATGATCCAGAGAATATGCGACAATTGATATTAAACAATCCACAGATGCAACAATTGATCGAACAGAATCCGGAAATCAGTCATGTGTTGAACAATAGAGAATTGCTACGGCAAACGATGGATATGGTACGGAATCCGGCAGCTTTTCAAGAGATGTTGCGCAGTCACGATCGTGCTATGGCGAATTTGGAGAGTTTACCGGGCGGTTATCAAGCGTTAGAACGCATATATCACGACATACAAGAGCCGATGTTGAGTAATATATCCGAACAATTATCACAGAATCCGTTTGTACGATTGGCGAGTAATGAGAACCAACAAACAACTCAACAACAACAACAACAGAATCAACCGAATCGTGAACCTCTACCGAATCCATGGTCGCAAACAGCACAAACAACACCCACACCGACCGTACCACCGACCGGTCTATTACAACAGATGGCCCAGAATACGGATTTGATGCGGTCATTCTTTAATGCGCCGTATGCACAAGAAATGATCACATCATTAATTCAAAATCCAAATTTAATGGATTCGATGATACAAGAGAATCCATTATTGAGTGGACAGAATCAAGAGACCCAACAATATTTACAGAATGCTATGCCGCATTTATTAGAACAATTACGTTCGCCGGATATACAGAATATGTTAACAAATCCGGAAGCAATGAATGCTATTCTACAGATTCAAGAAGGCTTGAATGTTTTACGACAAAACGCACCATCTCTATTGAATCCGGAAATGTTGATACCTACAACTGGCGGCACAACAACGACAACAACAACAACAACAACGCCAGATTCTACAACAACACCGATTATAACACAGGCGAATCAATCAACGCCAACGACCACAACAACAACAACATCATCAACCCAACAGCAGCCATCTTTAGTGGATGCTATGGCTCGAATCTTGTCGAATATGTCGAACGTGGCGCCGGAACAACGTTATCAATTACAATTGAATCAATTGGAGACGATGGGCTTCACGAATCGTCAACATAACTTACAAATATTGATTGAAACTTATGGTAATATTGAAGCGGCAGTTGAACGTTTATTAATGGTAATTTCTTGATAAATTCCCCGAATTGTTTTGTTAATAAGTTATTGTTGCAGAATCCTGGTAATTAAGGCTGATTTCTAATTGCATACAGGTGTTTTTCTAATCTAGTGTTATTGGTAAATTTGTCATAGAATTGTTGAAATTATCACAAATATATTTGATGAAGTTCTGTTTGCATTTAGTTCAAGTCCCTTTAATTGAGGTAGGCAGTAATTTTCAGGTGGATGCTAGAAATCTCAGAATCTGTGAATAAAGTAGGATTATTACAGACAAAGGTTATTGAGAATTCTGCTGCAAATAAATGACACCCTTAAAATATTGTATAAATATATTCCCATACAATGTATTAAATTGATGATTTTTTTTATACACACACATTCACACTTTGTTAAACTTACTTCATGACTCAAGTCCTTCGTTTAGCTTTCAATTGCGTTCGGCTGCGCGGCGTCGACGATCCACCCGAACCAATATTGAACATTGCGCCAGCCACTGGTGGTGGATTAAATTGTGGCGTGCCCATTGGATTACTGGTATTATTGGTACCAAAACCGGCACCACTATTAGTACTACTACCACCAGCAGCACCACCAGTAGTTGCCGCAAAATTGAAAGTCGATTTCGGTGGCTCACTCTGTCCAAACGAGAAAATACCAGTTGTTTTATTCGCATTGGCACCGAAAGTGAAAATACTACTCAGTGGTGGTGATGCTGCTGCTCCGGCTACTGCTGCTGCTGCTGGTGGTGGATTCGTTGAAAATCCACCAGTATTCGTACTACTGTTACCGCCGAAAACAATCGGATTTGATTGATTAGTTGTGGCAGTACCGAAACTACTCGAACCGAATGTTGTATTAAAACCACTTGTTGTACCACCAAAAGTTGATTTATTCGTATCGAAGACATTACCAAACGGTGCCGGATTTTGTGTCGGCGTTGTTGATGATTGTTGTGGTGGTACTATTGGTGTTGGATTAAATGAAGTACCACCAAAAATATTTGTCGAATTCGTATTACCAAAAGCAGGCGGTTGTGTTGGTGGATTAATCTGTGACGTTGCCGTATTTGTTGCTGCTGTATTATTCGAACTAAACACATTCGTAGTGAAGATATTCGTTGTTGTAGTCTTCGCTACAGTTGTCGTAGTTGTTGTAAAAAGATTGGGTTGTGTTGAAGGGATTGTACCAAATGTTGGTTTCTCAATTGTTTGATTCGTACCTGTATTACCACCGAAATTAAAACTACTACCAGTCGATCCGAACGTTGATCCAAATACATTCGTTGTAGTAGTCGGTTGTACACCAAACGTACTTGTTGCTGTTGTTGTAGTTAATACAGGATTTGAGCCGAAAATCGATTGTGTTGATTGAATTCCAAAAGTATTCGTCGCCAGTACTGGAACAACTGTTGTAGTTGCCACCACCGGATTTGAATTTATAAACGATTGTGTGGTTTGTGGTGGGGTGGTAAAACTAAAACCACCAACACTACCAAAAGTCCGACCAGATTGTGTAAAACTCAAACTTTGACTGGTCGTTGTGATTGGTGTTGTAGTTGTTGCAGTAAAATTAAATTTCGCCGGTTGGCTTGATGATAGAGAAAACTTTGGCGGAGCCGTAAAACTAGAAGCAGTAGTAATGGTGCGACTGTTACCACCAGTTGTTGTAGTAGTAGTAGTAGTACCAGCAAAGAAAAATGTCGGCTTTTGAGTCACTGTTGTCGCAGTAGTTGTGGGTAATGTAAAACCACCAACTTTCGGTTGTAAATCAAACTTAAATCCACCAATTTTCGGCGGTGAACTCACCGTTGTCGTTATTGTTGCTATCGTTGTGGTTGGTGCTACCGTCACTAGATTTGCCGGTTTTAAATTTGCAAATAGATTACTTGTTGTTGTCGGTGCTGTAGTTGGTTTCACTTCACTAATCGTTTCCGGTTTCGATGTAATGAAATTGAAAGTGGGGACAACAGTTTCACTAGTTGTCACCGGATTTACACCAACTGTTGTATCTTTTGTAATCGTTTCCTTAGTATCCACATTATCTGGTAATTTCGGTACTTCACTCACTACAGACGATATTAATGGCATGGTAATTGAAGCAGTCGTCTGTGTAATTGGTACACTACTAACAATCGGACTTGTTGTGGTTGTTGTTACCGTTGGTACTGCTATTGTTGTTGTTTGTTCTTGTGTTGTTTCTGGTTCCGTTTCTAGATTAAAAGTGACATGCTTCGGTGTTGCTGCTTTTAAATGCTTATTAATATTATTCGATAATATCGACATTATCGGTTTCTGTTCGTGATTTGTTGTTACATCCGTTGGTTTTCTTTTAATACCCATCAGAACTGATAGACGATCTTTACGAGTCCTCTCCAATGGAGCTTCATCGAATACTTTCAAACACGCTGAAGATTTAACCGTTGTTGTAGTCTCTACTGATGCAGTTGGAGTCTCTGTAGTTTTCTCAACATTCTCTTTATTATCCGTTTCAATTGCTATCGGTGTAGGTAGTACCGATTGTACGCCAACTTCTTTAAAACTCTCCGTCGTAACCGTCTGAGTTTCTACACTCACCAAATTCGCCTTCTTTGCCGGTTGAATTTCTCTACTATCATCATCATCATCGGATTGTTTATTTTTCTGAGTGATTGTAGCTGGCGATATCGTCGATGTTTCCTGTACCACTTTGATTCGTGTTGATGATTTCGATGCTAATATCTCATTGAACGAGCACGCTTTCTTTAACGATTTACTATTTTGTTCGTACGGTGGTGAATCACCACGTTGTCGTTTCTTATTCACTACCAAATCATCATCATTATTATTGTGTTCTAAACGGATACGTTTACCGTCATCTAAATATTCATCATTGGTATGGATACGTTTGCGTGATATCTCCTTTAATGCATCCAATACACTGCGTGTACTAATTTCAATATTACGATTCGTCATGGTTGCGGTTGTTGTGGTTGTGGTAGGTGTGGATGTTGTTATTGTTGCCGATACCGGTTTCGGACTATTCTGTATGACTTTCTCCAATAATAAACGATTGTGTTCCGGTGAATTATGTTGGAATAAATCAGGTGATGCTAAACGTCGGGTAACGTTATGCCTTGATTTCTCTTTCAATACAGGTAAGTCTTTTTTGTGTAAATGGACAATCGGGAAAACTCCAGCTGTACTGTATTTCATTTGTTGGTGATTCAGTAAGATTTTCTCCCTATTTTCCGCACTTTTCCTACAATAAATAATTAAATTTCTGGTGTTAAGTAGCCGTACAACTTACTTTGGATTAATTGGTGATTTAACCAAATTCGATACATTTCTCTGGTTTAGTAGTTTCGAATTCTTTTGTATGGGTGTTAAGTAATCCACATCAGATAGGGAATATCTGTAAATATAAAAAATACTGTAATTATTGTGAATACTAGCGAATCAATCGATTACCTTCGAGTTAACACACTGTTCGGTTTCGATGATAAAATACTTCTTCTACGGCTTGGAAATGGTGTTGATGTGTTCCTGATTGGTGTACATAGTGACGTTGTGGATAAATTATAATCTTTTCGTAGAGACATTGTAGAAATTGCAATTTTACGGGCCACCAACGGTTCTTCAACAATTCACCACTAAACTATTGTGTTTGTACAAAATTTGACACACAACTGATTTAACAAATAATTTTCCAAAGATACATTGACTAAACGGTGTTAAAACCAGTACATTTATTGTGAAAATTGATTTCACAAGGTTAGAATTAAAACGGCCGACAATTAGGTTATATTCGAGTTACGTCAAACTGCGCCTTCTAGTGCCGAAGTCCGAAATCAATATGGGAGGGGAAAAAAACAATTGCTATTTATAAGTTTCAGTTATGTTGGTACCACTTACAATTACTGCGCAAGCGCACTTGAGTTTTCTTTCTAAATCTTTAAAATGATCTCCTAATTTTGCGTGTTATCAATGCTTTCAAGGAAATTATTTGTCTAAAATAGATTCCGCCATAGAAATTGATTTTCTGCGTGCTAAACCCTGGCTTAATTACACAATTATTTTTTATATACAATAAATTACTAGAGATTTGTTGGTAACCTAGGTTGGCAGCACTGGTTCAAATTTTTAAATTATTGCATAAATATTTTACGTATTGTGACTATTTCCAAATAAATTGTTTCTCTAATTGAAAACTGTAATAGAAACTGTTAATTTTTCATTTTCTAACTCGTAGCCTAATATACAATAGTAGGGGACTGTCAATTTGTAGTGTTGGCGCGAATAAAGTTGGCGACACTTAACGCGCAAGCGCACTTGACTTGTTTGAATTTTTTAGGTTAAGTCGTAAACATTTCACGTGTGTTGTGCATGTTCCAAAGAAAATCGCTTTTCCAGCATGGACACCACAATAGAAATGGATTTTCCGCGTGGTAATCGATACCAAGAACCTACCGAAACCAAATATTCCACCAAACGGAAAGACGATCAAGTAATTTTTGTAAATTCTCTACAATTAGATCAACATTAACAATTCGGGTCTTTTCCAGTTATTCTTCGATAAATCGAAAGGTCGCAAAAAGAAGAAAATCACTCGGACAGAATTTGAATTGAATTTAGCGCCTATTAATTTAGAATTTGCAAAAATCTTTAATTATAACGTAAATTTGCCGATTCGCCGCCAATTCGATTGTAATCTGTCTTTTTTTGAATTGTAGACGCTACGCGATGGAATGGTAGTATTGGGTTGTATCGATGATATCACCGATTTGGGCCTCAAAATCACCTTACCAAACCAAGTATTGTGTTTTGTGAAAATTAATTCGATTGCCGACCAAATAACTGCAAAAGTAATCGAACAGATTTCTAACAACATTGTCGAAGTAATCTGCCTATTGTCTCGAGTTTAACACAAATTCTAATAAATTCGATTGTAGACAGACACAATACTAAATGGAATGTTCCAATTAGGGCAATTGGTACCGGTGAAAATCCAGAATATCGAAAAAAATGCCGACGATAAATATTACATCGAGAGTAGTTTGAATCCGCGCGATATTAACGAGGATAAAATGCATTATTCACTGGTCAAAGGTGCGACAATTTGGACGAATATCGAATCGGAAATGGATCATGGTTATGAATTAACAGCTGGTATCCCAAATTGTCGGATATTTCTACCGTTCAAGAATATCGATGATCAACGAAAATATCGTAAATCTCTAAAATTATCTATGATTAATCAATTAATTTGGTGTGTTAATTTGTAGAAATAGGCGAGCCTCTATACTGTATTGTCCATAAATATCAATATGCCGATAATATAACAACATTATCGGTGAGTGCAAAACGAGAGCATTTGAACAAATGCCAAGTCGAGCATCTTGATTTACACGTTCTATTACCCGGTACGAGAGTGGAGTTTTTCGTTGAAGAATTACAAGTGAACGGTGTGAAAGGTAAAGTGTTTAATGTCTATGATGGTTTTATCGATAAACACTACCAATTCGGCTTGAAGAAGCATTTCAAAGAAGGCACAACAGTGATTGCGTACGTTTTGTTCATCGAAACAATCACAGGAATCATTTATTTAACATTACGCGGCTTAGATGTGATACCGCCAGGCGCATTAGAGATTGGTAAAATCGTAACGGCGCCTGTTGTTTCGATAGTAATGCACGGCATTTACTTGGATTTAGGCGAGAATTGTACTGGATACGTTTCAAATAAACGTATAATGAATACGATCAAATCCAAAGATACGGTTTTGAGGGATTTCATTCGTATCGGTAGTCGGCATAAATGCCGAATATTACACTACAATCGTATGGAACAAGTCTATATTTGTACAGTTGAACCGCATATTATTGAAGAGAAAATATTTACAATGGCCGATTTGGAGATCGGTGCCAAATATACGGTGTCGATTATTGCAAATAAGCCGGAAGATGGTTTATTTGTGAGATTAGGTCGTATCAATGGACTTATTCCAAATATACATCTATCTCAATCCCGAAGTAGATTCAAAGAAGGCCAACAAGTCAGTGCGCGATTATTATCAATTATTGAGGACCAACCGATATTTACAATAAAACCCGAACTTGTAAACGCCGATAATTGTCTAATCGACACGACATCGATTGATTTCGATAAAGAATACGTGGGTTTTGTTATACACGTGTTACCGCAAGGTGTTATTATCGGTTTCTGTAATAACATCGTTGGTTGGTTGAGTTGTGCTGAATTGAATTTCGGTAATTTGCAAGCGAACATTAATCCAGAAGAGTACTATTCTAAAGGTCAAATCGTACACGTTTGGGTGTTGAATAAGAAGAAAGATGGCAGATTGTATTTGAGTTTATTATCGAAGGCTGCACGGCAAGCATCAGTCTTGCAGGTCGGTCAGAAATATTGCGGTGTAATCGTCCAGAAAAAAACATCAAATCTTATGTTAAATATTGAAGAGAATCTTCAAGCACGTTTACCGGCATTACATTTAAGTCGTAATGTGAGATTATCTCAGATTCTATTCGATTCATATCGGAATGGTAAGAAAATCACGAAAACGGTTTGTATACGTTATAAGTCACAGTCAATATTGTCGCGTCGGGAATGTCTGGTTATTGGGAACAAATCGAATTATAAACAGTTGAAATTTGGTGATCTACGTCGCAATATGGTGATAAGGACATCGATGAATAAACTGGGTAGGAAGGGGGTTTTCGTTGATTTACATTTGAAAGATTTTAGGGAATCCGTATGCATTCCATATCGAGTAATTAAGAATTGATTTTATTTTGTTTCTATTAATTAATGATTGTTTTTCTTTTAGTCTTTATTCGATGATTGTAGAAATCTACAAAAATATCAATGTATTTTAGCAAAAATCTTGGCTATCGACCGAAAAACCAACCAGATCAAGCTTGGAACAACACCGCAACAATTAAACTTGCACAATATTGAAGTAAGATCAACTGTTCTCAATCTAGGGTTTATTGACCGCCTTTAAATCACAGGTCGGCAAAATTTTTGTTCGGTCACAGATTAGTGCGAAATTTTGGAGATATCGACGAAAATTTTGGCAGCCTTTAGTTGAAATTATTCTACTTTGTTTAAAACTATAACAGCGCCCCTCAAGATTTTACACGGTGCACGAGACTGCCAAAAAAAATTTATTTGTTTTTTTTTTTGAATACATACATCTAAAAAGTTTCTTTAATAGATAAAAAAACATCTCCTAAAACTTGAGCTCAATATCTTAAAAATTGAGCTGGCGCATGGGGGGTCCCTTTTCCCATTTAAAATACATTGAAAGACAACTTTTTTTTAAATTTTCTATGTAAATAATCGAAAAAATTTTTTTTACAAATTTCTGTTTTCATCATCTTATAGGAAATTAAATTCTCCACAAAAAAGGTTTCTTCCATTTTTTGCTCAGCCTCATGGTAAAAAAGTTAAAACCATAAATTTTTGTAATTTTCATTTTTTTCCACTTTTTTAACGCTCTGTAACTTTTTTACCATGAAGCTGACCAAAAAATGGAAGGAAACCTTTTTTGTAGACAATTTAATTTCTTATAAGATAATGGAAACCGAAATTTGTAAAAGAAAATTTTTCGATGATTTACATTGAAAATTAAAAAAAAAGTTTTTTTTCAATGTATTTTAAATGGGCCATGCGCCAGCTTAATTTTTAAGATATCGAGCTCAAGTTTTAGGAGATGTTTTTTTATCTATTAAAGAAACTTTTTAGATGTATGTATTCAAAAAAAAACAAAAATTTTTTTTTTTGACAGTCTACGGTACACCACCTTTAATAGTGATTATGTAGGGCATCAAGTTGTGATCAATCGGGATAACTAATTTTGCCGAAAACTCGATTTTTGACTCGCTTAAGTATAATAATAGGTTTAAACCAGCAGTCGCTAAAGTGCTCAATTGAGGATCAAACAAAGTAGTGAATCGGCTAAAATGTTGGGAAAATTTAAGAAGATCGTCGAGCAAACATTTTGGTAACCTCTGGTTTGAACAGTGGAGAATGTTTCACCGAAAAGGGGTTCGTGAACTCACGTTTAGTTTAATTAAACTTTCAAATTATTGAATTATGCTCGTTTTTCTAAGATCAGCGATTATCAACCTTGGGTTTACGGGACCCCGTTTAAACCAGAGGTCGCCAAAGCGTTTGTTCAATTGACTAGTATTTTCGGTCACACTTTAGTTCGAAATTTTGGAGAAATTAACGAAACTTTTGTCAGCCTCTAGTTAAAATTATTCTAATTCGTTTAAAAATGTATTTTATTAGTATAATAGTGCCCCTCAAACTTTTCCACGTTAGACCACCTTTACTAGAGATTTTTCCAGTAGTGATTATGTAGGGCATCAAGGTGTAATGAATCAGGATAACCGGTTTTGCCGAAAACTCGATTTTTGCCTCGCTTAAGTCTAATAATAGGTTTAAACCAGTAGTCGCTAAAGTGCTCGATTGAGGATCAAACAAAGTAGTCAATCGGTTAAAATGTTGGGAAAATTTAACAAGATCGTCGAGCAAACAGTTTGGTAATGTCTGATTTGAACAATCAAGAATGTTCCATCGAACACACGTTTAGTATAGATGCGTAATTTTTAGAACAGTGCCTCTCAAACTTTTCCACATTACACCACTTGATAGCTTTAATAATGATTGTATAGGGCATCAAGTTGTAATGAATCGGGATAACTAGTTTTGTCTGAAAACTCGATTTTTGACTAACTTAAGTCTAATAATAGGTTTAAACCAGGAGTCGCTAAAGCGGTCGATTGAGGATCAATACAAAGTAGTGAATCGGTTAACATCGGTAAACATTTTGGCAACCTCTGGTTTGAACAGTTGAAAATGTTTCACCGAAAAGTTATTCGTGAACTCCCGTTTAGTTTAAATGCGTATTTTTTTAAAACAGTGCCTCTTAAACTTGATGCTTTTAATAGTGATGTTTATAGGGCATCAAGTTGTTATGAATGGAAAATCGATTCTTGTTTTCCTTAATCCACTTTTGCACATTGTGTGGAATCCTCAAAGGTTATAGATGTTTTGTTCTTGGATTTCG
This sequence comes from Epicauta chinensis, assembly GCA_021725515.1. Classification (NCBI taxonomy): domain Eukaryota; kingdom Metazoa; phylum Arthropoda; class Insecta; order Coleoptera; family Meloidae; genus Epicauta; species Epicauta chinensis. The sequence goes on from JAEDXX010000041.1 coordinate 59,332, forward strand.
AATATTTCTGGACGTTTTCCAAATTGATGTGAAATAAGAAAATCGTACTCTCGACAAAAAAAAGAACAAGTTCCCTAATCTCAGACTTGATGCCCTACCATCTCATTTGTACTCCTGTTTTCTAATAATGTTGTTTTTTTTTAGTATTCAACAAAATTGCTGATGTCTTATATTAATGATATCGAATTGATACAAAAACTGCGCAAATCGCCACCTTATAAAGTTGGAATGCAAGTCCGTTGTATTGTTAAAAAATTCACATGGGATAAACGTTGTATTGTTGAATTGCCCGATCATAGTTTAGCAACAGTTCCATCGCATCTATATCGAGAAAAATTACAAATTAAAACCGAAATCCCAGGTGTTATTTTGGCTTATAATGTTGATGATAATAGTTTTTACGTATCATTACGACGAATTGATCGATTGCGAATTAATCCAGTACAAGGTTTGTTTATATAATAAAACGTGCTTTTATTTTTTTTTAAATGTTTTCTCGTATTTTAGATGGCACTATAAAGAAACCGTTAAATTCGTATGCTATTGCTAGAATTCTATTAATAACAGAATTTTATAGTTTAGGTCTATTAAAAGATGCTAAATGTAATCATCAATTAATTTATTTACCGGTAGATTTTAATGAAAACGATCAAAACTTGATGAATGTCTACAATCGCGGTCAGATGAGGGTTTTGGTTGTAAAGTAAGTCGTTGGAATTGATTGTTGAACAATTTTATTATGAGAACAATTACAGGAAATACAAAGGCAAACTGTTTGGTGTTCCAAAGGAATTCGTTCAGCTCACAGAAGGAACAATAACCATAAAACAATTAGTTACAAAACCGGTGAAAATCCGAAACAAAAAACCGGCCACAATTGAAGAAGCCGATAAGATACAACCACCAGATGAAGAAAGTTTTCGTAATGTTGCTGATGAAGCTGACGAGACGATAGCTCCAGTTTTGTCAAGTATCGATAATTTCTACGCCACTGACGAGCCGATTTTAGAAGACCCAATCGATGAAGAAGAGGATAAACCAATAAAACCAACAGTAAAACTATCGAAAGCTGAATGGAAAAAACAGGAGGAGGCACGTATCCGGAAGATCGAACAGGAATTAGCCGATACCACAGCAACACCCCAAAGTGTTGAACAATTCGAACGATCACTGTTAGCCAATCCCAATTCGGTTGAATTATGGTTGAAATACATCGCCACATTAATTAGCGTAAGTTGGTCGATTTTCTCCTGGGATGATTACGAATAATTACAATTCTAGGCGACTGAATTGAGTAAGGCTAGAGCTGTTGGCCAGCAAGCTTTAGAGAAGATCAGTCCGATGATGGTCGATGAGAAGATGCAAATCTGGATTGCTCTCCTAAATATGGAGAATTTGTACGGAACTAGGGAGAGTTTTGAGGAATTATTTGAACGCGCCATCAAATACAACGAAACGTTCCCAATTTATATAAAAGTGATAAAAATGTTGGCGAATTCGGGGAAAATCAACGAAATGGAAGAGAAAATCAAGAAATTGCACAATAAAGAAAAACAGAACGTACAAATGTGGCTGGAAATCGGACAGATTTATTACAATTTAAATAAATATCGTGACGCGAGAAATGTACAAGAGGCGGCATTAAAATCGATCACTGATAAGAAACGACGTACGTCCCACAATAACACAACCGATTTTATATATATTTTTTTAATAACAATAATTTGCAGAATTTGAAATAATTCTACGTTTCGGTATTATGGAATTCCAATACGGTGAATTAGAGCATGCCGTCCAACATTTCGAGACAATTCTCGATGTTTATTCGAAAAAAATCAATATTTGGATTGTGTACGTTGATCAATTGATCAAGAAGAGAGAATACGAAATGGCTAGGAAGGTGTTGGAGCGAGCGATTCGACACAAATTTCCGGTGAAAAATATGCGTACATTATATCAGAAATTTATCTCGTTTGAAGAACAATTCGGCGACGCCGACACCGTGCTGCACATCAAACAGATGGCTAAAGACTATGTTGAGAAAATTGGCCATAAAGTGTGAGTTTATTTGTTGATCATTTTTAAAATAAAATTATAATTGTTTTGTACATTTTTATTCCGAATTGTGGCAGTGATAGACTGACCTTTTCCGTTTATCATCCAGGTAAATTCAAAACGAGAATTATCGATAAAATTATTATTAATTATCATTTCTAGAAACATAACACTATGTTGCAAAATGGGTGATCCGAATTTGTTTGTAAATTGGTGCCAATTCGGATCGCCGTTATGTTACATTTATAAAAATGTCCTAATGCGCCGATGACACTTGATCAGTCCACTTAACTAACAAATGATACGCGTAAATCGAACGAAAATGGGTCTTTTTAAAAGTTTACGCTTTGTCCCACCGAAATCTACGCCCACAAAATTGTGTGGGAATCGGTGGCGTATGCATGGACGCTATGTTGCCGATGGACGATTATTCCTGTTTGAAGCCATTTATCGTGGGTTCAGGCCGTTCGTTTTCCCGTCTAGCCAGTTGATAATAGACGACCAATCGTCCACTTAACATAAACAGAAACACTAAAGCCGGTGCGGTTCGTTCTAATTTATCAGCTACCATATAATGTGAATACACTGCCATTAATGTTAACAATAATAAGCATATATTGGCACCATTCTTGATTTTATCTAGAAAAAAGAAATTATAATAATGAATGGAGAATTGGTAAAAAGAGAACAAAAATGCTCGACACTCACGCATTCGACTATTTTTATTCTAACATTGACAAAATTTAGGTTGCGGTCAGGATTCACGCTCTCATCCCAGATTAAAATAAGCACATTACGCACACACTCGGTCGCCAATTTCTACATTTTTTTGTTTGTTTGTAATAATAAAAGAAACACTTACGATTCGGCACAAAGGCCATGCCCAAGCCGCAGACAATCTCCAAAACGCCCACCGTCCGCCGATACCATTTCGATGGTATTTTGAAGTCGAGCGCCTCAGATAACGGGAACACTTTTGCATATTTCACATACTCCTTCCGCTGGAATTTGCCCAAATTAGTTGTAAATATTTACAAGCAAAAAAATCGCACAAATCCTAGCCAGGCAATTGGCCAAAAAACTTTAAAATAAATCAAGCAATTGTGTAACGCTTTTTTTTTGCCGATCGCAAATACTCACCAAATCCTTGTGGAGATCTTTCGATATATAACTGGACAATTTAATGAAACCAACGAATATAAAAAATAAACCTAACAATACCGATAACGATTTTAATACAATTGAACCCATTTTGTTTGTGTGTGTGTTTATAATCAATTTCTTTACAAAATAATGATTTTCAAGGCGTAATATTTACAAAATTAGGATTTTTACAAAAAATAACATAGCGAATTTCTTATTTGATAACGAACGATGTGAACATTTTCAATAGCGACGACGCTCTAAACAAAATCAATATTTCGGCGCCCATTCCTACTAACGTTTCTCAAAATATCACAAAACCCAACCCGATACTAATCTGGATGAAAACATGCAAATTTCCGCCCAACACCATAATCATCTAAATTAAAGAAAAATAAATCAATCGATCATTTTAATAAAACAACGCCGCCGTTTCGGTCGCTTTACACCCGCATTTGAAATATTCGAATTATTCGAGTCTGTTAGCGAATTATCGCTATTTGCAGCTGTCGTTGGCAGCGCCATATCTGGACTTGGTTTTTGTGGTGTCGAAGCAACTACTGTTGCATGATCCTCCGGTGATAGTTCAATCTGGGCCAATTCTAATAATCCTCCGCATTTCGTGGCCGAATCCTCGTTGATGTGCAACACGGGCATATCATCACTGACGGCTTCTATCGTCGGTAATGGGGGATTTTGGCGGGCGGTTGGACGGCGCCGTTTCGTTCTAGCTGGTTTTATTGTTTTTGTCGGCGATTCACCAAATAAATAATTGTAATTGATGCGTTTTGTTGAACTGCGCAATATCCGACCGCTCGGTGTGTTCGGTGTGATTGGACACGTATTCTTATCATTACTATTCACAATATCATCGGATTTCAATTGGACGATGCAATTCTTGAGAGTTATGTCGTTTAAATTGTAATTTGATTGAGCAGATTGGTTTGGTGTTGTAGTTGGTATCTCTTCTACTGTCTTTGTGTCAGTTTGGGTCTCGTTTGTTTGATCAGCAACTATCGGACTGCTAAATAAATCGTTCATTTGCGATTCTAACGATAAGTCGCTGGGTTTGCTAGGAATTTGACTCTTAGACGAGTCTTCAGCAATTACGCCAACTTGTTCGACGATTTTTTCAGGTGATTTTTCCTCGGTTTCTTGTAGAGTCGTGATTTTCACTTCTTCACTGACAGTTGTTCCAATAATTCCATTATTTTTCGTTTCTGTGTCTCGATCCTTACTTGAATTGTCGTCATTTTTATCAGCTTTCTCTAAATCCGATTTCTTATCAATTTCATTGTCTTTCTTCGCTTCTATTGTCTCCTCGATTCGATTCTGGTCTAGATTCGTTGCAATTTGTTTCTCTGCAGTTTCTTTTGGTGAATCAATCTTGATATTATCAATTGGCTTCGTCTCGCCCGATTCACTTTTCGCGTTATCAGTTAAATTTTCGCTCTTCGAACTGGTCATCTGTAAAAAAAATCGATTTAGTCACCGATCAATCGGTCGATTCAAATTACCTCTTTCTTCTCTAAAAGTGCATCGTCTTGGTCGCCCCGATCTTTAATCTCAGCGCCAGCGGTTTTCACCTGTTTGTCATCTTCAATTGGTCGTTTCATCGACTGTTTCTCATCTTTTCGCGCTTCTACGGCCGGTTTTGCTGCCTTCACAACTTGTTCGGCTTTCTCGAAGAGTTTCTTCGTCACCACATCGATTCGACGCTTCTCGCTACGTTTATGATTCGTCACAACATTCTGATCGTGGAATAATTCTTTTTTATAGATATTCCCTTTGGTATTTGCCGTTTTTAAGAAATTATCATCGTCTACTTTCCTATTTTCGAGATTCTCTTTTGCACTATTCGAAATTTGCTCTTCACGTTTGTGTTTCTTTGATTTCTCCGTTTTCTCCGATATTTTATGGTCATGCTTAACACTGTCTTTATCTCGATGCTTCTGGGAATCCCTAAAATTAAAGAAATTGTTAAAAATTGAATTATAAATGGGATGAGATGGAGTTACTTGGAACGCTCTCTGGTACAACTCCGCTCTCTAGTTTTACTCCTCTGATGCGACCGAACATCTCTACGTTCAGTATAAACTGATTTTCTAGGACTTATCTTATGTAAATGTCTATCGTAACTCTTCGAACGGTTAAATTCCGGTCTGGGTCTCTTCGACGTATGTTTACCTACAGACGGACTTCGGCAACGCTTCTTTTCCACAATCTCTATCTTATTACGTTTAAAATCATCCTTATGTTGTCGTTTAAATATCAAATCATCCAATTGCAACCGCAAATCGATGATCGTTTGATTTTTACGATTGATCTCATTCAAAGCGGTTTTATACAATTCGGATATATTAACAGTGAGATTCTGTTGGACCTTCTTTAAATTGGTAACGATTTGCGTTAAACTTGCGACTTCAGCTTCTAATTGCACGATTCTTTGGTGTAATTCTTCGTTTTCGATAGTCAACTGGAACACATTTGGGTTTTTAAATGAAAAGTGAGGTTATGTTGGTTGTTTATTTATGTGATATTTACCCGTTCAAGATCAGCACCGATATCAAATTCTGGTAGATCCTCATAAACATCCCTAGAACTCATAATTAATTATCGTCAATTAATTCGAATTAATTAGAAATTTGTTAACTGAAAAATTGATCTAGTCACACATGACGCTGTTCAAAAAGGTCATAGAACGTAAAGTAACGGTCGGCTCAATCCACGTAAATTGTTGAAATAATTAATGAAATAATTTATAACCGATTTGTGTGTGGATAAAAATAAGGCAAATAGGCGTAATTTAGTTGGTTTTAATGCAAATTTTGTTGATATTGTTCGATTTAGATTTGTGACGTCATAATACAGTGTTTTTCGATTGGTCCACACGTTACGAGCCCGCCTTATTTGTACTAAACTTGAATTTTACCGCTTTTTTAATTAATTTTCAAGGATTCCAAAATAAATATTTATACAATTTGGCTTACAAATATTCAAATAAAAACTGTTAAATTTTGTAAAAACAATCCAATTACTGGAAATTATACACATTTTATTTATTATCTCAAATATTTACATTTAAATTAGAAATATTTACACTTTATTATTTACATACGGTTGATAATATTACAGCGTTTCGTTTAAATTAGATTAGATTGAAATTGATAATAAATCTGGTTAGTTTTGACACCTGTTGCATTAGTGACAGTGTGAACGGGGCTTTAAATTAAATGACGTGTCCACAGTCACAACAAAAACAAAAGCGCAACGATAAACAAATAAAACATTGAACAAAATTAAAATAATACCCAAATTTATACAAAATAGGTTATTAAAATAGAAAAATTATATAAAAAAAAAACGTGAAAAAATAGAAGAAAGTCCAAATGCGCACCACAATTGCGCATTTTTGTAAATTTCTATCCGATGATAGTGAAGAATTTTAGTTGGCTGTGGAGGACGCTGTTGTCGCTACTTTAGTCACAACTTTGTTGAAATTCCGTAAAATACGAGTGTTTTTGTTTTTCCTAGTTTTCTTGTGTATGTTTCAAATAAATTTAATTAAATGTGGGAAAAATGTAAAAATCGAGAAAATATGGGAAATTTTGCAAATTTTCTGTTAAATTGCGTTTAGACTATTATAAACATGTTGTGCGATTTTTCTGTGTAATTGGCTTATAAAGAGACTTGACGAGAGACAAAACAGGTACAGTTTCACCTACGAATACTCCAATTAAATCCAAACAAAATAAAGAAACGACAAATTTAGAAATTCGCTCATGATTCGTATTCAAACAATTCATAGGAAATCGGTGGATTAGTTGCGGAATTCTTGAAAAGTTTTTGACACTGTTTTTTTTTCTTCGTTCTTTTGACGAAAAACAGGTAAAAGTCTGATTCACACTGGGCGGTTTTCGTTTACAACACGCGGTATGTATTTTAAATGTCCTATCCGGTTTAGCAGTACATAAATAACAATAATAATAGTAATAATAAATAAAGGTCATGATTTCTTCTATAACATTGTGAATTTCGAACAATTTTCTACGAGCCTGTGTGTGAATGATCTGCGTGCTTGTGCATGTCGTCATATTAAAAATGATGGACATAACTAAAATAGCGGACCGAGGCATTCCTTGAGGTGTTTCGATCTTTTTTCTCTGGTTTTTTACCACACGTTTAAAAGAATGCCAACCGGCGTTATTGCATCATGATCATATTTAATTGATAAAATCAAGTCACCACTGAGTCATTACGAAAAAACGAAAAAAAAAAACAAATGAACAGTAAGCCGGCTAGATATGATTTTTTCTACTGTTATAATTGCGACTTTTTTCTCTCCTATCCGCTTAAATACTGTAATTATAATTGTAATTTGAAATTATGATTACTTGAAAATATTCTCCTTTTGTTTTCATATTATAAGATACAATGTCGTTTATTGTTGCAAATACCTGTATTAGTCATGATTTTCAACAGAAATAAACGAAACAATAAGTTGGCACTGGAAATTTTTGTAAAGAAACACATCGATTGTCGATTGTTAATTTCCGGTTTTTCAGGAAATTTCAGGTAAATGTCAATATTTTTTTTATCGATACAACGTTATTTTCCCATAGGAATAATACAGAAAAGGTTAAAAACCCCAGGTTTTTATGCAGTCTTTAATTTAATTTATATACTAATTAAGATAGTGTTAATTAGTCTTTTCATTTGTTTTTTTTTGCAATTCGTACAGTGAAAAAGAGGTTATTAGAATATAGTGCGTCTTTTGTTTATTTTGTAGCACACTCGGATGTATAGAATTTAAATGGATTTGATTGTTGGAAAATCGTATAAAATATGGTAATTTTTATTATTTGAACAACAAAAAGAAAATTCCAATCTTACCCACCCAAAAAAACAGACAAATAATGTTAATAACTTAAGTAAATGTGGAATTAAGTTAAGACTGTCAAGTCTTACTTAATTGATTGAATTAATTTGTTGATTATTTCAATAATTTATTACATAATTAATTTTTTGCTTGCACCATAATTGGATTTGTTATTAATTATTGTTTGTGATTCGACAAAATAGCGATTTATTAAATATTTATAAATGTCTAAAGAATTTCAATAATTTATTTTGATCTTTAAATAGAATTATACGTAAATAATCAGATTATTGTTTGATTGACAAGATTTCTGAAAATACTGCTCAAATTTCTATTAAAAACAAATTCTGCCCCCGTCCAAACAGTGCAAGTATCAAATGACCATGTATATTTGTTTCTATAATTGACTGTCTGTGGGGTGTCTGGTTCAAATGTGGTCACAAGACAGGGGCGAAACTATAGATCGTTTCATACAATTTCAGCTTGAAAGAGAGATTAAGATGAGAGAGTCGCATTCCGCCTTTCCCAGAAATCTATCATGAAACGAGCTTTAATGAAACTTAACTTTCAGATCTTCACAGTGGAGTAATCTTCAATGATCGTGTTAACACCTGACATTTTACAGTTTTTCCATTTAGAAGAAATTATCAGTTTCAGGTCGCCATGAAGGCATAGATATACCGTTTCATGACAAATCTTCAGGAGTGGTGAGAGAAGCGAGTATACTATGCTTATAATCGTCTCTTTCAGCGTCATAATCATCTTTCTCCTTTTTATTCTTTTTGTTCTGCAATACTGCTATCCACAAGCCATGCCTTCAAATGATCAAAGTTACATGAAATCGCTCATAGATGTCTTCGCTCGTTTGCACTGTTTCTTGGTCCTGGATAGCCATGTATTGTGCTATGAATTAGTTTTTTTCTGCATTAAATGCCCCATGTCTTCAGTCGTCGTAACAAAAAAAAGCTATCTCACGACGCCAATTGTTAGACGACCAATTTTCGAGGATTTTTAAACCAGACACTCTATGTTTAGATATTCGTTTTTTTTCTCTCAAAGAAAATTGTTTATTCTTCTAAATTCTTAACGATTTAGGTGTGTTGGTCTATTGAGAACGACACCATAAAACATTAGAATGTTTGTTAGTGTGTGTGTATATGATAAGGGAAGTATGCAAACAGATTTATCGAGGGTTGGTTTCTCAAAAACCATTAAACGAGGTGAAATTTAGATAAGATTTTCTAATAAATCAAGTGGAATATGTTCAACTTGACTTTTTACCATCTGGTAAAGTATTTTCAAGTAGTTTTTGGGAAAATTTGATGAGAATTCCTCCAACTTTACAAAAAATAGAACATAAAATAGGTAGACATTCGATGTGAGAATACATTCAAGTGTTGTTGGTGTATTTATTGAATATAAGGCTTCATTTGTTTATTAAATTCAAATATCTGTTATTTATTTATGTAGTTCATTCGAGTTTTATTTAAAAAAAAAAAACGAACGGCTGCAGATTAAAATAAATCAATAATTGGTAGTCTTGATTGTAATTTAGAGATTATTATTAATCACACCCCAGTGGTAGAAGAAATCATCAAGATTGCCTTGAAACAAATCGACTATAATTTCTGTATTAAATCGTTTAACTTTATCTACCGTAATGCTCAAAAGACTCACAATATCGAGACATAAATTGCATGTTGTGTATGCTTCAATCATTGCGGTATATAGTCGAATTGTATTGCTTAATAATAGGGGGAAACTGTCATGGTACTGCCTGTTACTAATTATTGAATATTGATTAATCCAGAATTTTTCGTGTAACGGTTTCTTAAACTCAAAAAACTGCATAAATCGCCCGAAAAAAATAATAATACTCTAACAACATTCCCACGGTTATTATTGTTGTTAAGTCGGTTACTACTTAGTTAATTTCCTGAAAAACGAGGGTGTTATTTCATCCGAAACGTACAATTGAAAGAGAGAAAGAGAGACTTAGCCTTTATGTTTGTGTCTCCAAAGTTGACAACAATAGAAACTTGATTTTTGACTGATTCGTGACATACATATTAACATATGGCATTTTTTTTCTTGTTCTTTTTACAGTAAAGTTCTCTGATGCATGGTAATAGTAACGATCGTAGGGCCCTCGAACGGGAGGCTCTACGTAATGTTATCAACCAATGGAATGCGAATCGATTGGATTTGTTTGAATTATCCGAACCAAATGAGGTAAAAATAGCGTAATTTTTGTTAACATCATGAATTAACAATGTGTGAATGGATGTTTAAAGCTTGAAACAGGAAATGGAGTGTTGACAGGAAAGCTAATCTAGAACGCGATTTCTCAAGACGTAGTTTTTGTTGTTGTTTTTTTAACAGTTTTCTCATAAAATTCATTATTTATATTTAGATAATTGTTGTTATCGTTAATATTATAAGAGTGATAGCAAAGATTTTTTCGCTTGGTTTATTCTCAACAATAACTTTTGTCTAGTCGCCTCTACGTCCATTGGATTATAAGTAGGAATATTTAAATAAATCGTCCGACTGTGTCTCCCATTCAAAGGTTTTTCTTTTAACGAAATTTATAAATATCGCGAAAGCGGAAAAATTTAAGCAAAAAACTAATTAGAAATCGTATATCTTTTCAACGAAACCAAACAATACACCTTTTCTTTTTCTGTTCTTTTTTTTTGTGAATGTATGTAATTTGAGTTGATTCTTTTCTCTACGATCAAAATAGTAGCGAAACTTGAAGATTCATTCACCTGTTCGCCTAGTCGGTGTCACACTTGTTAGTAGGTTAATAACGAAAAATTCTATCATTCTCCTCCTCGTGTATGAGGAAAAGGACAACGACCTCATCAACAACATGGATTTCTTAATTGTCATAAATCATTTGAGTTTAATCATCATTATCATCAAATAACATCTGTTAGTTTTGGAAAATTCGATTTCCGCCCCCTAAAATTTTCTTCTGTAAAAAGTCTTTTTAAACTAAATTTAGAACCATCGATTGTATGTTTATCTTGCATGTTTGCATGTTTATAAATTTTGCTTGTATTGATTTGAAAATTTCGTTTGTAAGTTTGTGAGAGAATTCTATTTTTAGGATTTAGAATTCCATGGTGTTATGAGATTTTATTTCCAAGATTCTGGACAAAAAGTCGCAACGAAATGTATACGTGTCGCCAGTGATGCAACAGTTGAAGATGTTATTGGTACATTAGTTGAGAAATTCCGTCCCGATATGAGAATGCTATCAGTACCATCGTATGCTCTATATGAATTGCATGAAGGCTGTCCAGAACGTCGTATGTTGCCCGATGAGAAACCATTACTAGTACAATTGAATTGGCATGTGGACGATCGGGAGGGACGGTTCCTGCTCAAGAATATCGACGACAAAACCGTAACAATTACACTATTTGTTTATATTATGTATTGTTTGAATCCATTTTCGATTTTAGTCAAATGCAATGGGATCACTGGACTCGAATGCTAGTTTCCGACGTAAATTATCAAAACGTGAAAAGAAACAATTGAAGAAACAAGAGAAACTATCGAAAATCAAACACGAAAATGCCAATAATAATTTAAATAATGATAAAGAGGATAATGTTGCGGAAAAATTGTATACGGAATTACCGGAAACATCATTTACACGGTCAATTTCAAATCCGGAAGCTGTGATGCGACGACGTCGCCAACAGAAATTAGAAAAGAAATTGCAACAATTCCGCTCGAAAGATGGTGGACCTGATACCGGTTCGTATTTGTAAATTATCAATAAATAAATAAATAATAATAATTGTTGTTATAGGTGGTACGTTGAAAATCTATGGTGAGGCATTATGTAAAGACGTTCCATACAAAACGTTATTGTTGTCAGTACGTGATTGTGCCGGTAGTGTTGTTCGTGAAATGTTAGATAAATACGGTTTACATAAAACAGATCCAACACAATGGTGTCTTGTACAAGTTACACAACAACCCGGTGTACCGGATACGGAATATATTCTTGATGATGATGAATGTCCATTATCAATTCTAATGAATTCACCAAATAATGGTGAGTTAATCAACGTTTCTTTTAAATATATTTGAACAAAATAAAGCGCATGCTTTAATATATATAACGATATATATATACAGGATGTCCCAGCTAAGTATTCCATCTCAAATATGTCGATTTTCTTTCTAGCTATTTTGGAAATGCCAAAACGTCGTATAAAGTCTCAAAAATTACTCGCTATTACCCACAATGAATACTGCGAATGAATTTGATATGAAAATAATATTTTTCTTTTAAAAATTTCTCATCGCTACTGAAAAAAAAAATTTCTCTGGGATCAATAATCTATTCATTGTTGAAAAAAGCGTGAAAATTATTTACGATACTTACAATGTGAATGTTATGTTTACAAGATTTAAATAAAATAAACAATTGCAAGCCCAATAGTATTTATAAACAGTACAATCGAGTCAACAATTTTAGAAATCCCATCTCTACTGAGAATATTTTTGTATGTTATTTACAACAGATTGAATTTCTGTTTCTTGTTTACTTGAATGTACTATTGGCCTTGCAATTGTTTTCGAATAAAATGTTGTAAACAAATTGTAATAGTAACATTCACATTGCAAGGATCGTAAACAAATCTGACGTGGGATTTTTTTGATCAATGAATAGATGATTGACCCCAGAGAAGTTGTAATTTTTTTTCAGCAGCCAATGAGATATTTTTAAAAGAAAAAACCATTATTTTTGTATGAAATTGATTCGCAGTATTCAATATTGTGTAATTTTCCAGACCTTATATGACGTTTTGGCATTTCCAAAATAGCTAGAAGGAAAATCTTGTGTCGGTCACAATTCACAAACAAACGAGATATTTGAGGTGGAACACTGGGACTTCCTGTATATGCCGATAGATAGATATAGAAAGATTTGAAAATAGGGGAGTACGCGTTTGCGTCATCAAAACAACAAGGAAACGAAATATCAAAATGTCAAGTGTTTCATCTTGGGGAAACGTAGCATTTTGTTGATTTCATTTCAAACGAAAAACAAAACGTATGTGTATTATTAATTTATCCACTTAAACATTATTATTAAAATAAATAAATGAATAAATCAATAATTAATAATAAAGATATGATTAATTGATATAAATTGTAATAAACATAAATTGTCGTGGAACAATGATGGACTGGGGCATTAGGCGTACGTATTTATTATAAAAATGTTATTTATTTATTTCTATTTAACCAATTACTAATTACACAATTCTATTGTTAAGCTGACATGAATTCTCTCCCATTGATTTTCCAAGGACAGGAATTGATCTGGAAAATTTACAATTTTTTTTTTTTGCTTTGAGATTATAATTCCAGACGTCTTTAATCTCATACAACTATTAATAACTTAATAGAGGTAATCTAGTTTGCGTGTGCTCTTGATTCTCTGTATTTTAAAATACAGTTACGAGTATTCGTTTTTTTTTTCTTTTAAGAAAAATTTCCCGATTAAATTCGTCTCGTTTCAAACAACTACAAAAAGTCGTTATAAGTCTTCTTAAAATTCAAATCGAATAAATTAATATCGATTGATTCATTCAATAATCTTTTATAATTCTTTCGTATCACGTCACAGGTCTTGTTGTATGAATTAATAATTATTCTGTGTGTATGTTACAACAACTTGTTGACATAATGTTTGATTAATTATTATGATTAACTGCCGAAAATTATCGATAAAAGCGGTTCTCTACCATTTTATAAATACCTAAAAGCTACCTTGACATCAAATAATACACAACAGAGCATGTAATGTTTTCGTATTTAATTATCCTTGATATCTAAAGCGATTCAGTCGATGTCGATACGTTGTTGGGGGTGGTGGTGGTGAATCATGTCATTTAACAATAATAAAAACAATGTGGCCGTTTCTTTGTTGTTGCTACTATTAACGTTTATCATATCTTTAATTATTGATCCAATCGTAATCGATTTAAATGAATTAATTTATTAAAAATTAGATTATAGTTGTTTTTGTTTTTGTTTTGTTATCGTCTCCTCTTTATATATTAGGTTTTGTATTTTTAGTTCGTTTAATGTCATCAAATCAATAGTGTTATCCGTTTTATATCACTATAACATCAAATATTTGTTAGCTTATTGACCAATTTACACAATTACTGCATGTTCTTTGGCTTTATTAAAAGTTTTGTGATTCTATAAAGCAATAACGTTTTTTATTGGATATAGTTTTGTAAATTAAAAATCATAACAAAATGATGGGCTTTCGATCATTTAAACGTTTACGAAATGCACACTGTGAAATTGTTTTAGGTGAGGATTTTTTATTCTAGAAATTGACAACGTAAAAAATTTAATATGCGTAATATGATAAATATTTTAATTATTCCCGTAGGGTTTCTGTGTTATTTATTCCACGAATTTCTGTGTTCATTAACTCGCGCGCTATCTATCACTAAATAAATAAAAAAAAAACAAATTGTTAGGCGTTTTGGTATTTAATAATTTCTATTGTTTGATATTAAAGGTTCAATAATGTTCCATGTACGTCGACGACCGGCCGATTGTGCACCACGTAAACGTAAAAAGAAACCGGGTGCATTGGGTACAAACACAACAAATCCACGTGAGATACGTGGTGATTGTGCACCGGTACTAATTGAATTAGGACCAGATGGTTCAGCACCACATCCCGGTGATACGGCACGTACAATTCGTTTAATTAGTGATGTAATGGAAGTGGGTTCGGCGAATGGTATTGCATTACAATTATATGGACCACATATACAGCCGCGTCATTGTGTATTAACAAATGCTGATGGTGTTACATCAATAACACCATGTCATGCTGATGCTAGTACGTATGTGAATGGACAACGTATCCATCAAACGACCATATTAAGTCATGGTGCTCTTATCAAATTCGGTCATAGTAATACTTATAGATATCTTGATCCAAATCAAGAGGATCGTAACCGTTATCAAGGCTCAACATTAGATAATGCACGGATCTACGATAGGTTAGTATTTTTTTGATTGAATCGTTTTGCATGATTGTTCTGCTTGGTTTTGTCGTCGTTTTTTTTTCCTCGATATTATTTTGAGTTGCTTTTGTGTAAATTCAGCCGATCACCACGCGCTTTAAGTCCAGTAGAAGCATCTAGAGAGAATATAGAAACCACATTCGATTTGGAGGGGAATGTTGAGACAATTTCAACAGCTAGTGGAGCACGCGATGATAATAGATCGTTGGAATCGGCATCGGAAAATAGGTCAGTAATTGGCTTCAATTATTGTTCTAACTGTTATAATATCATTGTATAATTCTATTGTTGTTATCATTGTTTTTTTTTGTTGTTGTTGTAGAATCGGTGGCATGGTTGATCGTTATCCACGTGGACAAGATCCAATCTTGCCAGCAGTGCTGGAATTTCCGGAAGAACCACAAGAACAATTCCTGGCACGTGTTATAACACATTTAGATGTAACAGTACCAACATTTCGTCTAGCACCCGCTTATACATTATATTTGTGTGCACGTTATCGTGCCTCAACACATTATCGACCGGAATTAACACCAACAGAACGTGCACATAAATTAACTGTTCTATTACAACATGCTGCAATGCTGATACGTCATACAATACAAGATCGTAGTACAGAGAGTACATCGCAGGCATTTTGGTTAGCGAATGCTAGTGAATTATTGCATTTCTTAAAATCCGATCGACATGTTAGTGCATTCTCATTACAAGCCCAAGATACATTAGCAGATGGTGTACAATTGGCATTTAAAAATTTGATAGCATGCATCACAGATGAATTGAATGCATCAATGATCTATTTAATGTCGGTAACTGGTGATGATCATCCTAGAGAGATAATTAATGTATTAAGTGGTGCTATGAATCTATTGCGAAAATGTCGTGTGAATGCTGCATTAACTATACAATTATTCTCGCAATTATTCCATTGGATATCGGCAAAATCTCTAATGAATGTCATCAGTAATGGTAATTTATGTACACGGAATTTTGGTAATAAATTATATAATCGATTAAGGAATCTACAAGCCTGGGCTGAATCACAAGGATTAGAATTAGCTGCAGAGTGTCATTTAGCAAAAATCGTACAATGTACACATCTGTTACAAGCACCAAAATATACACCTGAAGAATTAGCAAATCTATCATCTGCCTGTTTCAAATTGAATTCATTACAATTGGGTGCTTTATTGAAACAATACAAAGCGGATACGAATGAGAAATTAGCACCGATTACACTCTTAGAACAAGCTGCTAAAGCTGCTGAAAGTGTTGCCGATGAACTAGCACGTGCTGAAGGTCGTGAAGTTACACTATACGAAGATCCAGCACCGAATCTACAATTACTACTACCCGATGATGGTTTTAGTTGTGATGTTGTACAAGGTGTACCTCCTGGTTTAGCTGATTTCTTACATCCTCTACAGGCGAGTGGTTTGTGTCGATTGGCAGCACAACCAACCAGTTCCGGTCATTGGACAGTCTATATGTCAACACCTAGACCACCATCAGCATTGAGCACTACTCAACCAGAGGTTAATCTCGACAAATTTTACAATTATTGTTGTTTTTAATTAAATGAATTGTAGGTACAAGTGATACGTTTACATAAAACTGGTGGCGGTATGGGTTTGAGTATAGTTGCAGCCAAAGGTGCGGGTCAAGAACGTTTAGGTATCTATATCAAATCGGTAGTACCTGGAGGAGCTGCTGATCGTGATGGACGTTTAGCTGCTGGCGATCAATTATTATCAGTTGATGGTCAATCATTATTGGGCATTACACAGGAGAAGGCAGCCGAATTTTTGGTTAGAACTGGAAGTGTTGTTACTTTGGAAGTAGCAAAAGGTGGTGCTGTCTATCATGGACTTGCTACATTATTACAACAACCAAGTCCTACACCACATCGAGGTAATTTTATTGAAATTCTAGCGTTTTTTGTTGTTGTTTTGTAACAGATTAACGTATTTCTGGGGGAAAAGTAGATTATGCTAGTTTGTATTCTTTTGTACATGCAGCCTATTGGGATTCTTATTACGGTGGTGGTGGTGGTGTTGATGATGTGCACAGTTCCGATGAAAGTTTATATAGTTACCGTTTATTCACACCACCTGCTACGAAACCAAAAAATCAAATCTTCTTCAATTCAGTTGATAATTTATATAAATGTGAATCGAAGAAATTCACAATACCACGTATAGAAATTGATACAATTGAACCGGTATTTAATTTACAAGTTACTGATTTCTCAGAACCATCACCGAAAAATATGATTTTAAGTTATGATGCAACCGGTACGAATTTAGAAATGAAACAAATTGAATTGTTAAAAAATGATGATGAAAACGGTGAATGTTCAACATCAACAACAACACAGAAAGATCGTGCAAATAATTTTGCACAAAGTAAGAGTTATTCAATTGATATTCATGATAATCCAACAATTAATATCGACGATATTAATGAAACTGATAAATTTCTTAGTATAAATAATAGAAAACATCAACGATTCATTTCAACATCATTACAAGATTTATGCAGTTCAACATCGAGTATTAATAGTGGTATACATGATTCGAATTTAGACTTAAGTCATATTGATAGTGATCCAATTAAGTATCGTAATTGGAAATCACCAGATGAGATACGATTTCGTCATGATGATGATGATCAGAAAATTTATCAAAATAAAGCAATAAGCTATCCAGAATTGAATTTAATTAAACAACAAACTCTCACATATAATCGTAGTAAAAGTGTGAGTGAAGAGATATTAAATGATAAATTAACCGAATACGAACGTTTAGAGATTTTGAAATTGTTACATGATTGGAGTTTAGAAGGATCGAATTCTAAGAGCGACATCAATTTGAAATTGTTACTAAAACATGATGAATCTGATGAGATCAAAAATAGAATTGATACGGATCATAAAGTTAAATTTAGTTCAGAATCGGATTTAATCAAACCAATTGATAAGAAGTGTGGTTTAAAGAAAAAATATGAATCTGAAAATAATATTATTGATGATAATGCGCGATTAAAAGAATTGGATTTTATACATAAATGTGAATATAGGAATTGTATCTTTAATGAACGATTTTGGGTAAAGAAACAAGGGACCAATGAGGAGGAGACTTTTAATTTTACCATTAATCATGTGCCACAACAACCGAAAAGTATTTTAAAAAATAGTCGCGAGAATTTAATTGAAACAGAACCAATTAATTGTAATAAAACACCAATTAAGGGTCCAATTTCTAGACGTTACAGTGAAATCATTACCACTAACTCTTTAAATAATAATATTAATAATAATAATAATAATGTAGTTGTACGTTGCGATAGTTTAGGAAGTTTATCTAATAAGAATAACAACGATAAAAAAAAGTTTCCTGAATCGTATATTGTAACGAAATCACGTAAATTTAATGATAGTAATAATAATAACAATAATAATAAATCACCGAAACGTTCACCGAAAATAATCGTTTTTAAAAAAGTCTACACACCAAAAACATGGAAAAGTTGTTCGGATATCAAAAATCGTAAAATTGTACGGAAATGTTGTCGTTTAGCACGTAAAAATTGTCCAGCCACGAAAAATTACGATTTCATATTGACACAACAACGTAAAACACAAAGTTGTGTGGATATTGAAAAGGATTGTAATAATCTAACAACAATGGATCATATCCCTAGGTTAGCAGATACTGTGTTGAATGTAGCGCACGTTTTCTTTTATTTTATATTTTATTACTCTAATAGTTGTGCTGTTTGATTATTTGCTGCTGCTTTGTTATTTTTAAAGTCCAATTTTTTTGGAAGTGAAACTTCTTTAGGCGCGCATGGGTAGTAAATTTTTTTCAAAGCGCGACGATAATGCGGGATTCCGCGAGGGGAAACACTTCCCCTCTAACAGACAGTTGAGAGGGAAGAGTGGGAGCGTTGCCATAGCGTCGCTTATACTCTGGCAGTTCTGCCAACTGTGTAAAATAAACACTAGGGTCTAAAGTTAATGGCGTTAAATTATACAGTTGCGATAAAAAATTTTCGGACATCTAATTGCTAGTTGGTGTAGGGCAGCCTTTAATATTTTATATTCAAAAAGTCATTAATTTTAAATTTAAAAAGTTAATAATAACAGTAATGCTTGGCCCAGATTAAACATTTTTAGACGTCAAAAAGAAAAATTAAGTCCGAAATTTTTTGACCGCGGCTGTATATGAATATTGCTTTGAGATAAGTGAAATGCAAAAAAATAGAGCCTTCAGGCAACGACAGAAAGAAAATAAACCAATAACAAAATGAATTTCATCTCTAACTTAAGAAGTTTCACTTCTAACGCGCGACGTTCCACGCATTTTCATTTTTTTTTGTTTTGTTTGTTTATATTATGATTTGATTTAGGTCCACGACGCATGTCTGAACGTGATTTACCATCAAGAGTAGATTCAGAACGCACTATACCATCATCAAAATCTGTACCAGCTTTACATAATATACCACCAAATGCTGAATTACCACGACAAAATCCACAATCTGTTTTTAATCCAGGTTATAGTAGAACATCATCAAATAATAGTATAAATATAAATAGTGTAGCCGCACCAGTAGCATCATCATCATCAACAACGACGACAACAACAGCAACAACATCATCATCAGTACTACCTCCATCATCATCATCATCATCTTCGAATAATCATAATAATGGACCAATATTGCCGCCGAATTCTGTTAATATGCGTAGTAGATCGACACATAATTTACATCAACAACAGGATGGTGGTTTCTATCAGAATCTCAGTGTTTATCGTAATAAAATACCAAGTCCACAACATTTAGGCGATCGGTATTTAATTTCTAATTTTTATTTATTGATTTTTTGTAATTGGTAATTATTTTTTTTTGGGTAGATCTTCAGCTTTACGTAGTTCACAGAATTCATTACAATCATCGGTTGTAACAAATTCACAACGACCATCATCGGCTTATTATCCACAACCGATGGTTGTGGTAACAAATCCACGTTCAAATCTACACCAATCAATACCGAATTTGAAGAGTTCACCATCTGTACATAAATTACATAATGTCTTGGATGATGGTAATAAAACTATCTCATATCCAAGTGGTAATCAATACTATAATCATCAGAATTATTCACCACAATTACCACCACAACATTACCATCATAGTGATGATAATAATCGTCCACATCATTTACAATTACATTCATCAAATTATAAAGAAATTAATAATTCGTATCCGAGTCCGACTTATACGAATAATCAATTATTACAACAACAGCAACAACAACAACATCCATCAAATGGACAAGATCGTTATAATTCTGGTTTGTTGCGTGAAGATGTTTATCGGCATAGTTCGAGAGTTGAGGATTTGCGTTATACAAATAATAATCCAACATTAAATTATCAACAACAACAACAACAACATAATCGTCCGAATGTTGATGATATAATGCGGCAGAATGAGATGAAATCATCTAAAAGTGATGATATGTTGAAGAATATTGGTGCACCTACTACTAGCGCTAATCATCATACAAATATCGGTAGTGGTGGTCATGGTTTTGGTGTTGAATTAATGCGATTCGCTAGTAGTGGTAATATTAAAACACACGAGAGTAGTAAAGTTGAAATACCATTATATCGATCGAGGGGCGATATTGATGATGATCAACAAAACAATAAATTGCAATATTCACGGACTTTAGATCCGGATGATTTGGTGAAGAAACGATTACAGAATCGTCCGATTGGTGGTCCTTATCAACAACCACAACAACAACAATCGCAAATATATCAACAACAAGCTAATAATTATCATTTACATCAACAACAATACTATAATCAACAACATAATCCGAATTATTCTCATTATTCAATGCAAATGGCACAAAATACTCAAAGTATGCAGAATTTGAATCTAGGCTACCATCCACAACAACAACAACAGCAACAAAATTTCAATCAATCAATCATACCACCAGCTGCATCGCCCACATATAAATCACCACCGGTAGCACCGAAGCCAATGAAGAAAGTCGAAGATCCACCCGAATTACCACCAACTAGTACACATCCATTGTATTCAGCGAGTACACAAGATCCACCAAAAATGGCATTTTATCCAACATCATCATCAACAAATCAATCAACATCAAATAAAACACCACGTGATCCATGGGCTAGAGAGGAACAAGAACGACAAGCGGAGGCACGTCGTGAAGTTTCCCGACAATGGCAAGAACAACAGATTCGTGAATTATTATCACTACCACAACGTACACAACAACAAGAGGAACAATTGCGAGCTTTACAATTGGAAAGGGAATTTCAAAGGAGGGCATTGGAAGCTGCTGAACAAGATGATGATGATACGGAAAAAGTAATGATTTGTTGTTAATTTCAATTAATAATTGATTTATTTTTTCAAAATTTGTTTATAGGAAAGTCCAAGTCCTACCGATACACCAACCGTAACGAATCCACCGAGTATACCGTCGACTTCAAATAGTATAAAAACGGATATTCCACCAACTTCAATATTAAAACCGGGTGTTAATGTTTATAATCAACAACAAATACAACCACCGCAGCAATTACAACAACAACAACCACCACCACAACAACAGCAGCAGCAACAACAACTACAACAACAGGAAATAATAGCACCGCCACCACCGGAACGCGGTTCGAGTTTTGCAATAATGTCGATGCGTGTTAAAGAGAATACGAAACGTGTATCATTCAATGATGCTTCAGCAGCTGCAGCGTCCTCCTCGTCTACCTCTTTACAATTAGATGATTCGACACGTGGAGATCCAAATGTAATCCAATATAATCCAAATTAAAAAAAAAACAAACAATTATCAAAATATTTTCAGAGCTTTTTACGTCAAGCTGAATCGATATTGGCATCTCCCACAACACCTACAGATCCTCTAATACCGGGTAGTAATGTAACAACAACAGCACAAGCAACACCTGGGGTGATTGGAGCACAAGAAGTGTACCGTGATCCGCGAGCACGTCGTTTAGCCGAACAGGCCCAACAGAAGAGCCAAATCACACCACCGGTACCTGAGAAATTATCATTTAAAGAGAAGATGAAAATGTTCGCTATGGAGACCGGTGAACAGGAGACACCGAAAGATAAAAGTAAGATAAGTCGTGCACAAAGAGAGATTGATAATATATCAACACCACCCAGTTCCGGAATGGTACATTAATTTTAAACAATACCATGATTATCTTTTTAGATAAATTAATGGGAATTTGAGGAATATGTGTGTGTGGAGTGATTATGCAAGATATTTATAACACAGGATTTTTCTTTTAGGTTTAATTTAGATATCTTGCATAAAATTTATAAAAATGCCGTCCAGTCTGCAGCTAAATAGAATGTACGGAGTACATATTTACAACGATTTTTTTTTGTAAAAAAAGTAACTATAACCGTAGTGGCTTATAAAGTGATCTATCCTTAGTAATTATCCTTATAGAGAATTTATTGAAAAATTATATATTTAAATGTTCATACATATACAAGTAACGTATTTTTGTCGTTTTTAATTAAATTATATATTAAATATTATTACTATTATTACTATATACATATAAATATATATATTTAAACTATATTGAAAAAATACAACTTCTAGGGTAGTCAACAGATTTCGAAAGCAATACTTGCACGTACGGACCAATGATTATTATTATATTATACACTTGAAAATATACACATATCCAATTTTATTATAAGCAACAACATTCCTTCGATGATCTGATCAATTATTACAAATTTCGATAAAAGTAAGCATTTTATTCTTGAATATTTATGACCTAATTCTATTGTAAATAGAAAGAGAATATGTAAATTGTTGAATTGAAGAAGTACATTGTCATATTTAAATAGTTTATAGCGGATATATGTTTTATTTCTTTATTTTATGTATTACAAATAAATATTAATTGCCTATGAGTGCTCCTCGTTTTTGGCACGACCACATTGCACTTTCCCTTCCAAAAATTTACAAACATTCCTAATGCGACAGATTATCCGATGTTAGGGCCAGTGATGTTAGCGTGCTGCGCCGGTTCGGATTCACGCCCAAATTCTCCCAATTGATCCACGACAAACGCGCCGTCAAATCTACAACAATTACCGTCAGATTGGTGGATTTGTAAAATGCGGGTTTTTACCGCTCGTATTCCAATTGGCACGATCCGCTTTGATTTCACCACGCAAACACCGTTCAACGTACGTTAAGGGATCACAATCGGCCGTTAGCACCTCGCGTAATAGTGCTATGTAGGCGATGGCTAGACGTAACGTGTCGATTTTACTTAAACGTTTCTCGTACGGAAATGTGGGCACGTGCATCCGGAGTTCGTCGAACGCAGAGTTGATACTGCTGCAAACCAATAATCCACGTTAACATATAAATAGTTGATGGTATTTATTAAATCGTCAATATGTAGACTACGATAGAAAGAGATAGAGAGAAAATCTAGTATAACAAACAAAAAAAGTCACCTAACAAAAATACAAGAAAACAAGCCACATATCAAGACGGGTGTTACCCGGTGGGTCCAATAGCAGACCTCAGCATTCGTTTCCGTTCCCGGATGTTGGCTGCATGCCGTTGGACGCGGTACGGCGATGTTCCGTAGTAATCGGACGTGGCCAACGAGCTGCCCTGGCACTGGCCGCTATCTGGAAGGAAACAAGCCAAAATTGGTCACAATTCAAGCGAATGATTGGCATTTATCCCTCGCCAGTCCCTATCGTACAATAAAATTCGTGGGAGTTCACTTTTGTGAGCGCGGAATGGAAATCTCTCGACAACAGTAAGAAGCAATTTATGGGGGCATTCTGGAAACCAGTGAGTCTGCCTTTTCGGAAGAGGATTTATGTGGAGGAAGACAATATTTTCTTGTTCGACTCACCTGGATTGTGGTTCAACGTGGACAAGTAGTGGTGCTGTAAGTTGGTGTTGGACGTCGGCCGGCCGGCGAACGCACAACTCGGCAGATCGGACACCTCCTCTTCGGACAGTTCACCAGCACTGTATGCCCCAAATTGCATACTAATTGAATTTTCAATTGGGACAAAAAGAGAACATTTACAACAAAAACAAGAAAACGAGCAACGAGAGCAACTCACTTTATCGGCGGTGAAGATGACGAATCTGGTAATTGGCCGCGGCTCGAACTCATCACTTCCACATAAAAAGAAACGGTCAAAAAAAATCCTAACAATTATTATTAATTGGATTAGATTTGTAAATGGACCAAAACTCTCTTGGGATTCGCGTTATATACGAACGAATCCATCCATTTTTGGTATCTCAGAAACAACCACCAAATAGTGGTGGTTTTTGTGGAACTACCAGCCTCTTGCGGTAGTGCATCGGACTAAATTCGCCTCTAGAATATCGCAAAATACGGGATAATATCGCCGGTTTGGTATTTGTGCAATTTTGTATTGATTAAGGGCGTGTTCTCTTCAACGCCACCAATCGACGATTCCGCTATGATTGGGGTAGTTTCTGTGGATTGTGATTGGTCGACAAGGGTCGATTTAGATTAGATCATCTGGCAATGACAGACTTTTTGAATTGAACGAGCCATCAAATCCAGATCTTGTATATTATTTGCAATTTCCAACAAGTCGGCTGCGATCCAAATCGATAAACTTCTTTGTTCCAGATATTCGGGATAAAGGGCCAAATTCTCTATTAATTTGCGCATTTTTTTGTCCGTTCCAATCGTTGAGGATCATTTTCTGTTACAAGAAGTGCCGGAAATAATGACAATAATCGCCCACACTTAAGCGTGTTGGTAAACAAATAATCACAATAGATAATAATAGCGTTTCCGTAATGTTCCCATGAAGTTACAATTGTATAAACACATCGCATGAAGGGTGGCAGAGAAGGAGAGAGATCGATCGTAAATTCATCACCCTTCAGCACATCAAATTTGTGTAAAAACTAGGGCTATAATATTCAACTATGAACGAGACCGTGATAACCGCCAAACACAATAGATTCGAAAACATATTGCCCGTACTTATAGGAGTGTGGCTTACCAATTACGAGCACTTGCCGGGGGAGGGTACAGCACACGACATCTCACCCTCTTCGTAGTCCGGATCGTAAAAAAAATCGGTAAATTTTCGTCGTTTAGATCGCGACAAATTCGCGTTTGTTGTTGTGTTTGAATTCTTTTTATAAACAATCGAAATCTCGTTAAAAATGATAACAACTCGTGTTGCCAGTGATAGAATTCGGTGCAAGAGAGGGGTTGAATGGCGAGCCTGGGAAATGGGCGGTTCTGTTTCTCTATCAATTGTGGCGGACGTGTCAGCAGTACATGAACAGGATAATTTTACGGTTCTTTGAGCTGTTGGTGTGGAGTGGTGATTTGTTAAATAGCCGTCAAAATCAGGAACGTACGCATCGGTTCACGGTCGGGCCACTTCTGCAAACAACCCCTGCACCAGGAAAAAAAGGAAAGGGGAATCAGATGTACAAGATTCCTTAATTTATCTTGAACTGGCGCTTTTGTTATTCAAAAGCAAAATCAGTAATCCTCGAGCCCGGAAGATTTTGCGTATTTCGTAGCAGTTGCATTTACGTTGACACTAACTTTCACGTTAGTATTAACGTTAACGATGATGGTGTGGAAGAATAATAAGACGTTATTTTCTCAGTAAGAGTACTCAACGGAAGATCTTTTAGAAAAATATT
Organism: Epicauta chinensis; assembly: GCA_021725515.1. Classification (NCBI taxonomy): domain Eukaryota; kingdom Metazoa; phylum Arthropoda; class Insecta; order Coleoptera; family Meloidae; genus Epicauta; species Epicauta chinensis. The sequence goes on from JAEDXX010000041.1 coordinate 85,283, forward strand.
AACATTTCTGGTATGGGAAATCATTACAATTGACGATGTGGATTCCGCAGCTGTTTGATTAACGCAAAAACGTTAAATTTGTTATTTTTCTAGCAATAACGTTATATTTCTAATGCGGAAAACTTTACTAATTTTTCGACCATAACAATAACGTTTTTGCTGCGGAAGATGAGATTTTGTTTACCTACAGCCTAACGATAACCTTAAGCATTCCGCAGTAGTTTTGATGAAATCGAAATTTATAAAGAAAGTTTTCTTGAATAACGTTTTTGATGCGGAATATCTTGTAGAATACGAAAACAGTAGTTTTTAATGGGGAAAATTATAAGAAGTATCAAATAAACAGGAAAATTCATGTGAATTCCGCAGCTTTTTTATTAACGCTTCAAACGTTGTTATGATTAGCGCTTTTGTTTTCATAACATAATAATATCTGATGCGGAAGAACAATAATAAAACACTATTGAATTCCGCAGCATTTCTGTCTTGTTACATAATAAAAAACAAATAATAATAACGTTTCTACTGCGGAAATTTGGGGCCCCAAAGACTGTGCTATAAAATTATCCGCCAAATTACCCTTTTCTCTTGCAACATTACAGCGCGTCCAGGGCGTTGCTGTTAGCCGGCCGGAAATTAGCCTTACTCTTTGATTACAATAATCCCAACTGTTAATTTCTTGGATAGGACTGCTAACATTCCTGTTTGATGTGATAGACGTGCCTGTGATTTGTCCGGTGGCACGTGCACGCGACACGTGCCTCCAACAACACCCCACTTACATGTGTCAAACATGGTTTGGTGGTATCGTTGAGATTCTTCTGAAAACACCGAAGCTTTGGGCGCTTTACTGCTCCCCCATCACCATAATCAACAGTCTGGTTTTTGGATTCAATTGTTCGGAAAGATAAGCCAACAAGATTTAACTGTATTTCCGATTGGATTTATTTGCAAATGGTTTTGAATTATTTATTTTAGAGACAAGGTTTGTTTTTTTTCTCTATGTTGTCGATGTGGTTAAATGGGGGCCGGTATTATAGCCCCTTGTCAAATGATTAGCAACAACTTCATTGAAATTCATTTTAGTTTAATTCGTTCTCACGTTTAACTCTTAACTGATAATACAAGAAACAGACAGAAACAGTTTATAATACAAATTATTGTTAAAAAAAAAACAATATTAAAAAAAATTATTTGGCTTCATTCTCGATTAATTCAACATAAGTGGCGGGGAAGATGCCGACATTACCACGGCACTCACCCAACCACCATCCATCGTCCTGTTGGCGGTACACCGACAACACATCGCCCGGCTGCAGGGCCAATTCATCCGTTAAATTCGGCGTGTACGCATACAACGCTCGACATTTACCAATCGGTTGTACGGGATTCTCATCATTACCCGGCGCACTGCTGCATTGCGACGAGAACTCATCTACAAATCCACAAAATTATTAATAAATCAAAACAACAAAATCGAAAGAAATTACCAAAATCCGAATCGGGTTGATTGGAATTACCATCGGCCGCACCTCGGTCCAACCAATCCTGATCCGGATCGATGATATCGCTAATTTCCGATTTGTCACTCAACGAACTCTTCTGCGTCTCGAACCATTCCTCGCGCAACCATTGCGGCACCTTCAGGATGCTCTGTTGCAGGCCGCATTTGTCGCGAGTGATTGCGATGTGTGACGCCAAGGGATGGCCGGATTTCGGCCGGCTATCCAGTTCCGCTAGAGCACTGTGCACTTTATATCGGGCACCTTCCAAATACGTCAACATTGATTTCATCTGAAATCCAAGCAATTAAACAACTCATCGAAATAATTGATCATGATTGAGTTACGTGATAGATCTTCTCGATGACTGTCTGTTGGGAATCCTCCGAGCCGAAATTGGGCGTTTCACGCATCGCCTTCGACAGATTCTCTAAACCGTTCTTTGATTTGCGTTCGCGTTCGATATCCTGTCGTATCAGATGCAACAGTTTGACCAGAGCTTGTTTGCGTCGTTCACGATTCATTGCCAATGTGATGTGTTCGCAGTAGAAGTCGGGCAGGAGTTGTTCGGAGATTTGTTGTGATGAGTCTTTGAGGTTGAGAAAAGTGCTCAGATCTTTGGACGGGTCGGCTTCCATTACCGGACCTTTGAGATTCTCCATCACCTAAATTTCACCGATAATAATTTGGGAGATTAAACGATAAATTTTGTTGTTATTACTCTGGTTAAGCGCGGCGTGATTTCGGTGCCGCGTTGGTAGTAGATTTGCAGGATGGAATTGAGGCTTCTCAAGCGCTCGTCTTCGAGTAATTGGAAAGTGTTGACGCCACGCAAAATGGCAGATTCCCATTCCAGTCTGATTTAGAAAGATTTATTTAATTATATTGAATTTTTAAACTTAAGATTATTACCTTGCTCTCTCGGCTCGCACGCAAAGCGTGTAATATTCGATATCGGCTTTCTTTACAGCGTCTTCCGCCTTCTTCTTCTTGCATTCCAGCTTTGCGTTCTCCTTTTCTGAACTATTTTTATGCAGATGCGCCAATTGAATTAAACTCGCATTCCGTGATAATCTAACACGAAAAATTTAAAATAATTCGCGAAACTAAACAAAAATCGCCCCTTACGTGATTTTATTGGCTTTATTATCCAACAGAGCGGCATCCTGCAATTTCTCATTGTCCCGTGCACATGTGTGGCTTTGTTTCTTTGCTTTCGCTTCAGCCGTCCGCCAATCGTTCAATGCTTTCGCTGCTTTATCCACGGAAATTTCACATTGTTTCCGGGTGCGATGCTGTTTCTCGGTCAGTGTACGTAACGGTTTTGCTGTCTCGTCCAATATCATTGTGCCGTAGAGACGATGGATTTCGGCACGTTGTTCCAATTCGATTGCCACCGATTTCCAGGATTCGTTCACACAACCGACACCGTCACGACAGGCACGTAATAATTTTGTACTTAATTTCGATAGGCTTTTGGCGTATTGGGATTCAGCTTCGGCTCTAGAAGAAGGCAATCGTTAAAAATTCGTCGATCGAAATGATGTGTCAACAGTTACCGTTCCTGTAGAATCACGGAAAGTTCCTTGCAGAAGTCGCCACCATGTTTTACGTATTTTCGCAGGTCTTCGAAGCTGTTGGGAGTCTGAAAAACAGAATTAAAATCAATCAACAAACACGTAAAATGTGGCAAATTAACGGTAATGATAACCGTAACGTAAGTTGTCCGTTTCGCTATAAAAATACAAGTGCCTTCCGCAGCGCTACGTTAACATTAAGTGTTCAAGAGTTGTTTAATTGATCAATAGAAACGTTTATATCATCGAAAATCTTGTGTATTCCGCAGTTGTTCTCTGTAACCAAATTTAATGTTAACGTTAACAATGCGGAAGAACGATAACGCCGCCGAAAAGTTGATTTGACGAAGAGCCTGAAGAATACATGTAGTTTCCGCAGCATTTCTCTGCGATTAACATTCATTATAACAATAAAGTTTTTGATGCGGAAGATCTTTTATAATGCGAAAGTATTCCGCAGAAATCTTGAACTAATGTTGTTATTTGAAAAATTATCAAATTTTTAGTACGGAAATCATTACAATTAATGATGTGGATTCCGCAGTTGATTGACTAGCGCTGTTAAAACGTTGACGCTGTTATTATTCCAGGATCAGCGTTAACGTTCCTAGTGCAACAATAACGCTTCTGATGCGGAAGATACGAATTGGTCTTCCGATAACTTAACGATAACTTTAAACATTTCCCAACAGTCAGAATTAACGCCAATGTTATGGAAGATCTTTTAAAATATGAAAACATTCCGCAGCAGTTATTTAAAAGTAAGATCGAAAATAATAACTTTTTTGATAGGGAAGATCATTATAATTACGAAATAAACAGGCAAATCCGTGTCAATTCCGCAACTGTTTAATTAACGCTTTTGAAACATTGCCCAATTGAACTAAATCTCAATATTTAGGTAATATTGTTATCGTTTCTAATGCGGAAAATTTTAGCATTTTGAACGGCAAAGGTTTTCGTAACAGGAACTATAACGTTTCTGATGCGGAAGAAAACAATTGGTTTCCCGACAGCTTAACGATAACTTTAAGCATTGCGTTAGGATTCCGCAACAATTTCCTTTAACTAATATCACGAAGTCAAAATTTATAGAGAAAGTTTTCTTAAATAACGCTTTTGGTGCGGAAGATCTTTTCGAGTAGGTACTAAAAGATTCCGCAGCAATTATTTTAGATTGCTGTTGAAAAAATAAATTTTCCGATAAAAAAAACAATATAATTGCCGAATAAACAGGGAAATTCGAGTGGATTCCGCGGCTTTTCCATTAACGCTTTAAACGTTGATCAACTAAAACGCTTCTAATGTGAAAAACTTCAACAATTCGAGTGGAAAATGTTTTTCTAACGTAACAATAACGTATTTGGTGTGGAAGAACAACAATAAAACCCAATTTATCATTATAATTACCAAATAAACAGAAAAATTCGTGTGAGTTCCGCAGCTATTTTATTGAACTAAATCTCAATATTAATGTTATTTGGTTATGATCAACGCTATCGTTTCTAATGCAGAAAACTTTATCACTTCGAACGGTAAAGGTTTCCGTAACAGTAATAACAACGTATCTGCCGCGGAAGATAAGAAGAGTGATTTTTCATGACAATTCTACGCATTCCGCAGTATTTTCGATTAACTTTTAGGTCAAAATTTGACACCCTTGATCCATTTGTAGGTCCGACTAGATCCGTATTTGGTAAATTTACGGCCCCAGCGCATTTAACAGTAATAAAACGTGGACGTTTCTCTTGCGGAACACTTTAATTTAACAATTCGAAAACGAATTTCTCAAATATAACAATCACGTTTTTGATGCAGAAGATCTTTCAGATTACGAAAAAAATAACTTTTCTGATAGAGAAAATCATTACAATTGCCCGAATAAAGAAGAAAATCCGGGCGGACACCGCAGCTTTTCCATTAACACTTATAATATGGTAAACTCCAGCAAGTGGAAAACGTTTTTCTAACGTAACAATGATGCGGAAGAGCAATAATAACAACCAACTGGATTCCGCAGCAAGAAACAAATAACGATAACGTTTCTATTGCGGAAGATTCCAACTATTTATAAAGTAGATGTGAAAATTCTCGATCACCCATTAATTGAATTATTTCCAACATGTAATTAGCCTAGTTTCGCTAATTCCTCACCTCATTATCTTTCCTACGTTTCCGTATTGGCGTCGAAATAGCACTAGCAAATTCACTGTTATTATTATTATTATTATTATTATTGCTATGATTAGGTGAAACTCCAATATCACTGCCACTATTATCCGTTATTTTACTGCAATTATCCTGATTATCATAATTCAATTTGTATTCAATATCATTGGAACTCAGTCTTGAGAAAAATGCATCATTCTTGACGATCTGATTCATACTCTCACAATTCTCTAGTTTCGGTGGTGTTTTACGTACAAACAATTTGAGAGCATTCTTGCATTTCGTCTTGGAACTCTGTAAAACACCATCGAAATTGATGTGGATCTTTTGGTTATCATCGAAAGCGCCGACACGCTGTTGGGCCGCCTGTTCCACCATCGCATTCTGCCATTTCGTCTTCAGGTGGTTCCACGAGTTCTGCGGTTTACGGAGAAATGTCGGCCGACGTAGCCGCAACGGCAATCGACTGCGCACCTTACAGTAATCCATAATATCATCATTGGGATTCTTACGTTCAATGATTGTTTTGTAGATCGGTTGTTGTTGTTGATCGCTAGTTGTGGTGTCTGGTGATTCCAGTTTGAAATCGCTCAATGATCGTGATCGCCGCTGTTTACCACAAGATTTCGGTATTTTATACAAATTATCATCGCTCATTTGATGCTGACTCAAATTCGGATCACTATCACATTTGATAATACCGACAATCGGTAATATTTCGATATTGTGTTCGATTTTGAGATTCTCCAATGATCTGGATGGATTGACCAACATTCTCACTTTACTCTTCTTGACTACCGATCGATTATTATTATCATTATCGTCGATTCTATTATCATTTTGAGATTTCTCGAAAAACTGGAAACTAATCGTCGGCACATCACTGTCAGTCGAATTGAAACGTTCCACATAGAATTCTCGACTATTGCAAGCATCCTGGTATTGATCATCACTATCACTATCACTATCGATGCGATCATTGATATAGACGGTTGTTGGTAGGCTGGTGGAGCGATCGTATTCTCGCTGGGCCTGTTCGAAATCGTAACTGCCCGAATTGCGGGCCAGTTTCTCGTCTTTTTTACGTAGAAACGTTAGATTTGGCATGGTGACGCGCCACGGTTGTTTCGATACACGATCATAGAATTTACGCATAATATTCGAGCAAAATTACAAATTCCACACAAAATCGTCACACAGTTTAAAGTTTAAATTTCCCTTCCTATCATGATTGGAACACATAAAGGTAGAAAACACACTAGGATGGAAGGTCGCTCATTATTTTGTTATTGTTGTGTTTAGCTTTATCACATGATGTTTGACATCACTATTACAATATTAACATTATTATTACTATTATTATTATTATTATTCAGGTAGTAACAACACATTTTTTGTTGTAATGATTTGTGTGAAAAATCAAGGAATTTACAGCGTTTTCTGATAAGGCCAACGCGACGACTAAACTCGTAATGCACGCTTTGTAGCTATAATTAAACACACACATGGTGTGTGTCTGTTTCAAATCGTATTATCCAACAAATTAATCCAATTAAATCGACAAATTTTTGGGCGTAAATTAAGGCCGAAACGGCCTGATTCTTGTTATTTCCCACCGCTTTAAAAAAATGGTTTTTTGGGGAATTTCCTGCAATTGAATCGATTCCGGTGACAATCCAGCGATTGCGTACTATCCCATCCGGTTGTAATTGTATTTCTTTTAATTTAATTAAACTAATTTAGGTTGCGACTCGATTTTTATCGATTTTATCAAAAGCAGGGGCTGATTGCAGAACACAGAGGCAATGTGGTCACCCCTGTTTGTTTAATTTATACGCCAAATTCGCTATTTATTTGAGAAAATTCGACAGCCAATGGTGCAATTAAATCTTGCAAAAGTCCCTAGATTTTGATTATGATAGAACCCAACACAGTTGGAGTTGTTTGGAATATACAGTTGGGTCCTTGAAATTTATCTGTATAAATAGTGCATATCGTATAGCTTTTGTCTGTAGGTTTTGAAGACCAGGATTAGCCAATTGTAGAAAAAAGAAAACATATGGCCACTGCTGTTTGTGTTATTTTTATACTAAATTCACTGTTTATTTCAGAAAATTTGACACAACTAAATCCTGCTAAAGTGGAACTTTTTTTTCGTAAATCTTGAAAATTTGGGTTAGTCGGAAATTAGTATTGGTGTCCTCAAAACCAGGAGCCATCAATTTTATACGAAATTCACTATTTATTTGCTACATTTTAAGATTTTTTTAAATAATGGAAAATTATCAAATAATAGGGCATATAGTGTAGTTTTTTTTTTAAGTGAAACTTCTTTAAGCGCACTTGGGGGTAAATAATTTTCAATGTATTTTCCCTATGTAACGAAAAATGCGACGCGGTGAAGGGAAACACTTCCCCTCTAACAGAAGAGTGGGGGCGTTACCAATAGCGTCGCTAATACTCTGGCAGTTCTGCCAACTGCGTAAAATAAACACTAGGGTCTAAAGTTGGTGGCATTGATTGATCTACAGCGCTCTCTGGAACGAAACTAAAATTTCAAGGCTTACCTCGGTGATTTTTGAATTCATAAATTAACTATAGCAAAGCCGGCAGACTTCGTCCCGCCCGTTCGTTGATTTATATTCATAAAATTAACAATATCGAAATGTTTGAACAATAACGTCAAAGAAAGTCAGGTTAGAATCACTGTTGTTACTTTTTAAAATGAAAATTTATAAATTAATTAATGGCGTTAAATTATACAGTTGCGATCAAAAAATTTCGAACATCAGGGACATCTAATTGTCACTTGGTGACAATAGGTATTTTATATTCAAAGAGTCAATAATTTTGACATTAATGTTTGGCCCAGTCTAAATATTTTTAGTCGTCAAAAAAAATGTCCAAAATTTTTGACCGCAACTGTATATGTAAATGTAAGTACAGAAAAAGACAACTGCAGAAAAAAATCGAGCTTTCAGACAACGACAGAAAGAAAATAAACCAATCAAAAACAAAACTTCATCTCTAACCCAAGAAGTATCACTTCTAACGCGTGGCATTCCACGCACTTTCAATGTTTTTTCTATAGAGTATAGCTCTTGGGAATTTGGGTTAGTCGCGATTTTTATCGATTTTATCAAAACCAGGGGTCGATTGTAGAAAACGGAGGCAATGTGGCCATCCCTGTTCGTATTTTAATTTTATGCTAAATTCATTGCTTATTTGAGAAATTTCGACTCGGAAATGTGATATTATAGGTATGGTAGAACCCTACACAGTTGGGGACTTTTGGAATGTACAGTTGGGTCCTTGAAATTAATCAAATAAAAAGTGTACATTGCATAGCTTTTTCCTGTAAATTATGCAACTAAATTTTCAAAAAGTCCCTAGATTTTGATATATCTGAGATAGAAACCTACACAGTTGGAGTTTTTTGAAGTATACAGTTGCATGCTTTAAGTTTATCAAGTAATTGGCGCATATAGTATAACGCTAATTACTTGATAAATTTCTAGCACAAATAGTGTAGATTTTGAGAATTTGGCTTATCGATTATACAGCTGCGATCAAAAAATTTCGGATATCATTTCTTTTGACGTCTAAAAATATTTAATCTGGGTCAAGCATTACGATTATTATTAACACTGTAAATGTCAAATGACTTCTTGAATATGAAATATTAAAGGCTGTCCTACACCAACTGACAATTAGATGTCCTTGATGTTCGAAATTTTTTCGACTGCATGAAAACCAGAGCTAGCCACTTGTAAAAATATTGGAAATTTGACCACTCCTCTTTTAATTTTATACTAAATTCACTATTTACTTCAGAAATTTAGACACTCAAGGATGCACTAAATTCTAGAAAAGTGGAACTTGTTTTTTATGAACCTTGAGAATTTGTGTTGGTCGGCAATTTGTATCGGTTTCCTCAAAACCAGGAGTCACTAGTTCCCAAAATGAGAAGAAATATAGCCTCTTCGCATTTTAATTTTATACTAAATTCACGATTTATGTGGTAAATTTGAAACGTGAAGCGTGCAAGGAAATTTTTAAGAAGTCCCTAGATTTTGACATATCTAAAATGTAAATCTTCACAGTTGGGGTTTTTTCAAGTATTGGAAAGTTAGAAAATAAATAGTGCATATAGTATAGCTTTTTTCTGTAGATTTTTATTAAAACCAGAGTGACCCGTAGTATAACAAGAGGAAATCTGGACATCCCTATTAATTTTTAATTTTAAACTATGTACCTACACTATTTATCTAATAATTTTCAAACATCACAGGTTCAATTAAATCTTACAAAAAGCCCTATATTATACAGCACTGGCGGCTCTCCTGGGCACATAGGAGAAACGTTCGCCCCTCCCATTTGTAGCACTTGCATATGAGTTAGAAGGAGATAAAGAGAATGTAGGTGGTGAAAGAATTAAAAATGCAACCACCCACCCTTAGACCCTTGACCAAACAGGACACTTTCGATTGTAACAAAAACTCCACAAATATCCCATATTTTACAAATTGTCAACATCCATATGTTAGAGATTCGGTATCTTTGTTACACAGTATCCGAATTTCTGAAATTACATCCCCGATCAAACGCATCAGACAAAGAAGGGACTATTCACAAGATGCCATTATTCGTAAAATTGTAAGTATTTTCTTTGAAATAGAAAAACGGGAATAGTTTACAAATTTGGTTTTATGATAGGGTCAACAACAGTTATAGAAGAATTTAGAATCCTTACTTTATTTTTAAAGAATAAATACAAAGATGTATTTTTTCAATAAAAGTATTGTATATTTATTGTTCATTTTTTTTTACCCCATCTGCACTCTGCTTTTTTTCACCACCTACATTCTCTTTATCTCCTTCTAACTCATATGCAAGTGCTACAGATGGGAGGGGCGAACGTTTCTCCTATGTGCCCAGGAGAGCCGCCAGTGCTGTATGTGGAAATATAGGTATTTTTAGGCCGTTCAGTTGTACATTTGAGGTTTGACATTCACGTTCAACCAGCAAATTTGGTCTAAACTAAATAGCGCATACAGTATAGCTTTTTCTGTGGGTTTTCATTGAGACATCCTGTATGCTGGCAATTCCGAAATTTGCAACAATACCGGTTTTTCTAGACATAATCCGTGCCCAATTTTCGATAAATTTAGAAACTCCTAGTTCCCGGCATTTAATTCTATAAATATCCAAAATATTTCGTATATAAGCGAGAATTTTGTAAAATTACTTTTTAGCAATTTCCAAAGCACCTTAGAGGGTCATCAAATTTACCCTTCATTAATGGTTTATTTTCTTGTTGAGTATTGCCATCGATTAAGGTCCGAGCGCTGTTATCCAATTAGTCTAAAGTCGGTCAAGTTCAATTTAGTCCACTTTACGCGTGACAATTTCTCTTCTTCCTCTGTCAATAAATCATCATTGTTCAAAACCACAATTATTTACCTTTCTAGAGGTGTTAATTAAATGTACCACTAATCGTTACAGTTTGAGTCGCCAATTTCGTTGGGATGGCGTGTATGTACATTTAACACAAGGAAATCCTAACAGATTTGATGTGGATCATAAAAAAACGATAAAAATGACGCATTATCATATCTCAAGTTACAAAATGATATGCATATCCTCTGTTTGTTAGATAAACAACTTCTGGACAACATATGCACACAGAAATTGTATCAAATATAAAGTAAAGCTAGTTACACACCGTCTCTCCTCTTACAGTTTTAATTCGTGACGCAATTTGTTCTATTATTACAGTTTATTCACGAGCTTCATGTTTACTAAATTTCGGTTGGTACACCTGAATCTAATGATATTTCTGGTGATTTCTTTGTTTACATAAATATAGTAAATTTGCGGGTTAAACGTCAACTTTCAAATGTCCTATTTTTTTGTAACCTCAAAATGTGTTATCGCTACGGCAATTTTATGTCTTTGGTTTTTTTAAGAACTATTAAATTCCCCGACCAAAAAGTTACTAGATTTGACAGATGTCTCTTTAAACAACATATGTACCCTTAGGATTGTAAGAGGGGATATGGGCACAAACCGTGGAGGGAGTATTAATACTCCCTCCACGGCACAAACAAATAAATCCCTAGAAATAGCACTATATTCAAGGATACCAACTCAAATCTAGGAACTCTTTGGTCGATGAATTTAATATAGTTGGGGATTTTTTGAGCGCTCAAGTTGCACATTTGACAGCAAAATTTTCCTATTATCCTGAGACTACACACGCAAATAAAATTTTTAACAAATTTACAATATTTCATAATAATTTTTGTCAATTTCAATATCTTTTAGTAAACTATACACACGAATCGTTACAGTTATCTTCTATTGTTATTTAAACTGTTTTATGGTAAACTTTAATGTGTGGTCATCGTACGGTAATTTTTGTTTTTCATTCATACATAAAACTGTTGAAGAAAATTCAAGTGTACAGGCTGTCCCAAATGAAGTGGCCGTTATAGTTTCGAACACACACTGACAAAACAACAAGACGTCTCGCGTCTCACTCAATCTTACCCTATCAGATGCAATAAACAGCGACACGAGATGTCTTCTTAATTATTGCCTTATTGCCTTCTGTGATTCGGGTGCATCACTGGGACATGCCGTATACACGCCGGTATTCAATGGTAATTGATCAGGTGTAAAAAAAAACGCCCAACTGTACTTAGAATTGGGCCACATGTCGTTTTAAAGAATGCAAACAAACGAACAGTACTTTAAATGACTTAAATGAATTTTAATTAATCCTTATAGAGTAATAAACCATTATTTATTGGTATTTATTTTAATATCACTTGTTTGATTTATGAAGATATTATTATTGTTAATACACGCAAAAATATTCTTTAATAATGCCAATTTGAAAAAAACTAGCAAACTAACGAGTTATTTCTCTCAAATAACATGTTTATACTTTATATCCAATTTAGTAGTACTGCAATACTTAATATCAGATTATAATTGAGCTTATCTTATAGAGCAATAATAAATTTAATAAGTGATCCTGTAATCCTTCAAGTTTTTTTTGTTTTTTTTTCCGATTATTATTAACCTTTCCATTATGCTATCAATTTGGGTTTTTATATGTGCATTTTTTTTAAAGTTTACAAGTTTCAAATATAGAAAATGTCATTGTCGTAATACCTGTTCTTTTTTCAAATGTTTTTTTTTACTTAAAATTAAAGTGTTTTCATTTATAATCGAAGGATACAGTTTTTGTAGAGAAAAAAAAACGTTCCCATTCTCTCACATACACGCATTATTAGATTTTTAATTAGTTCTTCAACGTTAGTCAAGTCATGTGCGGCTGTTTATACAGTGATGGAAGAGCAAACAAACACAGCGCTATTTGACTCGTCCATGTACAGTGGCGGTGAATCGAGTAGGCGCATCCAAAGAGAAGCAGCAGTCACACCACTAATTTTGCTTATTTCACTCACAGTTCAAACGAAGACACATTTTTGACATCTTAAGACCTTGTTAATTAGTCAAGAAAAGAAACAACTTCCGCTTGTAGAGCTTTAGCCTTAAAACCGGCTTTAAATTATGAATCCAGTGAGTGTGATCTGTAAAGAACGCGACTGAAAAAGACAGAAAATCTTCCCGTGCGTCTTTCAAAGTTTCAGTTGCATGTGTAGGAAAAGCTTAAGAAACTGAAACAGGCCCAGTTTTGCCTCAATCGGAAAAACATTGAAAGAGCATTATGCGGGCCTAGACTAGAGTCCAAGCTGGTATATAATCTAGGTCAGTGGTGGCCAATCGTTGGTCCACAAACAGATAAAATTTTCCACAATTCCAGAGCATTCCGCCAAACATAGAGTTTGCAACAGATATTCAATCGCCAACCTGTTTCTTATGCCATCACTGTATAGAAAACTAATAACATTAAGATTCATTAATAGAAATTATTTTGAATTGTTAACAGCACAAAAGTTTTGAAATTACAGAAAACTATGTAAAGAAGCGCCTAGGGACTTTTGGCGCGTTCAGTTGCACATTTGACATTTGGAATTGCCCAAATAACCGAGCAATCGGAGCGATTTGTTACGTGTGTAAACACCTTTAGATTTTTTTCCAATCTCCGGACCAGAGTAGGCGATAGCCGACTTGATTTATATTTTTCAATTTCCTCAAAATTTCAAACATTGCAAATTAGATTTTTGATAATCTTTCAAGTCTCTCTCCACCATTTTATTGAAATACCACCAATTAATTGAAACAATTTACTGGATGATTGGAATTCCTGACATTTACACGTATACATAAAATATTCTGATATTTAGCAGGAAAATTCCAATTTGGTGTGTGTTAGTGTGTAGGTTTCACCAAAACATCTTATATTTCATTTTTATAAATTGGTTTTCGTAAAAGGCGATTCGGGGGCGATCTGTTCGCCATTCATATGACCCTGTCAATATTGAGAAATATTGAAAACGGCGAAATTCGAAGCGAATTCAAGGTGGTTGATTGTTGAAATTGGAAAAAAAAGAGGTCTACGAACTGTAAACGACACACCGGAAACGGTTATAGAGCGCCGCACACAAGGGCCATTTAGTTCAGTTACAAATTCGTAAAAGTTTCGACTCGACAAATAGAATTGTTGCTATTTGTTTTCTAACGTTGAAGTCTAGACATTGCAATTTAACTTACAATTAGATTGGAATAATTTGGAATTGTCCTCATTATCTAATATTACGTAAAATTACAATCATAAATAAACAAAATCTAATCAAAAACAAATTGGTATTTATCCAAACGATTGCATAAAATTGGTTGTTTGATTGATTAGATATTTATTTATAATATATTTAAATTAATAATGATTGCAGCGATTATTGACAGATACTCGTGAGAATTTTTAGCATTTTTCCTTCCAGTATGTTCTCAATAAATTGTTAATAAAGAGAAGTTCATGGATGGAAAGGTTTTAGAAAGGCTTCCGCTTCTACAAGTACTCGTACAACAACAATAATTATTTTCAAAAACTATTCTTATGATTGTTATTATTACAAAATACTCATGCTTTAATGATTTATTTGACAAAAATCGAAAAACTTATTACTTTCTCTCGTGTTCATGACGGCCTACGAATGGTCTACTTCTAGAGATAGATTAATCGCCTATGGGCCTCTATAATCTAAACTTTTGCTTTCTGTTGATTCAAAACAACTTGTACTCTTTGTGATTATGTAATATTTAAACAACAACGTTATTAATTTTTATTGTTTGTTGTTGGTTTTAAAACACGAAATTATCAACAAATTCCAACAACCAGACACCATTAAATGTGTATTAAACCACCAAATGTTTATCAAGATCAAACGATTCCATTAATCGAAATACAATCAAAACAACACGATTTCCTTGCAGCCTAAAGCGTAGATTGTAACCGTTCTCCAAGAGCACGGTCTTGGCGTCGAGACATTTTCTCGGTATGAAATTTTTGTACCGATTCATACAGCACGATTTCCAGAAAGCCTACAACTAAAACTGGATCTGTCGTATAATAACACGTTAGGGGATTTTCTGTGGCATTAATTGCTTCCTTTAGCACGGTTTCAATGTAACAAAGCTCAGTACAACAGTCTATTTGTCTCTCAAGGTCAATTTTTGTTGCTATAAAAGGCGTTGATTTTCCACGATTTGCGGAAAATTTTTACACTCAAGTAAATAGCCAACTTTATTAATTGTTTATCGTTTAGTTATTGTTACAGTTGCTTAAGTACCTATCTAAAAAAAGACAACAAGGTCAGGCAACTGAATCGATCAATTTCAAAACATTTGCGCTTTGATTTGCACGATTTGCTCGTATTCTTTGATGATTTTTTTCAAAATTTGATTAAATCGAATATTTATTATACAGTACTATGAATTGCTCTACATGGTCTCGATTTACACGAATGTATCGTGTGAATTTGTTTACAACAATTTCGTTTTTTGTAGAAAAATGAATTGCAAAAAAAGTAAACTTGATTCAAATTGCATGGAAATCGTTTTCCAAGATATTCGCGCCTCGTTTTACACGTTTGAATCCAAATTTTGCTTTATAGCTACATATCGATCTACACGGTCTCGGTTTACACGATCAACGTACTTATCGTGTAAATTGGTTTGCAACAGGTTTATTTGATTTGTTTGAAAATAAATGTTGTTTTCAAAAAGTGAATTTGATTAAGTGGCATGCAAATTGAGTCTGTTTTGCACTATTTGCAGTTGAAATTCAACCTTAATGGACTTTATGATAAAAAAAGAAACTTTGATGTGCAAGGATAGATTATAGCCACGTATTGCTCTACACGGTCTTGCTCTACACGATCTATCCTGTAAATTTGCTTGTAGTAGGTCCATTTGATTTGTTTGAAGGTAAATTTGGTTTGCAACAAGTGACGTGAAAATTGAGGCTCTTGTACATACCAAATTCACCCTTTAAGATCTCGTTTTACACGGTTTGTTCCTCTTCTTTGCTGATTCATTTGACTGAATCCAAAATTTGCTTCACGGCCGCCACGTATCGTTCTACACGGTTTCGATTACACGATCAACGTACTTTTGATTTGTATAAAGATAAATTCGGTTTATAGAAAGTGAATTTAATTTAGTAGCATGCAAATTAAGACTTTTGAACTTTATTTTAAAGAAAAAAGGAAACTTTGAAGTGCAAATAGAGGTTTCACAGCCTATTTGATTTTTTAAGTTTTGTTGAATCCAAATTTTGTCTTACAGGTGTCACGTATCTCACTATACGGTCTCGATTTACACGACCAACGTATATGTTGTGTAAATCTGCTCACAACAATTTAATTCATAACGAATTGGGTTTGCAAAAAGTGAATTTGATTTAGTGGCATGCAAATTGAGTCTCTTACCAGTGGCGTAACTAGATTTTTACGCCCATAAGCAAATTTCAACTACGGGGCCTCTACTAACATTTCAACTGTTTATATATAAATAATAATAAATGTATACATTTTTAAAGGAGCCCTTGAAGCCGGGGGAACGAAAGCATTGCTTCTAGTTGCTTCCCAGTAGCTACGCCACTGTCTCTTACGCAACATTTTCCGTCCAAATTCAACCTTTTCGCAGTTAAAATTTACCGTTAATTGGCTGAGTTATAAAAAAAAACAAACTTTAAGTTGCAAGAACATGTTTAACATCTTTTGCTAGGCTGTTTTGTTTCTTTATTTAGTCAAGCAAACTTGAGATCTGCAGTCAAGTTGTCCAATTCACCACAGCCGGAGTATACGGTTACAATTAGTTTGAAATCGCGTTAATCGACACGACTTGAAAGTTGTAAGACTTTTCAGCGTGTTACGTTTATTTATAATTTTTTTTTCGATGAAAAATCCGGAATTGAAAGTTGATGTGTGTGTTTTTTTTTCTTATTTCTATTGATTTTGCTTGACATTTTGGAAATATCAAATTACCAATTCTAATACAGGTGGAACAACAACGAAAATCGAAAGTGTTTTAATTAGTAACGCGATTTTTTTTCCAAATAATTAACCAAATTATTTCGTTTTATTGTTGTTGTTATTATTATTATTATTAAAGTAAGAATGGGGGGCGACTTGTGAATAATTATTAAGAAATTAGAGCGAAAGTATTAGAGAAAAATCTAATTATAATGTTCAGAACAATAAACGAATGAAAGTCTTGGAAAATTGTTTATAATCGGTTGGATTTTTTTCTTTCTTGTACAATTAATCTTTGTACTTTTATCTTAATTGTTATTGTTTCAAAAAATAGAAAATATCACAATTCGAGAACAATAAAAGGAAGATCTATCGATCCTTTCCATATCATTAAAAGATCTGATTGTTTCTTGTGGTCAGGGTCGGCCACAAGGGGGGGCAGAGGGTGCCATGCACCCGAGCTGTTGCTACATAGGTACCCCAAAATCTACATTGTATTTTGTCTATTTCATTATCCCAAAATATCACCTACTAGGGCGCTTTTGTAGCGAAGGCCGGTCCTGCTTCTGGTGATTAATCCATCATAAATATTTATTGTAAGATAATTTTTAATGCATAGATAATGTTTAATCTTTAATTCGCTTTTAAATTAGAATTAATTAACTTGATTTGGTGAAACTGGTAGTCAGCTGTTGAACGAATATTTCCTGTCTCTATACAGGCTGATTTATCGAATTCCATGTTGGATTAGTTATTAAAAAATAAATAAATAACAAACAGGATTGAAGTGACTTAATTTGGTCACCTGTTAAAAAACAGTTTTTCTAACGACTCGACAAGAATTTCCACAAATATTCTGAATTTTAGAAAGCGATAATCGTTAAAAATCGAGACTTTCTTTCGAATTAGATCGATTTTTGGATTTATTGATAGTTATCGCTTGATGCCCTACATTAGCGAATCTATTGCCCCAAAACTTCTTAACCGACTCACTTTGTATAGCTACACAGATTGTTGGAATAATTTGAGAGAAATGCAATAAAATATATGATTCTACACGTTCGATTTGCAATTGGATTCTATTGTAAATATAATTAAACAACGACCTTTTATGAAAACATTACATAATAAACCGCATAAATCAACTTTCAATAGTTAGAATTTCTCTGCTGCTACCCGACAATTTCAATAGGAAAACAATAATTATCGGCGTGCAATTATCCAATTTTCTAATCGAATATACAACCTGAAACACGGATCAAATCCAGAAGTGCAGTGCTGTCAATCAGATACGGAAGAAATCGTTTCATGTTACTTCAACAACGTAAAGGCGTGGCTTATCGATCACAGATCACCACAGCCATGTTGATACTCGTCATTACTGTATGATTCAAGTGGTGACTAAAGTTTTGACGCCATCACAACGTTTTATTCCAGTCATTAACAATTAAATTAACGATAAACAATAATAGTGGAAAATTGTTGTTTAAAAAATCGACAATTACACAAGACTCGAGGCTGGCAGGATATTAATATGGCTTTTTAAATGCAGCAATAACAAAGACGATAATGTCGAAATAGTGGTTTTGTTAATTAATCAAAAAATTAATGAAATCGAAAATGACAATATAATAAATAGTTGTCGATTAAAGAAAACGACAACATTTCACAATAGATTAGAGAAAATTCGTTTTTGAACAAGTTGTAATTACAGCGCTAGTGAAATCGGGAGAACATACCGGGCTGGCATCGAGACTAGCCGCAATCACATAGATTTTGATAGAAATCAACAGCCCAATCTGTAGGGTAAAAGTAAGTAAACTTAAGGCGAACCAAAAAACGTTCAAGCACATGGAAAATCAAGCCAGCAAGTTGTGTGGCTAGTTGTTCCGCCAGCACTGTTTACTGGCGACATCGCTGACATTTCGATTGTTTTTCGTTTAAAATTCTCCACCAGTGCATAAAGTTTGTTTGATTAGATTCACTTTAATAGACATTGAAAATGCGATTTAATCTAGACGAATTCAAGGATATTCCACTTAGCTCTATAATAATTAGTTTTTTTTTTAATATATTTTATGCATATCGACGAACAAGTTCACCTTATTCGAACCGGTAGCGTTTCAGCGTTACTTAATCGCAGAAACAGACCTTATTTTTATCATCAAATCGATCTCTGGTGAAAATCGCACATTTGATTAATTAACCATAAAACGTTGGAGTTTCTATTATTGCATGCATAATAATTTTTGATTGCTCGTATAGGAGAAAAAAATGTGCATATTGTGTAAACTATTATTAGAAAGCATTTGTGATATTTTTATTGGAAAAAACTGTAACGATACAGCGGTTGATTATATTGATTCATCAGGGATCTGATGAAGTTTCCGTTTTGCGGCCCAATAATTGCGGATGTTTATGATCAACAATAGCGACAAAAATAGAAACAGGTACTAACCCAATTGTTATCCTTAAAAATCGACATGTTCTTCATTCACAACGATACACCACTGAATTTTTCATATCTGGAGTAATTGCACTGTTGACGATTTAAATTTTCGCCTCTACTACCGCGTAGAGGAGGTCAATTCGTGTCAATTGAATTGGAATACGTTAGTGACCCTCGTACTCTACACACACACATACACACACAATTAATTTCTCGTTTAATAATTTAATTAAAAAAAAACAATTGTCTTTTAACAACAATCTGCAACAAAACATGAAAAACTACTGACATTCTAGCGGTACTGTTGGTGTTTTGTTGTGGATTCGTAAGTACCTGCCGCGAAAGGAAGACTTTCTAATTGGTCGTCCGGCGAGCACGTGGTGTGCATGTTTAAGTCGAGTACTATTTACACTAAATCAAAAAATATTTGTTTATTCATCAAAAAAAGTGATTAAAAGTAAATAAAAGTTTTCAATCGGTTGCATCATTTGTTAACAATTAACAATCGATCGCTGAGACGAATAAAATCAGCAGAATGTCGCGATAATAACCGTAAATGTTCAATTTATAGAGATTTAATCTTGTGTAATCTGCTCAAATTGGATAAACGTTGATGATTTTTCTTACGGATCGTTTCGAATTTATAAAGGTTTTTAGAACAAGAATCATCATTTCTAATCGATTAATTAAAGTGGTACTTGTTTCGTAAGATGTTATTCGAGGATTTCTAATCGAATAACATCTAGTTTTTTTCATCTATATAGTTGCGTTTCTAGCTAAACACGGCAGTCTATTGCACAAGAGGCGGACTAGGAGGCTGTAACAGTGCCTGGAGCGGCACTACTTTAGGGGCGGAAACGTCCCTTTATTGCTTTTAGTTAGGGGTGCTAAAGACAGTTGCCTGGAGCGAAAGAAAAGCTCATGCTAAGGGGAGAGGCAGCCGAAATAGAAAAGACGCCCTTTTGGTAACGAGCAAGGTAGTCTTGGTCTTGCCAAATTGAGTCTTGCTTCTGCAGCAACAAACTAAAACGCACAGACTCGGCTTAGTGAGCTGCCAAACCAATAAGAAGATTCTAGATTCTGACCCTTCCCGGAAACGAGGTCTTATATCCGCTTGTAGCAAAGTACCTCTGTAAAACATATAACTTTGCTACAAGCCGTTTAACAAGATTAAGCTCTATTCTAATTAAAGTAGAGCTTAATCTGTCACAAACAGAAGACTCAACTGTCCAAAATAAAATTCCATCGTTGGTTATCAAGATTATCGATTTTGAGCCGTTGTTTTGGGCCGCAAATGTCTACAGTCCGTCCCTGTTCCGCGACTCGATTTTTGTCTCATTACTAAAGGGCATTTGGCAAGATTTACAACGCTCGAAATGCATCATTGGCGTAGTTTAATTGTTTAATTTATTTTCGTCAAAAATTGGTGTTTTTTTTTAATTTTCTATGGGAGAACCATTAGTTTGTTGTCCCTGACGAGCCGCTTTTAAAGAATGAGAGAAAGCGACCAGAATTTCATAGAAATTCGGTACAACTAGGCATCTGTTTTTTCGCCGTAACGTCACGACGTCACGGTAGCAGTTCAACTGGTCCACTGCTTCTCTACGTTCGGACACTATTTGTAAAATGTTTCAGAAAAAAGGATAGTCTATGCATATACAACGTCTGTGGCCAATACGCTTTATACGAATTTGTCCGCAGACTAGAATTTGCCTTGCTCCATCTTGGAGCTGTTATCCGCCCATTATTCATTACCCAAGTATTTTACCCGGCTCAGCTGCTCAGTTGGACTTGAATCAAACGAAACTTCATTGAGTCTGTCCTTAATTACTAACAAGCAAAGAAAGACAAAGTCTCACAAAATCGAGTCTGAGTCTTGCCGAATTGAGTCTTTATTCTGCAGTTTTTGCAGGACCAACAGTAATAAACTAAAACGCAGACATTTGGCTTAGTGAGCCGTCCAACCAAACCAAACCAAACCAAATACACTGCCCCTCCGCGGAAACGAGGCTTTACATCCGCTTTTAGCGAAGCCCCAGTTGTGCCTCCGTAAAAGATCTTAAAGAAGAGCTTAATGTTGCTTGATAGCTCACATACAGAATACTGACGTGCCCAAAATCAAATCCGATCGCTAGTTATCAAATATTCTCGACTCTGTGTAGTTGTTTCGGGCCGCAAATGTCTACAGTCCGCCTCTGTTCCGCTACTAGATTTCTATCTCATTACCCAACTGTTTTACCCGTTTATTAATTCCCAAACGTTTACACACGACTCTTTAAACATATTTAATTTGTTTTTGCACAAAAACCGTTACTGTCAATGTTTGTTAATTAATGAAACCATTGTTTATAAGGTAATTAACGATAAAAATCCCAAACAGTTGTGCAATTCCACTAAAATCCTTAATTATCAATTAATTATTATAAGAATCTAAAAACGCTTATATTAATGTTGATAATTAAATTTGTTTAATTAGAAAAATCGGAATAATTAGTGTTTGGATTTGAATTTGCCGCTTCGCAGTTTGGCCAACATGTTATAACCAACAGTTCCTGCATATTTGCAAGTTGTGGTAACATTAGAAAATTGAAATCGTATTCCTGGGTTACCGATAGCGGTATAAACGTGTTATTTTAATTTATTTGAAATAAGTAAAAACACAAAAAATACCAAATAATGACTCAACAAACGTAAGTATTACGTATTAACAATAATTTGTGTAGTTTTTTGTAAAAAATTTGTTGGCAAAAATAATGTTTTTTGATGGGTTAGAAAAGTCGGAAGTAAGCATCGTTTTGTTACCGCCATGTTGTTAGGGGATAATGTCCAAGAAACAAATATTGATTCTAGAATATTCTTTGATTACCATTTCCTAATTACAATTGATTATTAATTCGATTTGATTACTAAATTTTCAATTATAATACATGAGTATTGTGATTTAAAAGGAAATGTGCGAAGTAATGCAACGTAACCTCACTTTTTTGTTGAATTTGTAGCTTACCACCACCAGTAATGTGGGCCCAAAGATCGGCTGTAGTTTTCTTAACGATAAATTTAGAAGACGTTAAAGATCCAATTATCAAGTCAGTATACACTTCTACACTTGTTCTTGCATAATTCTAACATTCTTCAATTTTCCAGAATTAATAAAGACTCTGTATATTTCAAAGGCGTCGGTGGTGTAGAAAAGAAAGAATACGAAGTAACAATTCCATTATACAAAGAGATAGATCCTGAAAAGAGTAAATCGTTCACTCGTGGCCGTTGTATTGAATTAGTTTTAGTTAAAGTGAATCAAGACGAATCGTACTGGCCCGCATTGACATCAGACAAAAAGAAACACCATTGGTTGAAGTGTGATTTCAATAAATGGGCGGATGAAGAGGAGTCGGGCGATGAGGGTGTCGGCGGTATGGGTGGCGGTGGTGATTTCGAAGAGATGATGCGACAAATGGGCGGTTTAGGTGCCGGTGGTGGTGGTGGTGATAAGCCATCGTTTGATGATTTAGATGATGGCGATGGTGCCGATTCCGATGATGAACCGATACCCGATCTAGAGTAGTCTTCTTGCTCTGGTGTTTCTAATTTTTTAATGAATTATCGAATTTCTCGGTTAATAACTTTTTTTTTAAACAATTATATTCTCCAACAGACTGGATTATGTATGATAAGTAAGATCAGCTAATTTGAATATAATTTTCCTTTTGTATCTTTTCACCAAGTCAGGATTTATTGTTAAATAAAATGTTTAGTGTAAATCGGACGGATTTTATTTCGAATTTAATGTACGTATTTTAAGGAGATTATGTAATAATAATTGAACAGGAAATAAATAATTTATAATCAATTACAATCTTTAAGAAAATGCGTGTATATAGGCAACCAATAATACACTTATCGAATGCTCTATATACCACAATACTCATTAAATCGAAGCAATTCGTTTGAGGATGGGCTTCAGTTTGGAGTAAATCATGCACAAGATTAGTAAACTCCGTCCAAAGATTAAGTATAAAATTTCAAATTACAAATCATAGGTTATGTGCAACTTAACATTTGAAAAGTTCCTAACTGTTACATATTTACTTAACCAAAAATTACATTATATTGTGGCACTACTGTTGGAATAAAATCCTACACATTTGTTTACATATTTTACTACTGCTTAGAGATTCAAAAATTACTTTTAAATCGCTTTTCAGTTTAACACAATAAAGGAGACTTTTAATTTTGGGGCTTTAATAGAAGAACTATTTTTTCGTTGCGAAGGTTAGTCACATTGCTGTCATTTGAAATTTTATACTTAACTTTTGGACGGAGTTTACTTTCCCTTCAGCTATTGCATTTTGGGAGTATCACGGTATGTTCAATCAAACACTGCGTTAACTGCAGGACATGATCTGAATTGTCAATTATCACGATGATGTTCAAAAATTGTTGTTAATTTCCCGATGAAGAAAAACGGTATTTACCACAATGTCTATGCACGATTTTCCGGATGAATCGTTACAAATCAATTTTCCCCTCCTATTATTATCGACATTATTAGGTTTTCTTAGTGTTAATTTAAATTATATTGAAAAACAGGTAATTTTGAGGTTATGTCAGTTTTTCCGTAATTTTCCCCAAAACAATAACCATTTTCGATGATTGTTGCAGATACCGAAACTGAATGCATTGAAACAGACACAACGTGAACGTGAATTAATTGCTCTCAAATCACAATTGAAACATGAACAACAACAATTGCGGATTGTTGATGATTTTGCGAAATATTCGAAATTACAGCGACGTATCAATGGTATTGATGAAGAATTGAAGACGTTCCAGAATGATACGTCGATTGTCCATCATTTGTTCCATTCGTCCATATATCGTTTGGCTGTACAAATAGGAATTAATTATTTTGTGAAGATTGTTGTCACATTATTGATAATAGCATGTTCGATATATTTCCGGCAATCGTACGTTATCAATTTAAATGACACTATCAATTTAGCACCGTTCACGTCGATTATCTCGTATCCGAATGGTCCGAATCAGGTATCGTTTCATTTCTGGACGATGTGCTGTTCGACAGTGGGGCGATTAATAAAGATTTCCAGATAATACAATTTGTGTTTTTAATTGATTTATCAAACAATATTGATATGCTGAAAAACAATTATTTTCGTATATTTTATGAATTTTGAGTATAACTGGTATAACTGTATATTGTTGAGAGAGCGACATTTAGACATAACCTACAAAAAATCGGCCATAACCTCGAAATCCCTTCACTTTTCACGGTGCAGTTGCATGCAATCGTGGCAGGCTTTGTCAATGAAAATATTGTCGTTCCGCTGTTTGTACGCAGTTAAACAGATTGTTATTGATAATACTCCAAAATTTGTGAATTTACCAAATTACACAACTTATAAAAACGTTTACATCACCCGTAGATTGTGCAGCAGTTGGGGGAGTAAGAAAAAACACCGCAACATTCAAATCAAACAATATTTAGAAGCCATGACCAATCCAGAATTCGAACAAATCTTAGCCCCGTTACGGGCCAGTGTTAAAGAACAAGTAACACCGAATAATCACGCATTTATTCGAATTAATAGAAAACATATTTTTAGGGCGATTTAGTGCGTCAATTGAAAGCCAACGGCGCCCCAACTCTAGACGTAAAGAAGGCAGTCGCCGAATTAACAGCACGTAAGAAGATCTTAGAAGATAAAGAATTGAGTCTGGCACCGAACATGTTGACATTCGATCGTGCTAAAATGGAAGATCTGTTAAAACGCCGCTTCTTCTACGATCAATCGTTCGCTATCTACGGCGGTATCACGGGACAGTTCGATTTTGGACCGATGGGTTGTGCGTTCAAGACAAATTTGTTGAATTTGTGGCGGCAGAGTTTCGTTCTAGAAGAACAAATGTTGGAGGTTGATTGTTCGATTCTGACACCGGAACCGGTTTTAAAGTAATCCAACAATAGAGCAATTAATCGATTATTAATTGTAATTGTTAAAGGGCTTCCGGACATGTGGATCGATTCGCTGATCTGATGGTGAAAGATATGAAAACCGGCGAATGTTTCCGTTTGGATCACTTGATCAAAGCACATTTAGAAAAAATAGCGGCTGATAAAGCGACGAGTCAGGACGTTAAAGCCGAATGCCAAGATATTGTCATCAAATTGGATGGTATGAATAAATCAGAATTAGCCGATGTTGTGAAGCGCTTCAATATGAAAAGTCCAACGACTGGCAACGATCTGACCGAACCGATCGAATTCAATCTGATGTTCGCCACACAAATCGGCCCATCCGGTCTAGTGAAAGGGTAATCTTTACCTTTAACCCCCCTGAAATCTCAAATTAATCACGTCGAATTTTAAGATTTCTACGACCCGAGACCGCTCAGGGCATCTTCGTCAATTTCAAACGTCTCCTCGAATTCAATCAGGGCCGTTTACCGTTCGCCGCCGCCCAAATCGGTAATGCCTTCCGCAATGAGATCTCACCACGTTCCGGTTTGATACGTGTCCGTGAATTTACAATGGCCGAAATTGAGCATTTCTGTGATCCTAACGATAAGAATCATCCGAAATTCGATAATATCAAAGACACAGAATTATTATTGTATTCGGCTTGCAATCAAATGGATGGTAAAGCGGCACAATTGATTAAAATCGGTGAAGCTGTCCAACAGGGTTTAGTTGCCAATCAAACGTTGGGCTATTTTATGGCACGCATTCATCAGTTTTTAATTCGAGCTGGTATCGATGCGAAACGGTTACGTTTCCGACAACATATGGCGAATGAGATGGCGCATTACGCTCAAGATTGTTGGGATGCTGAATGTTTAACCAGTTATGTACGTGAATTTTATAAATTAATTAAATTTTAACCAAAATTCGAACGATTTAGGGTTGGATTGAGTGTGTCGGTTGTGCTGATCGATCAGCGTTCGATCTAACGCAACATTACCAAGCAACCGGTGTACGTTTAGTTGCGGAAAAGAAACTGCCAGAACCTCGAATCGTTGATATGGTGGAAGCTGTGCCCAATAAAGGTGTCTTGGGGAAGACTTTTAAAAAAGATGCTAAATTGATTACGGATCGTTTGGCACAATTGTCGGTTGAGGATGTGGCAATGTTGGATGAACAAATCAAATCGCAAGGGTGCGTTCTGAACGATTCATAATCATTTTTACTAATAAATCAATTATAGATCGTACGATTTGGTGGTTAACGATCAAAAGTTCACACTAAAGACCGATATGGTGGCAGTGAAACGCTACCAAAAAACGTTGCACGTTGAAGAGATAATTCCCAGTGTTATTGAACCGTCGTTCGGTGTCGGCCGAATTATGTATGCAATCTTTGAGCATAATTTTAAGATACGCGAGAACGATGAACAACGCACGTATTTTGCATTGCCCGCATTAATCGCCCCATTGAAGTGTTCAATTTTACCGTTAAGTTCTAACGTTGAATTTACACCGTTCATCCGACAACTCTGTAATTATTCCTTATTATAATTTAATTACAAAATAATTATTGTAAATTGTAGCTGAATCGCTAACGAAATTGGATGTTTCGCATAAAATCGACGATAGTTCCGGATCGATTGGTCGCCGATACGCTCGTACGGATGAAATTGCCATACCGTATGGTATTACCATAGATTTTGATACGTTAAAGGAGCCGCACAGTGTGACTTTAAGAGAACGGGACTCAATGACTCAAGTCCGGATTTCTGTAAGTTTTATTAATTTTTTAACTGTAAAAAAGTGTAACAAAATCTTTGGATTTCAGCTCAACGAAATTGCTACAATCGTCCATAATTTAGCCTACAATAAACAGACTTGGAGCGATATTGAGGCTAAGTATCCGAAATTCGAACAACAGGAGAATAAGGGAGTTTAAACGAATAATTTATTAATACTATCACTTTTAAGGATATTGATTTTATAATAATACTAGGCATTAATAATATATTCACGATAATAATCCATTTTTTTTATCTTATCTTTTTTATCACCATTATTGATGATTTTAAACGGAATCAACATACATTTGAAAACAATGAATCATCAATGCGGCTAGTGATTGGTTGTTGCTATGGCAACAAGTCGATTGTTTTTTTGTTCGATTTCGAAATTGAGCGCGAGTGAATCCGAAAAATTCTGCTACAACTTTTAATGGGGGTCACATTTTGCGTGCCAAATTCAGCCCAGCCCAAGAGTTAAATTAATTATACAGGGTGTGTACGCTGAAAATGGTCGAATGGTAAGAGAGAATCGTTTTGCACGAGGTCACGTGGAACGTGTAAATCGAAGGGTCATCGTTTAATCGTGAACCAATACAATCGATAGACTATCTGGTCGTTTCCCCCAATAAAGCGATGGTCATTATTTGTTGTTACTGACGGAAATTGCTTGGCAACATTTGTCATGTTGATTCCTATAAATTATCCATAATCGAGCAAAAAAAACAAAATAAATAATATAGAAAAAGGTCTACAACAAAGTTGATTTTCCATGTATCGATTTTGGCAGCAGGACGCGCCGTAGTGCCGCCAAACGTATTCGAAAAACCGATCCGATAACACCTACTTACGTATCGGAAAAACTTTACCGAATACTGTCGTTTTTATCAAAAAATTTAATTAAGTTCACACTTGCGGTAAGTTTGATCGATAATATTAATTAACGGCAACAAAGTGGGCCATTTCCCACGAGACTTTTCCCTTTTAATTGATAAGAGTAATCCAACAAAGGACACGAGTGGGAGTGTTTCAGTTGTAGTTCGACTGCAGTACGAGTAACAGTTCAATTTTTATCAGCAAACCACAAGGTAAACTTCCGCAATTTATAACAAATTGTTATCAGTGATTTATAAATAATAACAGAATAAATTGTAAAAAAAAATTCAAAAATTCCGCCCAACCTCCACCAGTCTTGTTTTCAATTCCACGCTAGACTGACTGTAAGACAGTATGACTCATCTTTTTTATTTATTTTTTTCACCTTTTTTGATTGTTTTAACTGTCGTCATCCTTGGAATTTCCCCATTGCACTAGATTTCATCAGTCGCTAGAAATCTAGTGTGTAAGTTGGATCCTAAAATCATTAAAATTAATTAATATTTTTTCTGCGGTAGATGTTCCGCCCTCAGAGCGCCACGTCTCGTCAAGAATCCGAAATGGCCAATAAGAGTCTACGCGAATTACAAGCCCTTGGTTCAACAGGTGATCCCATCCAACGTCTACGTTTACTCTGCTTGAGCCGTGGTGCTACCGGTATACTCGGCCTGGGCCGTATGTTCCGTCGCATGGACGATGATGGTAACAAACAACTGAATCAGGACGAATTCGTACGTGGTTTACGTGAAACTGGTCTGGATTTGACCGATGATGAAGCGAAAAGTTTATTTGAACGTTTCGATGACGATAATAGTGGCAGTGTGAATTTAAACGAATTTCTCGTACACGTTAGGGTAAGTTAATTAATTTAAAATTGTCATAGAAATCATCAGGTTTTGTATAGCCACCGATGTCGGAGTCGCGTCGAAAGGTCGTCGATGAAGCCTTCAAAAAAATGGATAAAACCGGTGATGGTGAGATTACTATTGACGATCTGAAGAATGTGTACAATGTGAAATCGCATCCGAAATATATTTCGGGCGAGGAGAGTGAAGATGCTATTCTAACACGCTTCTTGAATAATTTCGAACAGGACGCAACCAAAGACGGAAAAGTAATCAATTTTACAGTAATTTTCCATTGATAATAATCGATTGTTTCAGGTCACCCATGAGGAATTCATGAATTATTACAGTGCTATTAGTGCATCAATCGATAATGATTGTTATTTCGATTTAATGATGCGCCAAGCCTACAAATTATAAATTATTCTACTTATTAATAATAATAACAAATAATAGCACTTTTGGAGTGTCTTCAACTAATTGTCTTGAAATGTTATTAACGTTTATTTATAATTCTATCAAATGTTTGCAATAATAAAAATATTTGTGTCTAGTTATTGCCGTAAAAAAAAATCACAGTTCTAATTAATCGCCTATTAATAAGCTATCCTATAGATGGCGCTATTACTCTAAAACAGCGCCATCTCGTGACATTCTATCAAAATTTATATATATATTTTTGACGTTTAACAATGTTTAATCTGGGCCAAGCTTTACTGTTATTTATAACGTTTTAAATGTCAAAATTAACAACATTTTGAATATAAATTATTAAAGGCTGTCCTGCACCAACTGACAGATGTCCTTGACGTCCAAAATTGGTGAATGTCAACATTCACATAGGCGCTTGGTGTATGTCCGAAATATTTCATTACATTGTTCTACATTCGGACTTTCGATGAACAATTTCAAATTCTACATCGCCACGCGTCACTGGTCATTATTTCAATACCAAATTAAGACTTCAAAATTCCTAAATAGCATACCTGATGGTGTAACTAGAAAGTGGGAATTGTAGAAACCAATGTAGATAAAGTGGGGAATATTGGGCAGATTAAATCTATGTTAAAAATAACCTAACTGAAATATATTCTGCGCATCGTAGTAACCGCCCTAACTCAGAAATAAGGGTATTTAGCAAATATTTCGGACATACACCAAGCGCCTATGTGAATGTTGACATTCTCCAATTTCGGTCTTTCACAGTAACATATATATAGATATAATTTGTAATGTAAACTATGCAAATTGTTCTAATGGTACACACGAGATGGCGCTTTCGCTATACTTATAATTGCGGTATTTTCGTATTGCAATTCCCATGTAAAACAACAATCGAATGATTACATTTAAAATAATTATTAAAGATATTATTGTAGCCATGATCCCGCCACCATACGCACAATTGCCGATTAAAGCCACAATTTAATGTTTGTATTAAATGTGGATATTCATAGCCGATCAATGTGTAGAAATCCTGATCGCCTAAATGTCCCCGAAATTCATATTTTTTGGTCAATTCAATTACCGTACGATTCGTCAAGATACGATCATGGTACTCGTGTGATTGTCGAATTGCATCCAATCTCATTAGAATAACACCTGAATTGTAGCCTTGGAAACCGTGCGGGTGTTTTTCTGGTAATGTCGAATTCTCGTTATAATAATCACCAAATGTTGTTTTATGTTTTGATTTGTATTTGTGTAGAATATGTTTGTAGACTGGTGTTAATTCCGGTGCCAAACCGAAGAGAGCTGTTGGTTTGAATCTGGAAAATTCGCCACAATTACCGCGAAAATTGGGTCGATTTTTTGAGAATACAAACGTCTCGAATT
This sequence comes from Epicauta chinensis, assembly GCA_021725515.1. NCBI lineage: Eukaryota > Metazoa > Arthropoda > Insecta > Coleoptera > Meloidae > Epicauta > Epicauta chinensis. The sequence continues at coordinate 115,750 of JAEDXX010000041.1, forward strand.
GTTGGAACAGTCGGGCAATATCTTGTTTGAAATATAAATCACAGTCTAATAGAATTGCACGATTTTGTGTATTTGGGGCGATTCGATGCAGACCCAATGAGATATAAAACAATGAATCACTGTAATAGGTGCCTAAAAATTGAACAAATTGATTAAGTAATCTTTTGATAATTGCAATAATTACCGGGTTTCGAACTGAAATGCGGCACCATAATATCGACAATATCACTGATGATTTCGGCACAATATCGCACATCGTACAGTGTGTAATTTACGATTTTACTCGTGCTATTTGCAATGTTTTTGTGGACCAATTGGCGTGAATTCTCATCGACGATTATATGGAACATTAAAGGCACCGATGTAATGTTGACGAGATTCTTCAATAAATTGCGGAATTTCTGGTGTAAAGGCGATTGTTCGGTGGCTTTTGTAAATATCAACCAAACATTGTTGTGTTGTCGTTTCTGTTGTGGTGTTTGCTTGATTTCATCGGTTATCACAAAAAAATAGATAACAATAATTATTGTTAATAATACTGAAACGTTCAAGATTAACTTTAATACAATTGGATTGTAATTAATCAAATTTTGTAATTTCATTATTAATTTTCAATTTAACATTGTTTGGACAATTTTTTAAATGGTTTTTGACAGTTGACAGATAATTTTTGACTTTTGACAGACTCGAACGAGACTACTAAGGCTACATTCACATGATTTATTCCAACGCGATTGGCTCCCGATCTGTTGAACGTCTTGTGATCAAGCAGGCGTGTATCTATGGCAATGTCAATACAAACAACAAATGTCGCGTGTTACTGCTGATGAAAACTAGAGCTGCCAGACGCAGAAAGAAGGCAAAAATGGCAAAATATCGAAATGTAGCAACACAAACGATTAATGGAGAAGCGATTGTACAATTGGAACGTATCGATCTGGAGGTGTATAATAGTTCATTTACAAGTATCAGTGATAGTTCGTTATCATTACCGGATCCATTTCCGCGACGACGCCGACGTCGACAACAACAACAACAACGGCGCCGACAAGCCGAAACGAAAACCGACGACAATCGTGAACCTAAACAATGCAAGAAGCAACAACAACAAACGCAGAATACAATTAAACCGGGTCCGCTCTGTTATAAGAAGAAACAATTACGGAAACTTAACGATGATGATGGAATGACAATACCGACTGCTTTGGATGTTGCAAGTGAAGTTGAACATGGGGAATTTGTGCGTGCGAAAAGTCAAGAACGTACCGAACTACAATTGTTGGAGGAAATCAATATCGATTTACCACAAATGGAACAAACAAATCGTAATACGGAAATTATTGAAATTGATACGACACAACAGAATCGTCGACGTGTCAGTTGTGAAATATCGGAGAATGCGGAAAATGTGGATGACGAACGGAATGAATCTAACGAGGAGCATCCGCGTTTCGAAGAGGATCGCAGATATATTCGAATTACGGCACAAACCGTTCATATACATAATCATTTCTATAAATCGTAGATATTGTTAAGTTCATAAATAAATAAAGGAATTTGTTAACACGTTCTTATCATCATTCAAATTTTGAAACTTGATGGTGCTGCCATCTAGCCATGATTACTGGCAACCACGGATTTACGCTAGTTGCCAATAGATGTCGCTAAAAATTCGTTTTTTCTTAATTTTCAGAATATATACGTAGAATAATACCACAGTGGCACCTTTTTAGCAGCTTTTCTGGAAATAACAGTGGACGTTAAACAAATGACATAATTTTAATGCTATTACCACACAAACAACAAAACATATATGCAACCAACTATACAAATATATGCATGCAATGTAAAATTATATTCAAGTGATTAGTTATCAAGTCAATAATTCAAACTTGATATTAAATCAAGCGAAACAAAACAGTTGTTAAAACTCTTGAAAGATTATAATTATGCCCTTTAAATAAAAAAAAAAGAATTTGCGGTTGTGCTGCTCTCTATTGGCAAGTGACGCAACTGTATGAATAACGAAATTACACAGTTTTGTCCCTAGATGTCAGTTAAGCGTGATTTTAAAAAAGAGGCGCAATATTCAAATACCCTCGGAAAATTGCCACTATTCTTCTCCAACAACTACGTTAATTATTTACTGGAGACTTTTTCATTTAAACAATTTGAAAAACTACATAATTTATTAATGTTTGAATAATTTGCACATTATTCTAAATCAATATAATAATTATGTGCAATCATTTTTAAATTAAACAACCCACTAGATATTTATCACAATAATTGTAATGTGCAATTAAAAATAAGAAAAAAATAGACGCATTAATTATTGTTAATTGCTTGTAAAATACGTAAAATATGTAAAAACAAGTTAATAATATCCATATATAGATTGATGGTAGCTAAAATATATTCTTCAGCTGATAATTTCTCCATCATTGTTTGTGTATCAAAAATGATAAATAAACAGAATAGGAATGCACCACCTAATGCTAGAACAATTTCCAATACTGATGATACGAAGAAGATTTGCAAAAATCCACCAACGATTAGGATACAAAGACCGGCAAATAATCTATAAAATTATCAAAACAAATAAATAATTTAAAAGAAAACACGACAAATTAACAAATTACCCTGAGTACATTGATGAGAAATCATGTTGTGTTTGGAATGTGTACAATGTTAAGCCTGCTACAACAATCAATGTTAAGATTACAGCTTCCAATACTACGATCTTGGAAAAGAATGTTAAGAAAACGGCAACAGTGTAGGCTTCGATGACGGTCTAAAAACGAATTTCTCAATAGACAGAAACTATCACAATTTGCACTCCAAATCCAAACTATCAAGGCAAAAAATTAATCAGTACTTGAAATGTTTCTGTGAACCTTTACCCTGTCATCAAATAATTGTGAAATTTGAGATAAAAAACTAGACGCAATCAAGAATCGAAAGAGGTCCAAAAGTATAAGAAAAAATGGCCTGATATGCATAATTTTCGTTTGAAACGAGCAACTGACCCAAATACTGTATAATAGAGAACTTCAGGAGCTCTAATAGAGTATTTTAGCCCCCTCTAAAGGCTTCTATAGCTCGTTTTTGAACGAGTGAAAGTTTGGACTTTGAAGTGCAAAACTTCCAGTAAATTGTCTTACAAAAATCGTTAATAAGATGAAATTGGTTGGTGTTTTGTGTCGGTTGAAGTGTAACGCTATTAATACTGGCAAATTAATTAATAAGCAGGCCATCATCATCCATGCACTACAAATCAAATCAAATTAAAATAAACAACAAAACGAATGCCACATAGATCGGAATACTTGTTATGTATGAATTCTGTTATCGGTGGTACAAACATACAAATCGATGCAACAATTGCTGTAATCAACAATTGCATACTCAATATCCCATAGACTTTCCTGATAAAACCGAGCCGTATCTCTTTATTAGCATTTGCCACATTATTGCGATACGCAAAATCATCTTCGATACTCTCATCGTACTGTTTACCACCACGTTCACAATCCTCTTCGAGGATTAAAGGTACTGTTGACGACATCACCTACAATATCAACAATTAGTGGAAAAGTTCATTGCGAACTGTCAACGTGTACTACTTTCCAGATTGTCCCAGATGTTTTGTTGTAAACTGTCAAAATTAACTACTTACAGATTTCGTTCAGAATTAATTAAAATGATAAGACTTATCAATTTGTCTAATTAATGATTTATCGGTTTGTTTTGCGACAATCTTGATCGACAAGCAAAAAAAAATCATTAACTTGACGTTTTCTCCCACAGATCAAATGATCTACATTATCAACCAATCAATGTTTAGTAGTTCAAGTGTCACCACATTCGGACCAATCACAATAGAAAAGTTCTTAAACACTACACAATCATTTGTTTGATGGAGGTCAAAAAGGTTATCAGAATTAGTACACAATTCACTTTCATTTTATTTAATAATTAGCCTTCAAACAAGCAACACCGAAAATGTCGCGATTCAGTAGTGTTGAACTAGGTCCACCGATTGAAGTGTTCGCTTTGAATAAAGCGTACAATGATGATACGTTTCCGCAAAAAGTCAGTCTAGGGGTTGGAGGTAATTATTAACGAATTATACGACTTTTAATTAACGTAGGGTTGTTTTGTAGCGTATCGAACCAATGAAGGCAAACCGTGGGTGTTGCCGGTTGTACGGGCGGCCGAGAAGGCGCTGGCCGCTGATGAAACACTAAACAAGGAGTATTTGCCCGTATTGGGTATGGAGAATTTCTCAAATCTAGCCACAACTATGCTGTTAGGGGATGATAGTCCAGCTATAAAGGAACAACGGGTTAGTTATAGTTTTGTTTTGGCATACTCTGATTGACGTCAATACGTTGTGTTAAAATTAGATTTTGCAATTGAATTGCGATAACTGTGCGATAATTTGTTTTTTGTAGGCGTTCGGTGTACAATCTTTATCTGGTACAGGATCGTTACGAGTCGGTGCCGAATTCTTAGCCAACGTTCTCGGCTATAACGTTTTCTACTATTCGAAACCAACATGGGGTTTGTTGTTGTTTTTTTTTTGTTTTTAATTAAACAAAAAATTAATTGCACGGTTGTAGAGAATCACCGATTGGTATTCATGAATGCCGGCTTCAAGGAGGCTCGTGAATACCGCTACTGGTCGGAGAAGACACGCGGTCTAGATATTGACGGCTTATTAGAGGACCTAGAGAATGCCCCCGAGAATGCTGTAATTATCCTACATACATGCGCCCACAATCCAACCGGTTGTGATCCAACTGACGAACAATGGGCGAAAATTGCTGATGTTATACAACGTAGAAAATTATTCCCGTTCTTCGATTCTGCCTATCAAGGTTTCGCATCTGGGGATCTAGATAGAGATGCACGGAGTATCCGTTATTTTGTATCAAGAGGATTTGAATTGTTCTGTGCACAATCGTTTGCTAAAAACTTTGGACTTTATAGTAACCACCGTCAAGTAAGATTTGTCACAATTTTATGCAATGATTTCGTTTCAGATGAACGTGTCGGTAATTTAACGGTTGTCATGAACAATGCCGCCGATATTGCTAAAGTCAAATCACGGATAACATTGGTCGTTCGAGGGATGTACTCGAATCCTCCAAGTCACGGCGGCCGGATCGTTGCCTATGTCTTAAGCAATCCAGAATTGTACGGACAATGGCGGGATAATATCAAAACAATGTCGTCGCGTATTATTGAGATGCGCAAACTACTCCGAGAGGCTTTGGAACGTTTGCAAACGCCGGGTGATTGGAGTCATATCACCAGTCAAATTGGAATGTTTTCATACACCGGCTTGAATGGTACAAGTCTTTTTATTTTGCACGTTTCCAAATTAATTGGCGTATTTTCTAGAAAATCAATCATTGCATATGGTGAATAAACATCATATTTATATGTTGAAATCGGGACGGATCAGTATGTGCGGTATAACACCAGCCAATGTAGATTACGTTGCTCAAGCTATACACGAAACTTTAACAAATGTAAAATAGGAGAATTGACCAAAATTTAACAATCACGGGAATCCTAAAAGCAACTATTTTTGCATAATCTTGTACTATATAATGTAGGTTTCCACATTTAAAACTTGTAGTTCAAATATACAACTTAATTTTCAAATATTCCGCGTATCATTGAAGTAGTTCTAATGCACTCTTCAACATTGCCAGATTTTCAAATATTCGCTAGACACGAACCGGAAAATTACGCAATTCGTAAAATATGAAAAAAAAAACAAGGAAAGCGAGGAAATTGCAAAATGTGTAAGTAAACACTTTAAACCTCGAAATGTTGGTAAATTCATGAGTAAATTCGGCAACTCTCACTTTCTAATTGTTTAATTTTTTCGAGTTATTTCGGGTTTTTCCACTTTTCTTTTAAATCTAGAGCAGCGGTTTCCAAACTTTGTGCACTAACAACCCCCTTATAAAAAAATCTTATCACTGATATCCAGTGCTGCAATGTATCTAGATACACGTATCTAAATTTCGTATCTAGATACAAGATACGTATCTTACAATTAGATATGTAGCTAGTTACTTTTCGTTTTAATATCTGTATCTTGTATCTAGATACACTTCACATGTATCTTTTGTTAGAATTTTAGATGCAAATACAAGATACTTTATTTGTTTATTTTAGTTTGTAAGTTTTAAATATTTTTTTCGTTTTTATGGAAGTTCATAAAAAAGTATTTGATTAAGAAAAATACACGTTATATCTATATATATTTTTTCAAGTATTTATTATAGCACTACTACCTACTATCATAGTAAATGAATATTCAATGTATGTATGTATATTGTGTGATTGGCTTATTCTTATTAAAGTTTTTAAGAAATAATTCAGAAATGAAACTACTAAATTATCAAAACTTATTTCCAAAAGCGGCCAGCTATACGGACGGGTACCCACTTGTCAAAACTTATTTGCACAACCGCACCTATATTCCAACATTTTGAAACTTTAATGCTCGATTTAACCCCCTTAGGGATGAATTTTCAAAAATCCTTTCACAGTGAGCATCTACATCACAAAAGGAATATACGTGCTAAATTTAAAGTCGATCGAACGGATAGTTTCGGAGATATCGTGATGAATGAATCGGTGCGTCAGCGAATGGGAAATAGCTTATATGAGTATAGATAGATTTATAGTATTACATATAAGAGTTTTATAATTCCTTATAGTATAATATTACGAATTACTAATCACTCATCTGTAATTCCTTTTCTTTTACTATATAATAATAAATTATGTATCTAGATACTTTTACAAAGATACTTGTATCTGTATCTAGATACACATTTTTTTCAAATATCTGTATCTGTATCTAGATATATTTTCAAAGTATCTATTGCAGCATTGCTGATACCCCTCAACCGTAATGAAAAAATTGTAAACAATTTGTAAATAATTTCTTTACTGAAAAAATAATTACCAAAGTCCACATTCATACAGTTGTAGTGGGGTGAAACCACTGATCTCTATAGAGATCAGTGGGTGATACCCAACGTTGAGCTCATATTCTTGTCGGACGACAGGTCTATTCGATACTGGAGAGCAAACCCTATTCTGTACTTGCGCATTAACATGAAGGTGAATTTACACGGAGACAGTAACTAAATTTAGCCACTTGCATTGTGTAAATGTTTGATTTAGTATTAAAGCACTAAAGTTTTTACTGTCTTCACCTTTTCTCTGACCGCTTGAGAATTATTATTGTTAAAGTATTACGTACAGTAGCGAGCAGAAAAATCAGTGTTAATATCAGATGTCCATTATTCGGGTATTATGTTCAAGCGCTATTTCTAAAGGCCATCCCCGTTTTCCAATTACGGCACAAAAGCGCATTATGCGGCATAATGCCCACCATTGAGTGTTCCAACTACAGCAATGCATCGCACAATACCTGTGCTGCGATGTTTATGCGCATCTTAAAACTTGAATTAAATAAAATTAAGAACTAATTAAGCTGTACAATTAGTAGACAATTAATGAAACGGTTGTCAGTTACCTGTATATAATTAAATTCCTTGTATATAATTTACAATTTATTTTTTGTTTACAAGAACGAGGTACATTTTAAAAATAATCTATTCCTATTATGGCTCGCATAATGCGGCATTAAGGCTCACTGTGCTCTGATAATTGGAAAACGGGGCATGAGTTTTTCAGAACTACAACGATATTTGCAATTGACCTGCGCCCCCCTGGTGAATCTTGCACGCCCCCCAGTTTGAAAACCGCTGATCTAGAGAATGAAGAATATAGAAAACTGTAATCTTCACAACACCATAGACGAAACTATTATAGACGTTCACTCGTAATGTAAAACCTTACCGCTCATATTTGGACCCCAAATCGACCTGCTTTGGACCCCAACCGCAAGATTGAATGAGAGCGCCACTGTAAATGTTACGGCTAATTTAAATGAATCTCTTAGATTAGCAATAGGGAATCGGTTATTACGTATGTGTTGTATGGAAGACGTATAGTAGAATATCTACAACTCATTTTGCGACTCGAATCAATTATCCTCGGCTATTTATTTAAAACGATAAAAATATTTAAACGTAAAAAGTCACGTTTCTATTTCATATTCTACACCACCGACATCTGTACAAAAATTTAGAAACCAAAAATCGTGCCACATTTATTCCCATAAGAGTAACTCTCTAGTAGTTCTTTACTCTATGACAACACTGATCTCAGTGCTTCACAAATATCGAACGCTTATCGTGAATTTGCGATTTTTTGAGGTTGGCGACACTGCTCAGTAGTTCATATACAACTGTCACGCTGGGTTGCCATGTCTAGGGATTTGTCGCTAGATCTAGGGATTTTAGAACCATCCGAGGGTCAAAGGGATTTTTTCTGATATTTTATATAATCTAGGGACAAATGAGGAAACAATTTTAAATTGTTAAATCAATTATCCATACTATATCTCTTATGTGAGATATAATTTTATTTTTATATTAAACAAATAACAAAATACTTGTATAAAATTTTGTGAGCGACCTCTACTGGTACAACTACTAACTTGCATTCCAGTGCAGAACCAACATTCAGCCAAGTTACTAATTAACTGACTGACAATCAGGGTTCGGAAAGGTACATGTAAAAAATATTTACTACATAAACTACGTCTACGCGTAGTTTTTGATGTAGTAAATGTAGTTTACGTAGATTATGTAGTAAATGCAGTCTAATATCAAATTTCTAATATATAATTGAACACAGAGCCTGATTTAGCAGCTCTGAAGCCCGGGGCAACATTTCGCTTGGGCTCTAAATAAAATGCAAACAATCATTAACTGTTAAATATTTATGTATAAAATGTATTTTTTCAATACTTGCTGTTAAAGTCCTACGTTATCGACTACGTTATCGACTAAAAACTTGATGGTAAAGTAGCACTTTACCACCTCAATGGTAAAGTGTTTACTTTACCGTTGAGTAAACACTTTACCATCGAGCAACTTGGTAGCAACTCCATAGCAACCAACAGCAAATAAACAAAAACAATTGCTAGTTGTGGGCAGTATCTTTAGTGTTACGCAATGGAATTAGATGAAATTTATATGAAATATGAAGCACAATATTTTGAAAATCTGGAAGTATCCGTTTTTGAAAATTTTTACCTGTTATTGATGAGAACATTGAAGGAAAGTTTCACTGCAAACTACTCCCTGTTTTTCACCTACAATTCATGAATAAAAGTCTATTTTGAAAAATGGTAGTCAACTCAAATGAAACAGAGAATGAAGATATCAAGTTTTAATATATTAATTCTTGGTCTGAATTACAAAAAAAATGATCCGCGTAGTACATATGAGTAAATGAAAAAACTACGCGTATTTTATACCGTAAATTACGTCGACATTTACTACTTCCGAACTCTGTTCACGACCCTTTGACAAATTTTAATAAAACGTACGCTGGTTCAAAAAAAAAACAACCAACTATCAAATATGTTTGAATGGGTAACAAAACAACCACCTAATCCTGATCAAAAACGCAAAATAGTAGGTATATTAAAAAACAAGTGTCAGAAGTCACCTATTATTGCACGAGTCCAAGGACGAGTGCAATATATGACTTCTGACACGAGTTTTTATACTATTTTTTATTTTATTTAATTACTGAGCGAACATTATATTTTTTTCCGTTTCCTACAGTACCGGCCACAAAATTGTCCCCCAGTACCGTCCACTATTTGAGTGCATTTTTAAGTGGTTTAATTTCTTTGTGATGTAACTACACAAATGATGTCAGGTAATGAAGGTGAAACGAAGGTAAAGAAAGGCACTTGTGATCCTACCAATATTCAAAGAGCTATACAAAAGGTACTAAGCAAGGAGATGAGTCTACACATAGATACAATATACCTAAAGCGACATTAAATGATAGAATAAGTGCTTTTGGAAAAGGAGTTTGCAAGAAAGGCAAAAAAAAACAGACGAAAACCCAAGTTTTGCAATTTGCCCTTTGTGCCTTGAATCTCACGAAGAAGGTTGGGTACAATGTGTAAATTGCAAAACTTGGGTTCATGAGGCTTGTACCAATATTTCGGAATTGTCCAATCAATATTTTTGTGGTTATTGCCTTATTTAAACAATATTTTGCACACTGGCCGGTACTAGGGGACTATTTGTGGAATATTGATTTTTCATTATTTCCAAATTTTATTAATAAAACTGTTTATTTCTAAATATATCGGTATTTTATTATTTCCATTCATAGCCTAAGAGTTTCTTTACACAAATCAACAATTATTGAACATTTAATTAAAGGCATTTTTAATTTATTCTATGTGAACCTTAGGGTGACGGTACTGTAGGACTTTCCCCTAATTCATTTAATATTTATGTAGAAATCAATTCCAATTATAATTATTAATTATGCCATCCATATATAAAATTAAATTTGTTATCAACAACAAATTGTTTATTTATTTATTTATTTCTATTGTAAATTGATGGTTAGGTATAGGTTGTCGAGAAACGGCCTTCATTTATGCAATTAGGGGTGAGTGGGGTAATTGAGAACGGCGGGTAATTGGGAACAACTACATAATTAATATATCCTCCCACACTACACCGTTCTGAGCAATTCTGAGCCTGTTCAACGTCTGCATACAGTGCCACTCATTGTATACGCAACGGTTTAGATGAAAGGATGCACGCGTTGTGTCACAATAAATTGAGTAGTTTTTTTTGCATTTTTGATATAATTTTTATCGTGTATTATAATTGAGGTAAGTATTATATTTTTGACTTTAAAGAAACCATTTTATTTGTCATGTATGCACTATCTGCAATTAAATCCTACGAAAATTAAAGTTACCCAAACGTGCTGTTGAGAGCGACAGGAATTTTGATTTATATAGACTACTTGGGGCAATTGGGAACGGCGTCAGGTGGGTAATTGGGAACGTTCCCAATTACCTCTTGCGTTCTTCTTTACTCGAAGTACTCCTGGAAAAACACCAAAAGATCCCCAGAAACCACACCAAAGAAGCCACAAGTCAAGGGTAAAGGAATCAAAAATTCGAAGCAAGCTTTTTTAGAGAAAAAAGAAAACGAAGAAGAGTTCTATTGCATAATATGCTATGAAATGTACCAATCTCCACCGAAAGAAGATTGGATCCAGTGCGCCGTTTGCGAACAATGGGCACATGAACAATGTACTTCCGGTGAAACTAATAAAGGTTATGTATGTGATATATGCCGTGATTAACCGTCGTTCCTAATTACCCCATAGGGTATCGGGTAAATAGGAACGGCGAAGTTTTTTGTTTATATTTATATTGTTATTAAAACTTAAATTTTTAAGATTTTGTTTATGACTACTAAGTGGATAGATAACCAAAGTTTATGTAGAAATTAAAGTTGATTCGATTTATAATTTTTGAGGATTGGAAGTTAAATGTTCCCAATTCCCTCACTCTCCCCTACAAGTGCAGCCGTTACACATGCAATTGCTCGAGCATGCAGTGAAGGCTCAATTGATACATGCAACTGTGAAACACATTATAAAGGACGACCACAAGTTACAACAGCAAATACGGTTGGTGGTGTACGTGATTTTGAATGGGGTGGTTGTTCTGATAATATTGGTTTTGGTTTTGCTGTTAGTCGAGAATTCGTTGATACAGGGGAACGTGGTAAAACACTACGTGAAAAAATGAATCTTCATAATAATGAAGCTGGACGATGGGTGAGTTTTTTTTACTCTCGCTTATATTTAATTGATGAACATTGTTGTTGTTGTTGTTGTTATTGGTTAGTCTTTTTTAATATGGAAACATTCGAGTGTAGAAAGAACAACTCTATACAGTAGAACCCCGGTTATCCGAGCCTCGGTTATCCGAGTGTCCGCATTATCCGAGCCAATTCCTATAAAAAAGCATTCCGTTTTATCCGAGGTGTTAATGAAACAATGTCCGCTTTATCCGAGTTGCGCCAAATGACGCGAATTTTTTTCCTGTCTGAACCAGTTTGATCAAAACAAACGACAGGTGCGTCGCTGATAAATACATACCATTTTATTACATTAGTTATTATTGGCTATGTCAAAAAGAAAAAAGGTAGTTGTAGATATGCAGACTAAGCTTGAAGCTCTTAAAAAACTTGATAAGGGCGAGTCCATAAAAAGTGTTGCCGCCTTCTACAACGTAGGAGATGTGACTGTAGGAGATTGGAAACGTAATAGAATTAAAATAGAACAATGGTGCAGCAAACAAGCATCTTCTCCCAGTGGTAGAAAAACAATGAAGAAAAGCGAATTTGAGGACATTGGTGAATCCCTTTTTCTATGGTTTACGCAACAAAGAAACAAAGGTATTCCACTGTCTGGTCCAATTTTGCAAGCCAAAGCTTTGCAGTTTGGTAAAGAATTGCCAAATAATGAAGAATTTACAGCAAGTGCGGGATGGCTTGATCGGTGGAAAAACCGGTATGGTGTGCGTCAATTAAACGTTTGTGGTGAGAAGTTATCCGCAGACTTCAATGCAGTAGATAAATTTAAAACAGAATTTAATAAGTTTATTCAAGATGGTAATTATTCTCACGATCAAATTTATAACTGTGATGAGAGTGGGCTCAACTACAAAATGCTCCCCTCAAAAACTCTGGCATCAAATTTAGAAACAGCAGCACCTGGATATAAACGCTGCAAGGAAAGAGTTACAATAATGGCTTGTAGTAATGTTTCCGGAAGACACAAATTTCCTTTAATGCTTATAGGAAAATCTGCGAAGCCGAGGGCATTAAAGGATATAACACCAAAGGCCTTACCAGTCTATTATAGAAATCAGAAGAACGCTTGGATGAACGCTTTTTTATTCAAGAACTGGTTCTTAGAGGAGTTCGTTCCAAAAGTGAAAAAGTTTCTCAAAAAAAACGGTTTACCTGTAAATGCTGTTTTGTTAGTCGATAATGCTCCTTCACATCCCAATAAGAAAGAACTTGTAGAAGGCAACATCATTGTTAAATTTCTTCCTCCTAACGTCACAAGCATATTACAACCGATGGATCAAGGTGTTTTGGAGAATATCAAAAAGAATTATAGACGTCAGTTGTTAGAACACGTTCTGCAATATACTGAAACTGATGATCCCATAAGTGTTGTGCGCAAAATAAATTTGAAAGATGTCGTATACTGGGTGTCTGAAGCATGGAGTATTGTTCAGTTGTCCACAATACAAAAATCATGGTCCAAGATTATTACCGCAGTTGTAGAAGACGATGAAGATGACGAAAATGATAACACAAGTTGGAATGAAGAGGACTGTATAAATTTACAAGAGCTAATGATGAGAATAAAAGGTTTCGAAAGTGTCCCTGTCGAAGAAATTGAAGCATGGTCTGCTGGTAAATATGATGATGTTGAACAAGTACTGAATGACGAAGAAATAATCAACCTTGTTGTGCCATCGGATGAGACAACTGAAGATGACCAAGAAGAAAGTGAAGACATCCAACAACATGGACAAATCCCACATCATCAGGGTCTTGCAGCTTTAGAAACAGCATTGCTCTATGTTGAGCAGCAACCAGAAACTTGTCCACCTGATGTCTTGCTGCTAAAACGATTAAGAGACATGGCGGCAAAGAAGCGTTACAAAATTCTAAAACAAACAAAAATTGATTCTTTTTTTGTAAAATAGACATAGTATTTATACATATACAGTATATGTATTAGTTTATTAATAAACAAACAAACAAACAAACACTAACTGTTTATGTGTGAGATAAGACGAACATATTTTAAAAAAAACTCCGTATAATCCGAGTTTTCGATTATCCGAGTCACCTCTCCCCCCGCGGGGCTCGGATAACCGGGGTTCTACTGTATATTGTAATTTATGCGCAATTCGTGCATCCTAATGATGACTGGTGTGAGAAAAAGGTATGATTTATGCAGAAAGCGGCCATTACTACCGGGTGGTCGTATCGACTTTTATTAAAATGCATATTAACTTGTTAGTTGCTGCAAAGACCGCCCATTAGTAATAAAGTGACATTGCTTCAAGGCGCATCAATTTGAATTTTGATTATTTCTCGAATCATACTATACTAGGTAAAAGAAAACAACGTTTCTGTAATTTTCCTTTTCTTTTTTGCCTGCTTTCTGTTACATTCCTATTCATAATACATGATGTTCATCGGTGGCATTATCAGTGTAACACGGTGTTCTCTCCATGGGGCGTCCTTTGCACATCTATGAGACATCTGTGCCCCATAGGGTGCCACATTACAAACGTATCGCACTGTCTTTACATGTTATATACGCTGAATTTTAATTTTATCGTTCTGACGGACATCCATTATGGCAATTGCTTAATGCCTTAGGGTGCGTGCATGTCGAAGATATCTCACTGCGATACCTCGATGCCTCGCCGTTTACATCGATACCTCGATACCAAACCAAAACCATGTTTTCAAATGGGAGTGTGCATAGCGAAGATGTTTTCTGTGCTACATCGCGGTCTACATAGAGGTTTAAAGAGAGGCTTGAAGGTCGACATCCATGTATCCATGTGGGCTTGACTGTGATTGGTCAAATCACATTTGACATTTGATTTTAAAATCAACATCATAATATTACTTAAATTATTAATTAAATTTATGTCATACGTATAAGTATATTATTGAACCATTAATATACCAAATACATTATTGTAATATAAAATTTCGCCCGACAAGATGTCAAAATTCCTGCTGTCGCGAATTATCCTGGACATAAACTAATTCGTCTATTATCCGGTCAAGAGATGTCGATTACGCAAATTGTCTATGCTCTGTTTTGGTTGCCTTGGCACCAAATATAAAAAATAGCTATTTATCAAAGTCCATGGCATGGAAACTCTAATGTACCGGTTAGGAATTTTCCCCCACTACTTTGAAGTTTACGACTAAGGACACCAGAGGGCTCTAAAAGTGGTAATTTTATAATTCTACTGTTGGTATCTATGGTTGGTATTATCTATAGTTGGCAGTTGTTTTTCAATTGTTTTGTTTTAGCGTTGTGTGTTTTTTGAAAGTCTCTGTGCTTTTCTTCACTATTATTTTGTTTTTATGTGTGCTGTTATTTTGTTTGTTTCGGTAGTGTTAATTGACTATTCTTGTTTACTATTTTTCAAAACAAACAAAATGATTTTCGTTTGTTGTGTTTTAACTTGCAAAAATTCTAATAAAAATGCTGCAATGCACATCAAAAAGAATGCTAGACAGAAATATGAAAAACATAAAAAATATATGAAAAATGAGGCGCACCAAAAATTTAAGTCGATTAATTTTTGTAAAATAGGTCTGTCTATTTTTTGTAATAAATATATGTATAAATATTAGATAAATTGTTTCATTGTGCAGTAATTGATTAAAAAATAAACCATGAAACGATCGGTTGCAGAAAATCTGGTTAGATATTTATTACGTACTTAGTTAATCAGGGTTACATGAAAAACCTTGGTCAAATAATTATGTAATAATTATTTAACAAGATTTTCTATAACAGATTGTTGAACTTGAAAAGCATTTTAAATTGTCTTAATTAAATGACCCGCCATTTGTCAGTAGTATTGACTAAGGCCTTCAGATGTCGCGCTTGTTTTGTATTCTTGATATTTTAATAGAAGTTTCCCATCTATATATCTCTTATCTATGATCAAAGTCGTTGTAATCAGTATTTTTGTTAATTGTTTATTTAGGGTCGATTTCACCAACTACAGTTAAACGATTTAACCATGGAGTCTATACATGGAGACCGAACTCAAATGGGATAAATTGACAAAATCTGTCCCGAAAAATTCACCACAGGTGTCGCTAGTGTTCCATTTGCACCGCACGTGCACTGCTCTGAATATAGTAGCATATTGATACGTGAAGTTAGCAACGTAACCTTATTACTTGTGTATTAAACAAAAAATCAAAATTTGACATTTCGGCATCTAGTTGGCTGAAATCAGTGGTGCAAATGGAACACTAGCGCCCTCTTATTTTTAGAAAAACTTTGCATACATGGAGTTCGTGCTCCTTATATAGACTCCATGGATTTAACTAATAATAAACCGTAACTAATAAATAAATTTGACATTTATCATTTCACGAACTTCAGTTTTCGCTAAACTATCGAATAAAGTTAACTGGCCAAAATTGGGTAGTTAAACAATAATAGTTATTTATGTATCAAGGGCATAATAACGATGTTTATATTCGAGGGCAACAGTTTACAAATCCGAGGGCCTCCGGCCCGAGGTTTTGTAAGTTGCCCGAGATTTATAAACATCGAGTTATGCCAGAGGTTCATACAACGTTTTATTTTTCACTTGAAAATAGTTTTATTTTCCACTTGAAAATTAATTACAATTAATTATTTTTGACAAAAAATGCGTATTTATAAAAACGAAGTCTACTTTGAATTTGTATGTTATTTTGTATCTAAGGCGATGAAGTCATTTATTTTTTTAATAACAAAAAGTAGAAACCCGTGTGTGATGGAAAAAGAAATTCCGAAAACAATATTAGAACGTGTATTAAAAGCTGAGGAGGAGTTACTCCCCAAAAAATCACGATCGGTTTATGAAAGAGAGCTCCAAAAATTTGAAGACTGGAGAAATAAAAATTCTGTGAAAACTGCCAGTGAGACAGTTCTAATGGCATATTTTCATGAATTGGTACGTATTGTTTAATAATCCTACTTTTATGGTCAGTTTCTTGCATGTCTTGAATATTATATTAACTTAGCATTAAATTATTTTTTCTATTTTGCGTCAATAATAGCGCTATTATTAAACTCGCTACTGTATCGAAATGTGCACATTTTTTAACTAGTGCTGAAAAGTAAAATAGTAGGAATTTTTTTTTCCACTAGATTGGTAACATTTTCATTGATTTTGACAACTGTCAAAAATCATAAAAACAAGATACTTAATATACCGTTTTTCGTACTGATCTTTGGATTTATCGGGTAGTAAATTGCTTCCTGCATTTTCAGCAATTTCCCTTATTTCAGGTGGACTACATGAAAATTCTTCACTCATTGTTAAATAAGCAATTTGGCGAAAAAAACAATTGACTAAGAGTGAAAAATAAAACAATCGAAGTTTCCTAGCTGAATGTTCAATTGTTTTTTTTTAGTAACACCAACTCCCACCAATTTCCCTAAATATTAAATCTCGCAATTTTTTTGTAAAAAAGGGCACAAAACAGGCAAAATAGAAAAAATAGTATAAAGAACTCGTGTCAGAAGTCGTATATTGCACTCGTCCTTTAGAAAACTCGCGTCTCCGCCGCTCGTTTTCTAAACTTGGACTCGTGCAATAATAGGCGACTTCTGACACTTGTTCTTTAATATACTATTCTTTAGATTGTTGTATTTTTTACTCATCATCATTAATAATAAAGGCGGGCGTAATCATTACGCCCGCTTATTATGCCCTAGGTTGAAATGACGGTTGTTATATATCGCGTATCCAAGATATAAAGAAACAATTATATAGAAGTGAAAAATAAATAAAATTTAACTGACGTTTCGTAGTAGAGAACGGAGAACAGGCATGTATTGAAAATATGCAGATTAATAAGTTGTTGTTATTTAATAAATAAAATATTACCTTACATTTTTTGTTATATTTCGGTCTTTTTATGGCCGAAAAAATGAAAACAGTAGACAAATAAGCTAATAAAAAAGTGATAGTATAAATAACAAACTGAGGGTACAAAACAGTTGGTGAAATAACATATTGTTTAACGAATGAATAAAATTTATTCATTCGTTAAGTAATTCGTTAATAAAAGTTTGGTGAAATCGACCCTAAGTTAATTAAAAATTGTTAATTGAAAGCCCAGAGTTTTTAAGAGTTTATTAAGCAAGTTGAGTTTTAAATTTAGTTATAATGCAATTTATAAATTTGTTTTCATTTTTAAGGGAAGTATGATTTGCAATTCAGATGATCCTCCACAGGGGGGGGACTCTGTTATGGAAGGGATAATGCCTAACTTTTAACCGCTCGTCAGGTAGCGCAGCTATCGCAAATTATCCTGGACATAAACTAATTCGTCTATTATCCGGTCAAGAGATGTCGTTTACGCAAATTGTCTATGCTCTGTTTTGGATGCCTTGACAACAATTATAAAAACTAGTTATTTATCAAAGTCGTTGTAATCAGTATTTTTGGTCTTTATATTTTCTTGTTCATTGTTTATTTAGTTAATTAAAAATTGTTAATTGAAAGCCCAGAGTTTTTAAGAGTTTATTAAGCAAGTTGAGTTTTAAATTTAGTTATAATGTAATTTATAAATTTGTTTTAATTTTTAAGGGAAGTATGATTTGTAATTCAGATGATCCTCCATTTGAACGTTTTCCAAAATTTTATTAGTTTGTGGCACATTTTCAATGGTTTTGCAGGTTATCTACTATCACAACGGTGGGCAAATGCGGGCTCTGGGAGCCGCATGCGGCTCTTTGTTGGGCTAAGTGCGGCTCTCATTGAAAATTTAAATCCATTATAAGATATATAACCATATTAATTTGAAATTAATTTCTAAATATGTATTTAAGTATTACTATGTTACTACATTGTGTGGCTCTTTATAACATACGAAAAACCGGACTGCGGCTCTCATTGTCCTAGTATGTGCCCACCCCTGTACTATAAGGAAAGCTCCTTCATACAAAAGAACAGATGGCACATTCCTGGTTGAGTGTTTCTAATTCGAAATATACACAAGAATGTTAGAGCTATTTTGAAAAATTCGATTTCTAAGGAAAAAATTCAAAGTTGGAACATTAAATTAACCAAACTTATTTTGTACTTGAAATAACTTCGATTGTGAATTTTATTGTTCAACAGTACGAGTTCTACGGTGTATTTTATTGGAGAAAACAATTTAGTAATGCAATTTCTATTTATTTGAAAACAGATACTGTTGATAAATAATTTTTAAATTTCATATTTGTATTATGTATATCTTGTTTTCTTTTTTAATAAATCGAATTCAACGTTTTTTGTTTTTTCATTTTAACATCACAATAAATTATTTAAATAAACATTGGAAATATATTTTAAATTTACCGCCTTTTTGCATCAGGGACGCAAACCTTTCGTATAAGACGTACAGAGCTCTGCAATCGTAACCCTCTCTAGCGCCATCCCAGCACCGGGTAAAAAATTAATGGTGGAAAATTTATCATGGAGTGTCCGATCTATACTTATATCTACGACGTTTTCTCCCAAAAATCGAATGATCTACATTATCAACCAATCAATGCATAGTAGTTCAAGTGTCACCACATTCGGACCAATCACAATAGAGAAGTTCTTAACACGTTGATTACCAATAGAATTTTTGAAAAATGTTCAAAAAATATTTTTGAATTTTTAAGTTTTATTTTATAGTTTAGATATAAAATCAATTATTACATTTGTAAGAGAAGATTTTTTATAAGGCGGGCGATAGTGCACAAAGTTTGGAAACCGCTGCACTACACAATTATTTGTTTGATGGAGGTCAAAAAGATTATCATAATTAATACGCAATGCACTTTCATTTTATTTAATGATTAGCCTTCACACAAGCAACACCGAAAATGTCCCGATTCAGTAGTGTTGAACTAGGTCCACCGATTGAAACGTTCGCTTTGAATAAAGCGTACAATGATGATACGTTTCCGCAAAAAGTCAATCTAGGAATTGGAGGTAATTATTAACGAATTGTACGATTTTTAATTAACGTAGGGTTGTTGTAGCGTATCGAACCAATGAAGGCAAACCGTGGGTGTTGCCGGTTGTACGGACGGCCGAGAAGGCGTTGGCTGCTGATGAAACACTAAACAAGGAGTATTTGCCGATATTGGGCATGGAGAATTTCACAAATCTAGCCACAAAGATGCTGTTAGGGGATGATAGTCCAGCTATAAAGGAACAACGGGTTAGTTATAGTTTTGTTTTGGCATATTCTGATTGATGTCAATATGTGTTGTTAAAAAAACTGTGCGATAATTTGTTTTTTGTAGGCTTTCGGTGTACAATCTATATCTGGTACAGGATCGTTACGAGTCGGTGCCGAATTCTTAGCCAATATTCTCGGTTATAAGGTTTTCTACTATTCGAAACCAACATATTGTTTGTTATTGTTTTTGTTTTTAATTAAACAAAAAAAATTAATTGTACGATTATAGTGAATCACCGATTGTTATTCATGAATGCCGGCTTCAAGGAGGCTCGTGAATACCGCTACTGGTCGGAGAAGACACGCGGTCTAGATATTGACGGCTTATTAGAGGACCTAGAGAATGCCCCCGAGAATGCTGTAATTATCCTACATACATGCGCCCACAATCCAACCGGTTGTGATCCAACTGACGAACAATGGGCGAAAATTGCCGATGTTATACAACGTAGAAAATTATTCCCGTTCTTCGATTCTGCCTATCAAGGTTTCGCATCTGGGGATCTAGATAGAGATGCACGGAGTATTCGTTATTTCGTATCAAGAGGATTTGAATTGTTCGGTGCACAATCGTTTGCTAAAAACTTTGGACTTTATAGTGACCACCGTCAAGTAAGATTTGTCACAATTTTATGCAATGATTTCGTTTCAGATGAACGTGTCGGTAATTTAACGGTTGTCATGAACAATGCCGCCGATATTGCTAAAGTCAAATCACGGATAACATTGATCGTTCGAGGGATGTACTCGAATCCTCCAAGTCACGGCGGCCGGATCGTTGCCTACGTCTTAAGCAATCCAGAATTGTACGGACAATGGAGGGATAATATCAAAACAATGTCGTCGCGTATTATTGAGATGCGCAAACTACTCCGAGAGGCTTTGGAACGTTTGCAAACGCCGGGTGATTGGAGTCATATCACCAGCCAAATTGGAATGTTTTCATACACCGGCTTGAATGGTACGAGTTTTTTTTATTTTGCACGTTTCCAAATTAATTGACGTATTTTTTAGAAAATCAATCATTACATATGGTGAATAAACATCATATTTATATGTTGAAATCGGGACGGATCAGTATGTGCGGTATAACACCAGCCAATGTAGATTACGTTGCTCAAGCTATACACGAAACTTTAACAAATGTAAAATAGGAGAATTGACCAAAATTTAACAATCACGGGAATTCTAAAAGCAACTATTTTTGCATAATCTTGTATTGTAGGTTTCCATATTTAAAACTTATAGTTCAAATATACAACGTAATTTTCAAATATTCCGCGTATCATTGAAGTAGTTCTAATGCACTCTTCAACATTGCCAGATTTACAAATATTCGGTAGACACGAACCGGAAAATTAAGCAATTTGCAAAAAATATGAAAAAAAAAACAATGAAAGTGAGGAAATTGCAAAATGTGTAAGTAAACACTCTGTGCACTAACGCCCCCCCTTTAAATTATCTTATCTCTGGCGCCCCCCTTATAAAAAAATCTTGTCACTAACAACCCCCTTATAAAAAAATCTTATCACTGATACCCAGTGCTGCAATGTATCTAGATACACGTATCTAAATTTCGTATCTAGATACAAGATACGTATCTTACAATTAGATATGTAGCTAGTTACTTTTCGTTTTAATATCTGTATCTTGTATCTAGATACACTTCACATGTATCTTTTGTTAGAATTTTAGATGCAAATACAAGATACTTTATTTGTTTATTTTAGTTTGTAAGTTTTTATGGAAGTTCATAAAAAAGTATTTGATTAAGAAAAATACACGTTATATCTATATATATTTTCAAGTATTTATTATAGCACTACTACCTACTATCATAGTAAATGAATATTCAATGTATGTATGTATATTGTGTGATTGGCTTATTCTTATTAAAGTTTTTAAGAAATAATTCAGAAATGAAACTACTAAATTATCAAAACTTATTTCCAAAAGCGGCCAGCTATACGGACGGGTACCCACTTGTCAAAACTTATTTCCACAACCGCACCTATATTCCAACATTTTGAAACTTTAATGCTCGATTTAACCCCCTTAGGGATGAATTTTCAAAAATCCTTTCTTAGTGAGCGTCTACATCACAAAAGGAATATACGTGCTAAATTTAAAGTCTATCGAACGGATAGTTTCGGAGATATCGTGATGAATGAATCGGTGCGTCAGCGAATGGGAAATAGCTTATATGAGTATAGATAGATTTATAGTATTACATATAAGAGTTTTATAATTCCTTATAGTATAATATTACGAATTACTAATCACTCATCTGTAATTCATTTTCTTTTACTATATAATAAAAAATTATGTATATAGATACTTTTACAAAGATACTTGTATCTGTATCTAGATACACATTTTTTTCAAATATCTGTATCTGTATCTAGATAGATTTTCAAAGTATCTATTGCAGCATTGCTGATACCCCTCAACCGTAATGAAAAAATTGTAAACAATTTGTAAATAATTTCTTTACTGAAAAAATAATTACCAAAGTCCGCATTCATACAGTTGTAGTGGGGTAAAACCCAACGTTGAGCTCATATTCTTGTCGGACGACAGGTCTATTCGATACTGGAGAGCAAACCCTATTCTGTACTTGCGCATTAACATGAAGGTGAATTTACACGGAGACAGTAACTAAATTTAGCCACTTGCATTGTGTAAATGTTTGATTTAGTATTAAAGCACTAAAGTTTTTACTGTCTTCACCTTTTCTCTGACCGCTTGAGAATTATTATTGTTAAAATATTACGTACAGTAGCGAGCAGAAAAATCAGTGTTAATATCAGATGTCCATTATTCGGGTATTATCTTCAAGCGCTATTTCTAAAAGCCATGAGTTTTTCAGAACTACGACGATATTTGCAATTGACCTGCGCCCCCCTGGTAAATCTTGCACGCCCCCCAGTTTGGAAGCCGCTGATCTAGAGAATGAAGAATATAGAAAACTGTAATCTCGACAAATATCGAACGCTTATCGTGGATTTGCGATTTTTTGAGGTTGGCAACACTGCTCAGTAGTTCATATACAACTGTCACGGTAGGTATTTCAAAAATTGTAAGGTTAAGTTCTAGATATTTTTCTATTAATTTCTACCAAAAATTTGGATAATTCTCTTGGTAATTCGTTAAAATGTCGTTAACACGGCCGATGATCGTAGCACCAATATATTCAAGAATTATGTCGCACTTCCCGCAGAACTTTACGTTTTGTTTCGCTTACGGATCCGCTGTTAAGAAACAATTGATGAATAAAGATAAGGAGAATATGATTGATTTAATCTATTGCGTTGATAATCCATTACAATGGCACGAAGCTAATATGAAACAGAACTATTCACATTATAGTGGTTTAAAGTATTTCGGACCGAATTTCATAGTGAAATTACAAGAGAATTTCGCTGCTAAAGTGTATTTTAACACATTGGTACAATTAGATGGTGTTATGATCAAATACGGTGTAATCTCAACGAAAGACTTGATTACAGATCTATTGGAATGGTCGCATTTGTACATTGCGGGACGTTTACATAAACCGGTTGAGATTCTAAAGAAACCAACGAATGCTGAATTACAGACTGCGTTACAATTGAATCTACAATCAGCCGTACATGCTGCATTGTTACTATTACCAGAAACGTTTAATGAATACGAATTGTACCATACGATTTGTAATTTAAGTTATGCTGGTGATTTCCGGATGACATTCGGTGAGAATCGCAATAAAGTGGAGAATATTGTACGGGCGCAATTGTTGAATTTTCGCAATTTGTATAGGCCGTTAATTAGCAATCTGCACGATTACGTCGATTTCCCTATATTAGAGAATAGTGAGGCTGATAGTTCGTGTTCACAAGACACCAGTCCTTTGGCCCGATTACATCATTTGAACCAATTACCGGGATGGCCACAGAAGGCGTTGACACGCGTCTGGAATCGCGGCAATTTACGACAGGATACGGAAGATGTTTTACGTGCGATCGCTTACGATCCTGATTGTAATTCAATTGTTGAACAATGCATTGGTGATATCGTTTGGAATTCATCGGCCACTCAAAGTATAAAGAGTCTCTTAACAGCCGGCGTTTGGAAAAGTATCAAATACAGTTCGAGAAAAATCCGAAAAATGTTCAATTAATTAATAATTAAGCTCAATTCAAATGTAGTTTATAAGATTGTAGATGTAATTTGTAATTTTTGTTATAGAAACATGTATCAATTATCCGATTCAGATTCGAAAGATTCGGATGAAGGGATCCGATTTAAAACCGATTCAATTCGATATAAATCCGATCCAAAACGACGATCCCGTTCTAGATCGAAAAATCGCGACTCGCCACCGAAAAAATCAAAAAAGCATCGCCGACACAGTTCCAGTTCATCATCCGATGATTCAGCTAAACACAGAAATCGTAGGAGAGATAAAGGCAAGAAAACGAAGGCGACCGAAACAATCGGGCCACAATTACCACCCGATCTCCAACCGGCAAATGTACACGAAACCGCACCCTCAAGTATTGGCCCACAATTACCACCACATCTTCAAGAGAAAAACGATCAAGACAATTCTACAATTGAAGCTTCAGTATCTGCATCTTTTGGACCGGCTCTACCGCCTCATCTACAAAATCAAAAACGTTGTATTGGTCCCGAATTACCGCCACATCTGCGCGATCAATTAACACAACATCTAGACCAAGATGAAGAAGAGATCTACGGTCCATTACCGGTTGATTCTCAATTGACAACAACCGCTCAAATTGCCCTGGAAGAACGTGCTTTGGAATTGAAAATGAATCAATTGGAACCGTGCGATAATCCGATAACCACTCGCGAAGAATGGATGTTGGAATTGCCGGATGTGAAGAAGGCGGCACATCTAGGTCTAGGTCCGCGACAATTCCGACAGAAACAGGGACCGGATTTCAGTGATCGCTCCTCATGGACAGATACGCCCAACAAGAAGAAACAACCAAAATCCGATGCT
The DNA here is from genome assembly GCA_021725515.1 of Epicauta chinensis. NCBI lineage: Eukaryota > Metazoa > Arthropoda > Insecta > Coleoptera > Meloidae > Epicauta > Epicauta chinensis. The sequence continues at coordinate 140,776 of JAEDXX010000041.1, forward strand.
AATGATATACGTAAACAGGCGGAATTGATGGAAATTCAACGGAGAGATAAGGAACAAGAGGCGATGTCGAAGAAACATAAAAAGAAAGATAAGCAGAGTTTGTTAGAGATGCACCAGAATAAATTGAAGAAAACGAAAGACGTTAGTATTGTTTGCAATTGTTTGATTTGCAGTTAATTTCGATTTAATTATAGGAGAGTGGGAGTTCACAGGAACGGCGGCCGTTCAATCGCGAATTAGATCTGCAAGTGAATCGGTTCGATGAGGCGCAGAAGAAGGCGGTGTTGAAGAAGGCACAGTTGTTGGATGATCGATTTGCACGGGGACAGTCGAAATTTTTATAAAGATTATTGTAAATACACAAAGAAAAAATAAAATTTTATCTAAGCTGTTTTGGTTTCCCACACGCAAATCTCTGATAACGTTCCGAGAAAACAAAATGGAATTTAAAACACCATGGGTAGAAATTGTTGTTACGCACCTTGCAACGGTCCGCTACAAACTGGCTTGATTTTCAAAATTCAATAGGAAACGTTCTTGAAAATTGAGGAACAAATATCCATCGTTATATAAGTTGAAAGCGATGGCTGAAGGATGCAAATGCATTGGGCAAAGATTGAATTAAACTCTATAAAAAAGATTTTGTCTTTATCTGATACATTTGTCTACAGATGTGCTACAATGGACGACAAAGACAGACACATGTTTCTATTTTCCTTGTGTAGTATAAGGAATTCATAATTTTCTGTATGAAAAAAATTTAAGTATTCCGTATTTATATATTTCTGCTTTAAAAAGGAAATAAGAACGTCTTTTTATTTCTATTGTAAATATTGCCAGTGGGATCACGGATACGAAACCAACTCAATTGTGTATATTAGAAGTGTAATTTTTTAGACGGAGTTGTATGTAAAAGATACGTAGTGCGAATGTTCTGGTAATCCGATAAAATACGACCATCATTTTTACTTTTTTATCTTCAACAATCTTTTTAAATCTTCAAATATTTGCACGAGATAAACTTTACCGAGAATCGCACAAAGATCAAAACAAGATGACACAATTCGTATGGGAAGTAAAGAGAAAATTTTTCTATAAAATATCCAACAAATATTTAGAAGCAATTGTAACAGTGGCTTGATAAAAAATAGCGTACTTGGCGATAAGAATTAGGATCTTTGGAGAGAAACTGGCAACTTCAGCGGCTGTCTAATTTCCTGCATTATAGCGAATCTTTTAGAAAAAAACAATAAAGTTTCCCCTACATAAACAAATTTTAATTTTGAGCGTATATTAAATTTCTTTGAAAGTTCGCTTCTTATAATCGGATCTGTAATATCTACTGCTACTGTTGGAGAAAATACATAACTCTCTTCTCATTAGAACGTATTTTGCCTCAATAGTAGAAATTTTTGTTGAATACTCAATAATTGCGAACAAATTTAATAATAAAAACGCTGCTTTATTTACAAAAACCCCACCGGCTTCATCAAGTAAACAGTTCTTTTATTGTGAAACAAAAATCGCTTAAATACGCCTTTTCTAAGCTCTGTGTTTATTGTCAAAGCGAAAAGCGTGTAGTTTATTATCCCTAAAATCCCGGAGGTAGGCATTGTTTAAAACGAACAGGTGTTAACGAAAACATTTTTCTCTACAATTACTGCCGTAATTACAATAAAAGTTGAACTTTTCTCTCTAAGTCTATACAATTTTCCATGGAGAATTTACTTACAAACAAGCAAACATTAAGTCGGAGAACACAGTAAATTTCATCAAAGGTTTGATTCTTCTGATTGAATTCGTAAATCTAATAATACAGCAAGTTTTTCGACGTGGAAAATATCAGCATTTGCTGTCAGAAAAAAAGAATTTCTTAATATTAGAATATATTTTGGCACCAATGAAAAAGTGGAAATTATTGTTGAATACTCAATAATTACCGGCAAATTTAATATTAAAGTGCGGCTATAGCTTTTTCACGTCTCTATAATAAAAGTTGTCCTATTTAATAAAGCTAATTTAAGCATTTATACACAGTCCTTTTATGTAAAACAAAACTTACATAAACGTGACTTTTACAAGCTTTCTGTTAATTTGCCAACTGAAATGCTTGTAGTTTAATATTTGAAAACTTTGTAACTTTCGGGAAAATCCCCAAGGTGAGCTTATTTTCAAACACACCAGCTTTTAACGGAAAAATCTTCCTAATCCTATGCCGAAGCACACAAACTTTACTCATCACTCTTTTTCTGATCGTCAACAACTTGAAAGAAGCCAAAACGACGACACACCACAGTAAACAAGAAAATTCAGAATAAACAAACTGAAGTTTGATTTATATAAACAAATTCTATTCGTTGTGAAAAGATTCAAATGTACTCATAAACTTTTTAATAACTTGTGGAGTTCGGAGATAGAATAAGAATATTTGATAACGCTCAAGGGAGTTTCAGTGGTCCCGAAGAACAACAATTCTAATTGTGGGAAGAATCGTACAACTAAGGAAAACTCTAAATTGTCCCGAAACCAAATCAACTTCTAAAGAAAAACATATTTTCTTTATCGAATTAAATATTTATTCAAACAATAACAAAGATTTTCTAAAAGGTCCACTTTTAATCTAGGCTGTAAATCGAATAATGTCGAAGAAGTTTGTAGGCGTAGAAAAATTTGTGATGTGAAAAATCCACTTTTCTTGAAATTTTCTGATTAAAATGAATTGATGAAAATTATGTCAAATAACGAATAATTATTATTTAATTCAATATTAAAGAAATGCTGTATAAAATGTAGACAATTTTAGAATAGACAATAATTAAATGAAACTTGTTCTTGTTGTAAAAACGGTAATAACGACACCAACACTTTTCAAAATTTATTACCACCGTTTTTAATGTGCGACTGTTAACACGTGTTGGCCATAATTTAAAGATTGTTCTCTCTAATTCTGGACCAACTCCAATATTGTTCCACTTTATTATTTTACAATGTCATCAAATATTTCAAGTTTAATAAGAAGAAATGAAGCGGATATGGCGTACGCTAGAATACTTAAAACATTGATAATCGTGACAAGCATCAAAGTTCATCCTTTTCCATGCTACAACCCTAATTTAACAGCACGTAGTTTAATAGGAATGGACTAGTAGCAGTGTATAATTAGACACGTGTCTCCCAGTTCATATGTTGACGATATTCGACAGGATTTCTAATTCAATTTTAGATTACATGTTGAAAATAATTAGTGAATGTTGATAATTTATTAGAATCGGTTTCAATATTGATTAGCCACAATTTTTCAATTAGTGGTGAGATTAATTAAGAAATGTTCTAGTAACGATGGTGGAAACTTCGAAATACCTACGATTTATTGGATTTTCGATAAGCTGTAGCGGTTGCCGTAGATTAGAAACTGACCAACATTATATCCACAGTTCTAGTAATTGTGTTTCAAAATTGCAAAACACGCAACGCTGGAGGAAAGTCGAAACCTGATCGAAATGGGGTCAAAAATTTACTTCTGTAAATTGTCTTTTCTGTTAAATTTCCATTATTTATGTAAATATTGCCTTATTGTCTCTGTTAAGATAGCTACTGTCATTAAAACGAAAGGAAAGCTCATGGGTGGTTTCGTGCAAAACAGTGACCCTTCTAGGAAACAACGTGAATTTGAAACATATCTCAATTATAGTTTTGTCCCTTAAAGAGACGGCCCTCATGGTTATCGAATTCCTTCTGTTCTGTTTTACTTATATTTGCATGTTTTTTGTCCTTACAAGATCTGGAGGAATGTAAAAATTGTTATCAAATTAGTTGGGAAATGTAGTGGCAAATCTTTAAATATCAATAAAAAAAAACGCCGTATCCGGTAGAAGACTAAGTGGAAACATCAATTGCAACCGTACAATTTACGTACAAAAGGTTCAAAGAAGTGTCAATTCGACAATAGCAATTCGTCGTAGATTTATATCTTCTTGGGAAAAAGCCATTTCTCTACAACTACCACTAAAAATGACATTTCTCACACGATTCCCTCTAATAGTAACCGATATAAATCCAACGTGATGCACAAACAATAGCCCATCGATTTATTACTATTGATCGGATTATGCCGTCAAATAAATCGGTTAAAAATAATTTGCTGAAAACGAATTAAAAAGCTGCGGTTGTCGTTGAAACCTTTCAATCATTCTTTTTTCAATACAATTCCCAATTTAAATTCGCCCAATTTCGAACTTAATCAATCACTATCAGTGGAAATTTTAATCGAAGAAATCAATTAAAATAAAACAAGCGACACGGAGAAATACGAATTCATCAATCATCTGTAAAAATTTCCAACTATTTTTAACAGTATTTATTGGGGGAAAAGCGGCGTCAATACCCCTCTAAATTATTCGACAGCCACTCTAATACCCGTATTATCAAAAGAAATTATCACATCGTTTATCTAAAACCGTCTGTTGCCAGCCTCCATCGACCATCAGCCCGGATTCCGTTTATATTGCTGCTTCCCTTCGTACAATTTACACATGAAAGACTCCATTGTCCTTTGATCGGTGGAGGACTCTTTTAGCTGTCATCAACAAATGGTTGCTTTTAATATCAAAACTCGGTAGATTCTATGGAATATTAACAAAAAAAAAAGGATGTCTCTTGAAACGTTCATCATTGATTTGTTTGATGATTAATTAAAAATTAATTGGAAATCTTCAATAATTTGTGCGTTACTAAATCGAAATTGTGAGTTTTTTAATCATTCAGAAGAATTTCGATGAATTATGTAAGCCGAACTGAAAGTGTTCAGAAATTGATTGATGCGTGGCAATTTTCAAACGTTTTCTATTTAGAAAAAAAAAATCCAAAATGTTGGAGCGTAGAGCGTTTTTCTGATTACTGTAATGAACTTTCAGCAGGAAAAACCAACAATAGAGAGACAGGGCAATTTCTGCAAAAACATGATGAATTGTGTGGACGCTCATTAGCCGAATTTAATAGTATGTTCCATTAAAACAAGCACAAAACCAAGACAGCTTGACTGGATATTGTGTTGGCTCTTATTTCTTTAGAATAACGTTGATGTTTCGCTAACATTTCAATAAAAGTTATCAATTTTTACGTTCTAAAGGTCTCGTAGTACATTCTATCATAAATGTAACGATTAGACTGTGACAGTATCGGTGTGTTAAAAAATAAATATGTGTCACAAAAGCCATTAGTAAATAAGCTTTTTTTTTTGGATCTGTCGCCTGTGACACACAGAAAAATCATCCGTTATGAAAATGGAATAAAAAATTTATATTACAAACAATTCAACAAAGAAAATTATGCAGATTCGTACACCAAGTTGATAGATGACTTGAGAAGTTTAATTCTGTTTACTTGTGAAATCCGATTTGTAATGCAATTTGTTGTCAAATGCCGTGACAACATGCATAAAGTTACTATTTTATCCGAATGTTTTGTAGAGCGACCGATTCATGATAATAAATCAAAATTTTCAGCCTCTACCACACTGGGCTGGACATTCTTTCGCTAAGGTTTTGGCAGCAATGTGGACATATTGCAGCGTTTCCCACTTATTGAGTTACAAAAAGCCTAGTTCTTATAACTGTAAAATACCAGAAGAATTGGGGGACAAGATGGCAACTCCTGATTTTTATTAAAAGCCTTGGAAAAACAGTTCTATATCGTTGATTGCTGTAAACACAACAATAATCCATAAAGAAGCCAATAAACGACTTTGTAATTAATCACTGATAATTCTGGAATATTCCATAAATTCCGTATATCGTTTAAAATTTTAATTGCACGAATTCGAAATAATAATAAGTTACTAATTAAATATTGTAAAAGTTCGATTCGAATTCAATTCATCATAATTCAATCGAAATCGCATTTTTCTAATGGAAAACTCCAGATTTCCTTTATAAATTCGTTTCGTTTTCTCCATCATCACAAGACTTCTGAGTGCTTAATTAAAAGATAATCGAACGATTGATTAGAGTCGGGATTGGGTCATTTGTATTCATTAAAAAATCCGTGCTACAAATTCAATTTATTTCAATAATGTAGAGCGGATAATTATTTGGCGTTAATTTGGTGGATGCGCCCGGCATTAATTCCAATGAGGAAAAGATTAATCAATCTTTTATTTCGATAATTTTGTTAGATTATTTCGTACAACTCTAGTCTATTCGGTGGCTAGCAACAACCATCCAATTAACTAATTGATATATGAGCAAAACTTTAAATGGAGCGTAATGAATGCGGTTAAATGGAGAAGGTTCTCTAGCCTATGTAAGGTAAATATTAATGCTAGACTGGCTCCTATCGTGATTCTCTAGTCTTCATGTCATTACGAACAACAAACATTTTGTCGTCTAGAAATATTCCATTTCTCCATCACATAAATTATATTGGAATTACAAAAGTGGTCTGATTATTGTTGGCTGTCTACAAAACGATAAAAATTCCACCATAAAGCAATATTAAATCGACTTGTACATCTGCAACTAATAAAAAAGTTTGTAAAGAAATTCATGAAATGCATTCTATTACGAGATGGAATTTTTCTATTGCAATTTCTAAAGTTGTCAGAATTTCTGATAAGAGTACGCGCAACGATGTGAATTCCCATCAACTGAAAGCGACGTTCGCCAAATATTCCACACACAACAAACAACATTCATCAAATTTCTTTGAATGTTTTATGGGGAAAATTGAAAGCGATCGACGTAAAAAGAAAGCTACACTTTTATGGTTCTGGGGAAAAAAATCGAAACAAAACCGAATTTGCTTTGTTTCCAATGAATCCCTACAAAGGACTGAAACTTTCACAATAACTGAATCAAATACCATATCAATATAATTGCATGAAAGAAAAGAGAAGGTCTTTCAAATATGAATTTGATCAATCTCAATGTTATTTTATTCGTTTGGGAATAGAGCTCCATCTCGTTCCCTCTGTGTGTGTGTTTTTTTTTTTATATCTCGAAAGATAACATAGAATAAGATAAATCGAAATCGATCTTAGATTATACATTTCAGATTAGATTGGCAATTTAAAGGATAATAAATGGAGATTTCTCGCCATTTTCCACTCACAACAACATATTTTAAATAAACGAACACAATCACGTCTATTCTCGATGATTTCCTGAAACAGCCGCTAAATACGAAATCAAAACTGCTTCCAGCTACGTGGATGGGTTGGGAAATATTGCAGAATTTCGTCTTTATTTGAAAACCATCTGATAATGTAGCACATCCACCGGTTGCCGATAAAATGCTGAAATATTATTATTGTAAATCAGGAAATTATTCGAACCAATAGGAAACGTACCTGAACACATTCACGGCAATGACGTATTTGGATCCCCTATAAAAATCCCTTTAACTTATCTTCTTTTCAATTTGATTGATTGCGGTGCGGAATACGAAATTTTCTTGCAAATTAAAAATTCATTTCAAAGCGGAAAAGTTTGCGCAACTTGTTCGTTCGCTTGCAGATTCATCCACTTATCAAGTTATTCTAGAGAATAATAATAATAATAAGCTATTTGAGAGAGCAGAGTATTTCTGTATATATTTATTATACGTCACCTCGATCGTAAATACGGCACCATTCCGTTCTAATGGCTTACTACACTATTGCATTCGCAATAAAAATGATGAGAATATCGAAGAGTTCGAACTGTTGTAGAATATTAAAGAGAACAAAATGGACAGCATGTAACTTTATCAAACAATTTGGGAAAGTCTTCACAATTCAGTTGTAGTGTTGTCTTTTCAATAGAGTCTTTGCAACAGTTGTCAATTTATACTCGACATACAAAAAGAAATCGACGATACAAGAAGATATAAAAAAACGTTGCAAAAAATCACTCCACTATTGTTGTAAGATTTGTGAAATTTGATCCGATATTACCGAATAATAGAGACAGAGAGAGAGATAGGGATGACTATTTTCTAAAAAGATACATTTTGATAATAAGATCGGGAAGATGTAACAATGATTTGATAAAGTTATAATAGCATGTTCGGTTAGTTATTGATTGGGGAGTCTTTCATCGAATAATATTAACTTTATTAAATAGAAAGCCAAGCAGTATTGAAGCGACTACATTATTATTCGATATAATGATGAGATAGAAAATGTAATTTCGTTTTAGTTTCAGTAAATTATCTTAATAATTAAGAATATTTTTGTTTATTTGCAAGCGATTAGAATGAGTTAAATTTCACATCGCCGAGTACTTGAAGATTTAATTATTCTGAAGAATATGTCGCTCTTCAGCACCGACCACAGTAAAGCTATTTTATAGTTGGAAAATCATTGTATTATTTAAAAATACCGTACAGAGACATTATTCAGTTACATTCTCCAAACGATCAAGAATACGTATTAACTATAAATTAATAATAGCGAATTATTTTAGCTGTTTTGTTTACTTGTCTTTTCCTCTTTAATTCGCAGACTTTCACTGAGTGATTTATTGTGATCAAGCAAATTGAACAATAAACCTGTAAAGGTGCATATGATTAATTATAAAAAATTTATAGAGTATGGAAATTGTATACAAAAAATAGAAAATTTATGTTGCAGGAAATTCTAGTCAGCTCCCAATAAAAGGAGTTCATTGCAGCTTATCGAAAATCCAATAAATCCTAGGTATTTCGAAGTTTTCACCATCGTTACAATTAATTAATCTCACCACTAATTGAAAAGTTGTGGCTAATTAATATTGAAATTGATTCTAACAAATTATCAACATTCACTAATTATTTTCAACATGTAATCTAAAATTGAATTGGAAATCCTGTCGAATATCGTCAACATATGAACTGGGAGACACGTGTCTAATTATACACTGCTACTAGTCCATTCCTATTAAACTACGTGCTGTTAAATTAGGGTTGTAGCATGGAAAAGGATGAACTTTGATGCTTGTCACGATTATCAATGTTTTAAGTATTCTAGCGTACTCTATATCCGCTTCATTTCTTATTATTAAACTTGAAATATTTGATGACATTGTAAAATAATAAAGTGGAACAATATTGGAGTTGGTCCAGAATTAGAGAGAACAATCTTTAAATTATGGCCAACACGTGTTAACACTGGCACATTAAAAACGGTAGTAGTAAATTTTGAAAAGTGTTGGTGTCGTTATTACCCTTTTTACAACAAGAACATTAAGTTTCATTTAATTATTGCCTATTCTAAAATTGTCTACATTTTATACACTGTCAAAAATTTTTGTAAATTTACTATGTGTTTAGTAAGCAATTGCATAGTAAAATTACAAACTCTTGTATTGTATTGGAATTTTAACAAGCATTTGTTGTAATATTACTTTTTGTAATAGCTAGAGTACTAAGCAGGTTGCAATTTTACAATTTTTTTGTATTCGTCAGATACTTATTGTAATTTTACAATCCTACGTTGTAGGATTAAGTCTAAAGTTTTGTAAAATTTCTATATATTTTCGTAATTTAATTTTACCACAATTGTCAGTAAAATTACTAACCAAAATTTGCAATTACAATTACAAGAAATGATTGGAAATTTACAAATCATTACTTTTTTTTGAAAATTCTGTTTGCATTTTTACAATATTTCATTCTAGTCATGACCACTATCTGTTTTTACAATTTTCAATTGTAATTTCAAGTCTAAAATTTTGATACATACTTGTAGTCCAATTTTACTACGGTTGTTAAAAAAAATGACTAACTGAAATTGCAAAAAGTGATTGAAAAAATGTAAAACATTATTTACTTTAGACAACATTTGTTTGTATTTTTACTAGTGTCTCCTACAATGACATACGTTTATGTAATCCTCCAATTCTGCTGGGTAGTTTCAAGTATAAAATTTGGTATACTTATTTTGCATTTACACTGATAAAAATAAAGTTTTCTTAACAAATACGCCACGTATTTGGCCAATACGCGTTTAAGTCAACTAAAAATCGACTGATTCAAAAACACAGTATTTGAGACTAGTACATTTAAACATTTGAGTAGAGGCAGGTCAGGTGCGATATTTAGCTTTTGATAGGAATATTCTTGTCAAAAACGATGCATTTGAATGAAAGAAATCTGAGGTCCATATAGACAAATAAAACATGGAGCTAGGTATGTCCATTGTACTTACTAGAATTAAGTATAAATTTCAAATGAATACTATTTTACGTTGATTTAAATAAATATTTTTTTTTATTAACTTCGTATATGTTTTTGTAAGAATGTTTTGAGTGATTGTATTAAAGTATTTTTTAATTTCGTGAACAAAATATGTATATCGCTTTTCGCACATAATATAGTAATGCAAACAACAATCCAAAACTATAACTTTTTAAAGTATAAAATTTATAAATATATTATAAGAACGGTCCTGTTATAAAGTGGTTATGTTAGAAGAGTTTCTTTTTAATTTTAGTAAAACTACCATAGATGGCGTCAACGTTTTAAGTCGCTTGGACTTGTAGATCTCATGTCAATAAAGTCTAGAAAATACAATATTTACAATTATCGTGAAAATTGAAATAGAATTCCTTATCATGGCTGTAAAAGTAGTAAAAGGTCGTCTGAAGTCGTCCCCCATGTGTTGGAGATAAGTTACTTGTTTCATTTTGATAAATATATAATGAGACAAATTAGTAAAATATTGTTAAATAGTTTTTTACTAAATGTGAGTAATATTGCAACACAAAGTTTGTAATTTTTCTAAAATAAATTGGTATAAGTTATCTAGTATAATTACAATGAATTTTTGTAAAATTACTAGATTTATTTGATACATTTGGCTTAGTAAAATTACAAAATAATGTATAGTAATATTACTAAACATAGTTCTAGTAAATGATTAGTAATTTTGCGACTGATGATTTGTAATAATTTGAAACTGACTTGTGATAAGTTGTGTAGTAAAATTACAAGACTGAGTTCCATAATTTCAAAAATGTGGTGCGTAAAAACTTCCTACACAAATTTAGTAAAATTACTACGGAAATTTCTAACAGTGTACAGCATTTCTTTAATATTGAATTAAATAATAATTATTCGTTATTTGACATAATTTTTATCAATTCATTTTAATCAGAAATTTTCAAGAAAAGTGGACTTTTCACATCACAAATTTTTCTACGCCTGCAAACTTCTTCGACATTATTCGATTTACAGCCTAGATTAAAAGTGGACCTTTTAGAAAATCTTTGTTATTGTTTGAATAAATATTTAATTCGATAAAGAAAATATGTTTTTCTTTAGAAGTTGATTTTGTTTCGGGACAATTTAGAGTTTTCTTTAGTTGTACGATTCTTCCCACAATTAGAATTGTTGTTCTTCGAGACCACTGAAACTGCCTTGGGCGTTATCAAATATTCTTATTCTATCTCCGAACTCCACAAGTTATTAAAAAGTTTATCAGTACATTTGAATCTTTTCACAACGAATAGAATTTGTTTATATAAATCAAACTTCAGTTTGTTTATTTTGAATTTTCTCGTTTACTGTGGCGTGTCGTAGTTTTGGCTTCTTTCAAGTTGTTGACGATCAGAAAAAGAGTGATGAGTAAAGTTTGTGTGCGTCGGCATAGGATTAGGAAGATTTTTCCGTTAAAAGCTGGTGTGTTTGAAAATAAGCTCACCTTGGGGATTTTCCCGAAAGTTACAAAGTTTTCAAATATTAAACTACAAGCATTTCAGTTGGCAAATTAACAGAAAGCTTAGAAAAGTCACGTTTATGTAAGTTTTGTTTTACATAAAAGGACTGCGTATAAATGCTTAAATAAGCTTGTTTAAATAGGACACCTTTTAATATAAAGACGTGAAAAAGCTATAGCTGCACTTTAATATTAAATTTGCCGGTAATTATTGAGTATTCAACAATAATTTCCACTTTTTCATCGGTGCCAAAATATATTCTAATATTAAGAAATTCTTTTTTTCTGACAGCAAATACTGATATTTTCCACGTCGAAAAACTTGCTGTATTATTAGATTTACGGATTCAATTATAAGAATCAAACTCTTGATGAAATTTACTGTGTTCTCCAAGTTAATATTTGCGTGTTTGTAAGGAAATTCTCCATGGAAAATTGTATAGACTTAGAGAGAAAAGTTCAACTTTTATTGTAATTACGGCAGTAATTGTAGAGAAAAATGTTTTCGTTAACACCTGTTCTTTTTAAACAATGCCTACCTCCGGGATTTTAGGGATAACAAACTACACACTTCTCGCTTTGACAATAAACACAGAGCTTAGAAAAGTCGTATTTATGTGATTTTTGTTTGACAATAAAAGAACTGCTAACGAATACTTGATGAAGCCGGTGTTGCTTTTGTAAATAGAGCAGCTTTTTTATTATTAAATTTGTTAGCAATTATTGAGTATTCTTTACTTTATATGAAGCAAAATACGTTCTAATGACAAGAGAGTTATTTTTTTCCAACAGTAGCAGAAGATATTACAGATCCGATTATAAAACGCGAACTTTCAAAGAAATTTAATATAAGCTTCAAATTAAAATTTGTTTATGTAGGGGAAACTTTATTGTTTTTTTCTAAAAGATTCGCTATAATGCAGGAAATTAGACAGCTGCTGAAGTTGCCAGTTTCTCTTCAAATATCCTAATTCTTATCTAAAAAACGTTACTTTTAATCAAGCCACAATTTTGTCACTTTTACAATTAAGTCTGAATATTTGTTGGATATTTTCGAGAAAAATTAGCTACAATTTGAATTCGACGGATTGTAATACGAGAATCAAACTTTTGATAAAATTTAACCTACTCTCCGACTTAATATTTGCTTGTTTTTAGAAATTCTCTCTAGAAATTGTATAGACTCAGAGAAAAATTAAAGTCCATCTGTTATTGTTATAACAGCAGTAATTGCAGAGAAAATTATCTAAACGGCTCATTATCAGTTAAAAAAATCTACATTAAATGGTGTCGTCGTTAAAACCTGTTATTTTTAAACAAAACTTCAGGGATGTCGACGAAAGCCGTAAAGTTTTTGCCTTACAAAACTACCGGTAAACATAACAGTTTGAGAATTTGTAGGTATGCATGTAAATTACTTTAAAATCTCAGCACTTTTAAAGCATTATTTAAGAAGCACAACCACAAAGAAACCGTACATAAAATGAAAAATCGAGTACGGCAAACCTTCGTATTGATTGTAATTAATTATTTAAAACGTGCCAGTGTAAATTAGTCGCTACATGTTGGGTTGACTCTTTCTGTTCATAAATAAATTTAAGCTACCCTTATACGGTCGAATGGCTAATTAATTGCTTCAAACAACATGAAATAAGACAGTAAAAGACGAGTCTCTCTTTTACATTAATTAACCCTTTTCGGAGGCCGTCTTTTTTTCTCTCTACAAATATGCTCGGGACCGTAACCCTACTTTCGATAAAAACTTTGAGAGAGAATTGCTAGAGAAACCAGATACTGACAATCATTAATTGAGACTCGACCGCACAATTGTGGAGTGAAATGTACACATAATCAGGCGTTATTAGTACTTCGAGGCAACTACAGATTGCTCCTAATTAATGCCAATATTGACGTATATTGGCTAATTGCATTCCAAGATACGATTAAATTGTTAATAGAATACATTAACGGTGATGGAAGACGTTTCATTTGCGATGTCACAATTTTTATGGATTTTATATGGAAATTCTCAATGGAAATTTCCGGATAAATATCAACAGTGTTGATATGGGATTGTACAGATGACTCTCCGTGGATTAATTGATGCTACAATTCTTCGTCTTGCAACTCATCAGAATCCCTTGTGCCAGCGTTCGTATTAATCGAATTATTGTCGAGATTCCCTCTTCTGTTCTTCTCAACACTTGAGTGGCTGCTGTTGTACAACGTTTGCAAATTAAAAATTGTGAAAAATTCAATTTTAATTTTGTTTCTCGACGGCGAACTTTCCAGATCTTTTTAAGCTTGAAAATGAAATTCCAACCACAATATTTTAATATCGCGTGTCTCTGTAGAATACCTAATAAGAAAGCAGGTACAATTAAGGCGATTTTGAGAAAATAATTTTCAAGTCTTTCAAAAGTCGTCGAAGAGAAGCCGTAGAAATTTTGACGTTGGTTGATAAATTTGAAAGGGAAGACTTGTGATGCCATCGCTTGCATGGGGGATTTTCAGGGGATCTTCTCCGTAATCTTTAGTGAATGCTACGTTGACATAATCTCGACAGAAAATGTACATCTCGGATACCAAATCAACAAACAAAACAACACGAAACAGATGAAACTCGTTCTATTTACTTTACCGAATTGCGTCAAGTAACAAATAAACATACAGATTTCCATCCAATCTTCATCTGTAGATATTGACAGAAAAAAATGCTGTACAGAAAAACCTGTTTTATTTCGCCCACATAAAACGCAACAATAAATCAGATCTCTAGATACTGGACATTAATCCATTTGCTGGAAAAAATCGATACACGTGCCTGGATTTGTAAAAAAAAAGCAACGAACGAACGCCTATAAGAAAAAGCACTCTGTTGGACACAAAAAATATATGAATTTTGTGATCTTTATTTTCATAGCAATTGAGTCGGCTGCCGGAAGATTCCGGTCACGTCCAACCCCATCTCTGTTTATTCTTCCGTGTCTATATTGCCATCGACAGTCCACGATTTTCTCTCGTGTGTGTCATCCCAGAAACACAACATCTATTGACGGTAATGCAATCGAAACAAACCAGAGTTGGCTGTTGAAAATAGACTGGGCGATAAGTTGGATGTCTCTTGAGACATTTGAAACGAGCTCACACCGTGTGGAGCGAGTTGATTCGCTAGAATGCTCTCTTGTTCTTAACAAGAACACACAGAAATTTTACGGGTTTGAACTTTTTATCGTGTAAGCGTTGATCATAAATTGTTGACTATCGAAAAAATCCAGTCTACGAGAATGGCGTGGTACATGAAAAAGGCAAACCCCATTGTTTCGGCTTTAGAATTAATGGCACAATCTGGGCGGCATCAATAAACACACAGACACGTGCCGAGCCTGATTTTATTGGCACAACTCAACTAATAGTCCTTTGGACTGTTAAGTTTTTGGAATAAATAATGTTCCACTTAATATCCGCTCGAATAAGATTATCGATTCGGTGTGGATGTGCGACAGACTCTTTACGCATAATCACATTTGTTGGAATTATCTAGAATTGTATCTACCATCAACTGAATTATGTTGGAGACATTGTCTTACCCTTGTTGTCCCTGTGATACTTTATGATCGACCTTTGGGCTATTAATTCGTCGAAACGGTTGTTCTCCAACATATTTCAAACTTGATGGAAACTCGGTTCGTTAATAAGAAGCTCATTTGTTGTTTTAATTGAAAATTTAAGTAGATTAAAATTTGCTACTAATTTTCCATACAATGAAGAATTCTAAATAATAATGATAATAATAATATAGGAAAGTATATTTAATAATCGAATAAGATAGACGTCAAAGGATCGTCTCTTTGATAATGCAAATTAGTTGTTTCTAGTTGATAAGATTCGCTTTGTAATGGAAAATATATGAAAATATACGTTTATATTATTCCAGTCGCAATTTAAATCTATATATCCCTTGAGCTTTCTCCTGTCTACATTATAAAGTATAAATAGAAACCGTAATATAGGCGGCCTCAGGCAAGCCACTTCAAGTTTTCTGTAATTGTAGCATGTTTTTATTTAGATAAATAATAGAGCTGAGCCCTGATGAAGCTAAACTGATGGACATGCAATTTCTAGCTGTTTGATTTCTTTTTATTAAATTTTTCTTTTACTGAAATAATGTAGAGAGATATTATCTGCTTCACTCTTTTTGCCTCTCTTTCACTTCTACTGCCTGTCGTTCAACTATACTATCTCTCCCACACTTCCACTGTTTCTCCTTCACTTCTACTGTATTTTCTTCATTTCTATTACCTCTCCTTCTTTTCTACTGCCTCTCCCTCAGTTTCTCTATCTCTCCTTCTCTCTCTATAGCGTTTTTACTTCCTCTATCTTTCCCTCACCTTTACTCTCTTCTTGACTTCCACAGTCTCTCCTTCAATCTCTATTTGTCTGCTCCAACTCTCTCTGTCTCTCCTTTACGTCTACGGTCTCTCCCACATTTCCACTGTTTCTCATTCTCTTTTACTGTCTGTCCTTCAGTCTCTCTCTCTCTCTCTGTGTCTCGTCTTTACCTCTACGGTCTCTCCCACACTTCCACTAGTTCTTTTTCACTTCTACTGTCTCTCCTTCAGTCTCTCTATCTCTCATTCGCTCTTTCTGTCTCTGTTTTACCTCTACTGCCTCTTGCTCATTTCTCTTTTATCTCTACCGACTCTCCCACACTTCCTCTGCCTCTCCTTCACTTCCACAGTTCCTCCTCCAGTCTCTCTATCTCTCCTCCGCTCTCTTTCTGTCTCTGCTTTACCTCTACGAACTCTCCGTCATTTCTACGAAATCTCCTCCACTCCCTCTGTCTGATGTCTAATGTTTCTCCCACACTTCCACCGTCTCTGCTTCACTTCTACTGCCTCTCTTTCAGTCTCTCTATCTCTGCGCCACTCTCTCTGTCTCTGCTTTACCTCTACGAACTCTTCGTCATTTCTACTGATTCCACTCCCTCTGACTGTCCTCTACCTTTACTGTTTCTCTTGCACTTCCTCTGTCTCTCCTTCACTTCCACAGTCCCTCCTTCATTTCTAGTGTTTCTCCTCCAGTCTCTCTATCTCTTCTCCTTTCTCCTTGTCTCTGCTTTACTTCTATGAAATCTTCGTCATTTCTACTCAATCTCCTCCACTCCCTCAGAGGCAGGCAACAGTAGACTGTTTCTCCCACACTTCCATCGTGTCTGCTTCACTTCTACTGCCTCTCTTTCAGTCTCTCTATCTCTCCTCCACTCTGTCTGTCTCTGCTTAACCTCTACGAACTCTTTGTCATTTCTACTGATCCTCCTCCACTCCCTCTAACTGTCCTCTCCCTCTACTGTTTCTCTCGGACTTCCACTGTCTCTCCTTCGCTCTCTTTGTCTCTCCGTCACCTCTACTGTCTCTTTCACTCCCCAAATCGTTTCGTCCACCTTGTATAACACTTAAAGTGCCCCCCAAATCGATCATATAATCCTCTAATTAAAACTTGATGTAAATTTGTGATAAATATATATCCAAAGAGTATTTGGCTAAACTGTATCTATATACTAACTATTTTGTTCGAATAGTGGCAACCTTTATTCGCCCCTCGTTTATCAACTAATGATACTAGAAACTATTCACTGATGTCCAAACATTAATATGTGGTTCTGCGAATAGTTGTAACAATTTCTATTTAATTTCCAATTCCATGTGATGATTTACGATATTTGTTGCAATAATGAAATTAATAATAAATTACACAACAAGTACTTTGTTCTTGATACAACAACAAAAAAAAAATTGACACCCCTTCTACTGTTTCGATTAACCATTATAAAGTTTGTAGAGATAAATTGTTTTCTATTCAGGATTAATGGGGAATTTCCAAGTAATCTAAAGTAAGCGTAGGAGTCAATATAACGAACCGTTAAAGTTGTAGAGGCGATGGTTGTGTATATAATGCAATATTGATTTATTTTTGTGGAATTCCCATCGAATTTATCTGGTTTTATTTGTGTCGATTTGTTATTTTAATGGTGGATGCGCCGGGATTCGTCTACAAAATCAACACGAAACTTTATTGTTAATAAAAGGTATTCTACAAAGAAATGCAGAATATTTAAGCAATCCGTGGAGTTGTATTAAACTTTTTCAGATATTATCGATTTTGGATTAACGCTATCGAAATATGGAAATTCAGCAAGTGGCGGACGCTTTTCCTAAACTCAAATGCGTTCAATGTTCTTATCTAGTCAGCAAAAAAGATGATTCTTGCCTTCAATATCTCTTGCTCGATTAGCGAATTAGAATAGAGGTGTTTGAGGTGCCTTCAACTTCCTACCAAATATTCGATATAATACAGAAATGTCAACGTTTTCCGTTGCCTACATCAAGTCCCAGGTTCGCACAAATGAGATTAGAACGGACACGTATTGTGGCGTTTACGATTTCACAACTAATGTTGTTAGAGCATTAGGGAAATGTATGCACTTACCATTCAAATTTAATTTATTTGATATTTTGTGAAAATATTGCTCGTTGTTGTGCACAGAAATGATAAAATATCGTTGTTATTGTTGTGATATTTAATAAATTGTATTTTATATTTGAATATAAATAGAATTATTTTTATTTCATTTAAAAAAATGATATATAAGCATAGTAAAAAATAATAACATCATATAGAATAATGGAAACTTTTACTGTCTATATTTCAACTTTCCACAACAATATGAATTATTTATTTGGAACTTGGCAAACTAAAGCCCATTATTATTCAACTACTCTCCGACCTTGGCTCCGATGAGGTATTTAGATCAACATTCGAACTAGATTATGAACTCACTCTCTATCTCTTGAGAGAGAGATTCCATTTACCGTTTATTGACGCGATTTGGCTACCGAAAGTCGAAAAGTGGCGTGTTTTATTGATTTGTCTTTGCCGAGGTGGTTTAATTGCCGCTTATCTGGGTCTTTGACGGAACGTGAGAAGATCTGTGTGCCTGAGACTAGGACTAAGACTAAGGACTAAAGCGGCCATGGATTTTTGGTCGAACACAAAGTTTCGAAGTTTCACAGACTTATTTTTAATCGATCCTAGGAGTTTCGTTAGCTATGAAGCCTGTAAAGCATGGTATGCTCCTTATAATTGAAGAATCTTAAGAATGTGAACAACTCGATGATGTTTAAACGGTTTAGGGTTGCATTTCAGTCCAGACCCAGGAAGCCATCGAACAAGTAATAGTTAATGGCTCCAAGAAGATAATTGAAAAAAGAGAATTATATACGAAAAAGCTTTGTTTTCGCCCAGGATCGAACTGGGGACCTTCCGCGTGTTAGGCGGATGTGATAACCACTACACCACGAAAACGTACTTTTACCACGACCGAATAAATCACGCGAACCGGGCCCGTATTTTTTAATTGATTTTCTGACAATTTCAACCGTTGAAAAATCGACACGTTAAAGCCGAGCTTGTTGGAGCGTTCAAGTAAAAAATTGCAAAGGGTGCAAACGACGTTTGGTACAGTTAATTTGTAATCTTCTTACTGGTAAAGTTTACGATGCATAATTAAATTTTTACCAGATCGAAATATGTTTCAATGTTGATTATCGGACAGGAAATTTTCCATTATTTATAATACGTAATAACGAATCAACAAATCTATTATCTGTTGACAATTTCAATTGGTGATTATTCGAGTGTTTATTGGTGATGGAAATTTTTGATTAAAATTTAATAAAATGTCAACAATCAACATCAGCATTCTTTACAGATTCAATTCATTATAATTCAATCGTATGCAATGTAAATGGAAAACTGAAAATTGTTAATTTTGTGGAAAATGCTTGAGCAAACGATTTCGCATTGAATTCGAGGACCTTGTGCGTGCTCTTTCATCGTTGAAGAATAAATCTATAAGACACGATACTATCGAAAAATTATCGTTTTCATCAATGCGTATTATTTTTTTTTTTATTAGAAAAGTTGCAAAGTTCCGCTTTATATGCTGCAGGTCCTGCCTCAAATATGAATTATTTATTACAACTTTTTTAAAGTTTTGAATTTTGTTGTACCCTTGATGTCAGCCCAGTAGAAATTTACTTTTTTTTATACAAAAACCCTTAAAAGGCCTTTAGGGTGTAATCGTCTGAATTTATAGACGATACCGGGATTAAAATATATCAATTTAATTGCTGTATCATTAAGACAACCAAAGAACTTGGTTGAAATTGGTGGGATTAGGATCTAGTAAAAAATAATCCAATTTTATCATTGGCTGTATTCCAGATTAAATTTCAATTAAAAGTTCAAATATTTATTCAGAATTTAGGCGGACGAAGTTATGCAAGCGGCTGATGACAGCTTGGCGACTTAATTATAATGTATATCGTTTTTTTTTGTTTTGTTTTTTCAATAAATAATTAGTGGAAGACTCAAAATGAATGTTTTCGCCCAGGATCGAACTGGGGACCTTCCGCGTGTTAGGCGGATGTGATAACCACTACACCACGAAAACTTACTTTTATTACTAACAAAAGGGTCACGAGGCCGCCTACTTTGTTCTACTTTCTATCAGATCGAATTACGAATCAGTTACTCCAGTATTGCACTGTCAAAAATTTTTGTAAATTTACTATGTGTTTAGTAAGCAATTGCATAGTAAAATTACAAACTCTTGTATTGTATTGGAATTTTAACACGCATTTGTTGTAATATTACATTTTGTAATAGCTAGAGTACTAAGCAGGTTGCAATTTTACAATTTTTTTGTATTCGTCAGATACTTATTGTAATTTTACAATCCTACGTTGTAGGATTAAGTCTAAAGTTTTGTAAAATTTCTATACATATTCGGAATTTAATTTTACCACAATTGTCAGTAAAATTACTAACCAAAATTTGCAATTACAATTACAAGAAATGATTGGAAATTTACAAATCATTACTTTTTTTTGAAAATTCTGTTTGCATTTTTACAATATTTCATTCTAGTCATGACCGCGATCTGTTTTTACAATTTTCAATTGTAATTTCAAGTCTAAAATTTTGATACATACTTGTAGTCCAATTTTACTACGGTTGTTAAAAAAAATGACTAACTGAAATTGCAAAAAGTGATTGAAAAAATGTAAAACATTATTTACTTTAGACAACATTTGTTTGTATTTTTACTAGTGTCTCCTACAATGACATACGTTTATGTAATCCTCCAATTCTGCTGGGTAGTTTCAAGTATAAAATTTGGTATACTTATTTTGCATTTACACTGATAAAAATAAAGTTTTCTTAACAAATACGCCACGTATTTGGCCAATACGCGTTTAAGTCAACTAAAAATCGACTGATTCAAAAACACAGTATTTGAGACTAGTACATTTAAACATTTGAGTAGAGGCAGGTCAGGTGCGATATTTAGCTTTTGATAGGAATATTCTTGTCAAAAACGATGCATTTGAATGAAAGAAATCTGAGGTCCATATAGACAAATAAAACATGGAGCTAGGTATGTCCATTGTACTTACTAGAATTAAGTATAAATTGCAAATGAATACTATTTTACGTTGATTTAAATAAATATTTTTTTTTATTAACTTCGTATATGTTTTTGTAAGAATGTTTTGAGTGATTGTATTAAAGTATTTTTTAATTTCGTGAACAAAATATGTATATCGCTTTTCGCACATAATATAGTAATGCAAACAACAATCCAAAACTATAACTTTTTAAAGTATAAAATTTATAAATATATTATAAGAACGGTCCTGTTATAAAGTGGTTATGTTAGAAGAGTTTCTTTTTAATTTTAGTAAAACTACCATAGATGGCGTCAACGTTTTAAGTCGCTTGGACTTGTAGATCTCATGTCAATAAAGTCTAGAAAATACAATATTTACAATTATCGTGAAAATTGAAATAGAATTCCTTATCATGGCTGTAAAAGTAGTAAAAGGTCGTCTGAAGTCGTCCCCCATGTGTTGGAGATAAGTTACTTGTTTCATTTTGATAAATATATAATGAGACAAATTAGTAAAATATTGTTAAACAATTTTTTACTAAATATTAGTAATATTGCAACAAAAAGTTTGTAATTTTTCTAAAATAAGTTGGTATAAGTTATATATATATATATATATATATATATATATATATATATATATATATATATATATATATATTAGACTGTATCAGAAAAATCGACTATTTTTTTTTTCGAAAGGCACCCTGCAAATATTGTTCAGGATGTCGAAACAATGGACCTGTGAAAATATCAGCTGTTAATTTTAATATCTACAGGTGCCTCATCGCAATTTTCTATTTCCCATTTGATTAACATGGGAAAAAGATTCTCTTGCACTTTGGAATTTTATAGCTCACGTTGAGAACAATATTCCGAAATTACTAAAGTACAGTCTTATACAAAATTTACCGCTCTATAAAAAAGGTCTCTTGGAATTTTTTGATATATTTATTTGTTCAAAATTTATTCAAGGTTAATGGTAAATTTTTAAATTTTTCTAGTTTTTTGACGCAACCATCGACTTTTTGGGCAAATTTCATGGAACATTTTTGTAGAGCATTTTATTCTCTATAACTTATCTCTATAAAAGTTTTCGATATTTCTTACAGGTCGTAAGTTATTTGCAATAAACTGATTTTTTTTATTCTAGAAATTTCTAGTAATATTTTCGCATTCAATATTGTGAGTCAAATAACTTTCGACCTGTAAAAAATATCAAAAACTTTTATAAAGATAAGTTATAGAGAATAAAATGCTCTACAAAAATGTTCTATAAAATTTTCCATAAAGTTGATGGTTACGTCAAAAAATTGGGAAAATGTAAAAATTTACCATTATCCTTGAATAAATTTTGAAGGACTGAATATATCAAAAAATTCTAAGAGACCTTTTTTGTAGAGCGGTAAATTTTGTCTAAGTCTGTATTTTAGTTATTTCGAAATATTGTTTCGAATGTGAGCTATAAAATTCCAAAGTGCAAGAGAATCTATTTCCCATGTTAATCAAATGGGAAATAGAAAATCGCGATGAGGCACCTGTAGATATTAAAATTAAGAGCTGATATTTTCACAGGACCATTGTTTCGACATCCTAAACAATATTTGCAGAGTGCCTTTTGAAAAAAAAAATAGTAGATTTTTCTGATACAGTCTAATGTATATATAATTACAATGAATTTTTGTAAAATTACTAGATTTATTTGATACATTTGGCTTAGTAAAATTACAAAATAATGTATAGTAATATTACTAAACGTAGTTCTAGTAATTTTGCGACTGATGATTTGTAATAATTTGAAACTGAGTTGTGATAAGTTGTGTAGTAAAATTACAAGACTGAGTTCCATAATTTCAAAAATGTGGTGCGTTAAAACTTCCTACACAAATTTAGTAAAATTACTACGGAAATTTCTAACAGTGTGGTAATAAACGCCGAAGGCTCTTTTATAAACAAGTTTTGGCATTTAGAAAGAAATATTTTGTTCAATTGAATAGCTCGCTTATCGATTTCAATCTTTGATGTTCACGCCAACGTTGCTCTAGCAATCTTTTCGTAAAGAAATGCAAGAAACTGTAAGATGGGAAGTGAGATAATTTTGAGGATTGGAATCGAGGATTTTTGGATCTATGACGGACTACAACATTTAAACTCAATCGTTGCAATAAAACTGTGGATATTATGTTACTGAATGGATGCATTCGCAGTACAAAAACAAAATACAATACTTATTGTTTCCGCCCAGGATCGAACTGAGGGCCTTCCGCGTGTAAAGCGGATGTGATAACCACTACACTACGGAAACTTAATCCTTTCACCGCCCAAATCAGTACGAGGCCCCATTGTATCTTATTTTATGCAAAAATTACAAGAACTGTGCAACTAGAAGAAACAAAACAATGTTTTCGCCCAGGATCGAACTGGGGACCTTCCGCGTGTTAGGCGGATGTGATAACCACTACACCACGAAAACTTACTTTATCACTAACAAAAGGGTCACGAGGCCGCCCACTTTGTTCTACTTTCTTTCAGATGGAACACGAGATCGAATTACGAATTTGTTACTCCAGTATTGGTAATAAACGCCGAAGGCTCTTTTATAAACAAGTTTTGGCATTTAGAAAGAAATATTTTGTTCAATTGAATAACACGCTTATCGATTTTAATCTTTGATATTCACGCCAACATTGCTCTCGAAATCTTTTGGTAAAAAAATGCAACAAACTGTAAGATGGGTGAAGATGGGAAGTGAGACAAATTTGAGGATTGGAATCGAGGATTTTTGTATCTATGACGGACTACACCACTCAAACTCAGTCATTCACAGAACAAAAACAAAATACTTATTGTTTCCGCCTAGGATCGAACTGAGGACCTTCCGAATGTGATAACAACTACACTGCGGAAACTTAACCCTTTCACCGCCCAAATCAGTACGAGGCCCTATTGTATCTTATTTTATGCAAAAATTACAAGAACTGTGCAACTAGAAGAAACAAAACAATGTTTTCGCCCAGGATCGAACTGGGGGCCTTCCGCGTGTTAGGCGGATGTGATAACCACTACACCACGAAAACTTACTTTTTTTGCTATAGAATTAATTACGAAGCCACTAAATCGACACACATTCTCTTAAATTAAATATACGGACCCTTAAATAATAAATAAAGATTTGTGCGTGTCTAACAGACGCATAAAATGCTCGTTTCGTTGCCTTACCGGCGTCGTAACGTTCATTAGTTATGATAATTACAGCTTTTCTTCTGCTTTTAGAACACTATAATTAAATTAACGATGCTGAATTTTTAAAAATTAATTGAAAATATAGCAATAAATAGCTCTACAACCCCACAAACATTTTAATCGGTTAAAAAAAGAAGTGTGATATAAGACCTTTAGGAAAATTAGAGGATAACGTGCAAAATTGATTGTTTCCGCCCAGGATCGAACTGAGGACCTTCCGCGTGTAAAGCGGATGTGATAACCACTACACTACGGAAACTTAATCCTTTCACCGCCCAAATCAGTACGAAGCCGCCATTGTATCTTACTTTATGCAAAAATTACAAGAACTGTGCAATAAGAAGAAACAAAACAATGTTTTCGCCCAGGATCGAACTGGGGACCTTCCGCGTGTTAGGCGGATGTGATAACCACTACACCACGAAAACTTAGCATTTTCGCTCCCCAAACACCAGAAGCTCGTCGAAATTTTTGATCGCTCTTATGTGTAAACTGAAATAACTAAATCTTGACCTAGATTCTCTAGAAAGCTTGTCTAGACAACCTAAGAGAACTACGTTCATAAAAAGAGATCCTACATAAAAAAAAATTCTAAACCATTGATTATACAAGATATCGAAACTTAACTGTTGCCTTTTTCAATTTCAGTTTCTGAAAATTAGTGGCCTGAGGTGCAGGAAAACGATTGTTTCCGCCCAGGATCGAACTGAGGACCTTCCGCGTGTAAAGCGGATGTGATAACCACTACACTACGGAAACTTGATCCTTTCACCGCCCAAATCAGTACGAAGCCCCATTGTACCTTATATTATGCAAAAATTACAAGAACTGTGCAACAAGAAGAAACAAAACAATGTTTTCGCCCAGGATCGAACTGGGGACCTTCCGCGTGTTAGGCGGATGTGATAACCACTACACCACGAAAACTTAGTACTTTCACTCCCCAAGCCACTAGAAGTTTGTCCAAATTTTTGATTGCTCTTATGTGTAAACTAAAAGAACTAAATCTTCGGCTAGGTACTCTAGAAAGTTGCAGCCATATTGAACTACTTATATGAGAAAAAAATAGCTGGAAATGGTAGAAAACAATTGTTTACATCCAGGACCGAACTGAGCTCCGCGTGTTAAGCCCTGCTCCTTTCATTATCAAATCAATTGCGAGACCCCCTTATTTCAACAAATTCGCTATATTGACAACAATCGTTCTTGTCTAACATTTTGCGCTTCAAGTTGAATGTAGATTAGAATCGAATTTGATGGCATTTAATTAAATCGATAAATTCGCACAACTGGCTTCATTAAAACAACAAGCATTATTTATAGCATCATTCTGTTACGTTTTACCGAAATAAGAAAGTTTTACGATACCTAAACACTATACTTTGAAGGAAAATTTCCTTTTTATACTCTTATTATGTTGTAGATATATATTTTTACGAGGCAAAATTGACGCTAGTCCTAAATTAAATTGCACGCAAATTGAACAACGTTGTGCAATCACTAATTTAGTTGATGGAATACCCGTTGGAAATTATCTAATTTTCTCGTTATATTACGAAGGCATATAATAAGATTGATAAGATGGGAAGTTTAATCAATACAGGAAAAAAATATTTTAGAAACTTTTCCAACACATCATCACAGAATTAGAGTGTTGTCTGCAACTTGTCAATCTGTAAACTTCAAACACAGTTTGTTAGCGTCTTTGACTAGCAACAATAGATCAGACATAGATGGATGACCGGGGACATTCATCATTGTAGGCTGGCGTAATGCCATTAGCTTTAATTTGAGTTTTCGGATAATGTATTCAAGGCACACAAAAAAATGCACGCCCGGCGCATCCACCAATTTCACACGAGTCTCGATTGTCAGTTTGTAGTGCAAACTGAAAGTTGTTTCAATTTCTGGAGAAATTAACCAGAAAAAAAGCACAAATTCGCTTGTTTTTCAGTGTGTTTCATAATTTATTTTAACGTTGTTTCAGTACATGAAGAACAACAAAAAGCCGACGATTCTCGCTTGTTTGTACTCTAAACGAATTTCATACATTTCCAGTTAACAAATCTACAACTCGCCACTTTTTGTATTGCCCCAAACTGAATAAAATATATAAAAAAATCTATTGTAATTTTACTGGAATCAGCGCCACAAAGGTCGACCTCTCCCCCAACTAACTCTCCCAGATAACATGTGGTGTATCCCACGATATTTTGTTTCAATTTATTTTGTATCCGCAAATAAAACAAATATTTATGCTCGATAAATCAGTGAGCAAACAATTTATGTTAATAGGACGTGGTAAATTGTGTTTATGTAAATTGTAACACATTTTTTTGATCAATATTTTATTCCACTGCGTGGATTATCGGATTTTGTTTCTACTTTAAAAATTACAGCGCCGTTGTTGTTTTGTTGTTTTCAGCTGGATTCCATTTGATGTTTTCCAATTGATTTGGTAAAACTCTCATCATCGTGCGCTTTGGAATTTCGAACAATGCCAGTCTACTTCAAAAAAAATCACATTTAATATCAGCGAGTCCGTGATTGAATTGTTCTAATCGTTTCTAATTGTATCACGGATTTCTATCGAATTCGTTATTTATTCTATTCGGTTGTAAACACTAGAAAATTTACTTGATCCGATAGTCTCAAGTATCGTCAGGAATTGATCGCTTTTACTTGTTCGAATAGAAGCGAATAATCAAGATTTCATCGAAATTGTATGTAGTCTAAATGCAAGGGCCCAAGTGGCTCTTAAACTTCACAATAGACCTTGTCATTGATAAGTCGAGATTCAATGCTTTCGTCTGCACACATAACAAACTTACAAGTATTTCGATGGGCTGGGAAATTATGGGAGATTTTCTGAAAAATTAATTAAAATTGTGCATAATTGAATTATTCCATCAGAACAGTTGCCTAATTGGAATCGAAATCGAATAAGGGAAGAGTAGCTGATTGGAGAGCAATTCTAGATACAAGATTTTCTTTGAAGGTTATTTATTTTAAATCAATGTAGCGAAAATTGCAAAAGTTTCAACAATCGTTCGTTATTAGATAACCGCGTCCAGTTATATTTTTTTGTGCAACGCTGACGATGTGCGGTCAATTCTGTGCCTATCAGGAAAATAACCGAATCGTGTGAGAAGTCGCATTTTGAAGAGTTTGAATAGAAACTATTTGTGTTTCATATCCATTTCTGATAGAAAGGCGGTATGAGAAAAAAATGAGAGATGCAAATATTTCAATCTCGTTGTCAATATTTTGTCCGATATGTAAAGCCAAACACTGATTGGTAAATATTATTATTGGAAAAATGGAATAATCGTCACTATATCGCTAAAATCGATGTTTGTTTTCATTAAATTTACAACCAAATAATCTGTTTATTGTTTACTTTAAACAGAATATCGCCAAAATCTCTGGTAACGGAAGCCTATTTCAAAATAATGGAGAAAATTATTGTATATTTCTCAATCCTTAACATTTGATAATTACCGAAATAATCGATAACAGATCATTGCTATTAGTCCCGTGCCTGATCAACAACCTTAGAGTGGCTAATGTTGTAAACTGACTGCGACAACATCGGATTTGTAACCGTTCAGGCCGGATTAAGCCCGATTAGACAGATTTTTAGGGTAGACATCGGTATGCAAACAAATTTCAGTTGATATCGACTGAAGATCCGCAGGATCGACTGAAATATCCGAAAGTAAATATTTTAGAAAATCTGTACGCACTCTTGTTGGAGAGTTGATTTCGAATATGGCAAACTGATTCACCAGAAAATTATTCTTTTCAGTTTGTTAATGATGAAAGTTGTTGGAAAAACAATAAACTCGAATTGGACTTTTTGTCAGAATGATTCGACTTTTTTGTTTGTTTCAACGAAATGACGGTAAAAGTTGGAATTAGTTCTTTAAAGCAAACGGCACAGAATCACAATTGGCGACGTGCAAAACTAACACCGTAGCTGTTTGCAGTCTTTCAAAACTCTGTTTTCATAGTGAGAAATAAATCGATGGTATTATGTAACATTTTTTTTTTTAAAAAAACAAGCAAGTTTTAATCGGATTTCATTAGAATCGAATTAAATCCGTTTTGTAAATGTGAAAATCACTTAAATTCCATCGTTAACGTTCGCATTGTTATTGGATAGAAATGGTTTAAATTTAGATTTACTTTCAGAGGACGTTCTATAATTGAAATTTAACAATTCCACTCGAATTCTATAGGCACCATATGAAATATGGTATAAAAAGCGTTTATAAATTAACATGTATTGTTTGCCACAAAAAACCCGTAAAACCACAGAGATTAGGGCAAAATGCCGCCACTTCTTGCGTTCGTTGTTGAAAAACTAATTGATGTGTACCGAACAACACAACCAATCGATCAACGTTAACATGAGCCGACACACTCCAATTAAACGTAATTCTTCCAGAAATTCCCAAGGGATTTCAGTGGATTGTTATCCAATCGCACCTGTGAACCATCAATTCTTCTACTAATTGCTATTTTGGCGCGACACACTCAACGACAAATAGAGCCGATAATTTAATTAAATTGTGTATTTTTCATTTAGTTGAATTCGTTGGAGTTTTGTGCAAATTTTGCACAATTTTTCAGGCTTAATTCTTGATCAATTCTAATTAGAGAATATGTTGAATAAATAGGACAAGACGTGTTTTAGAGCGAATAAAGTAGGACAAATTTGAATAATAATAGAATGAGCTCTAATTTATTGAATTAAATATGAAGATTGTTGTTTTCCGTTTAAACATTTTATGCACCCTAAAGGAGGGTTAATTTCCCACTAAAACAACCACTAACAGTCATTTATATACAATGTAATGCGTACGTTTGTCTGGCACAATAATTACACTCCAATTCGAGTTGTAAGATTCAAATTACAGCACTTGCTGAAGGAATAGTGTAGCAGTTCGCTGGCAAATTAGAGTGGCAAGAGAGGGGAAAAATGTGAGAATTATCTCGCTAATAGCAGTAATAAAACTATCTGAATTATTCTGAATGCTGCAATTATTAAAGAACATTAACTAATTACCTTTCAGCGACCATATTTGATCAATTTCTATAAAGTTAAGCAATCGGAATATGCTCGTAATGTTGAATTAATTGCCAAATTTGTTGAGTACAAGTTTCGAGTGTAGCATTTCACAATTCCAATGGATTTCTATTGTGTTACAAATGACCTACATGTGAGAATATCAATGTGGCAAATTGGTGCCGTTTCTGCAGAATTTTGTCCGTCTGCAAACATTTCTTTTGCTTCCCCAATGACCGCGTCGACGGCAACACTTTGTTGTCAGTTGATATGAAATGTGATGTTGTCTCGACGAAAGCGTCAACCCTGATTTTGTCCATGAAACGTGGCAAAATACGTGCCTCTCCGTTTGTATTTGTGTGGATCTTATATCAAATTACTAATGTAGAATTTTTAAATGATATTTCCACTATTATTGCGACTGACGGTGATCGTGATCTTTGCTTTAGAAAATCCAATATCGTTGATTAGCAACCAGCTCTGAAGGTTCACGTTTCATACACGATTTGACCCAATTTCGCACTGATAAAACGTGTAATTTAGCAAATAAGTATCTACCAATCAAAGCAGTTTATTTGCAAAATGTTGTAAATACTTGATCGGCACGTAACAAATTGTTTCTTTCGTTAATATTGAATTTGATGGGTTTGTGTTTATATTGTTGAATTTCTAAAGAGAATTGTTTGTGTGTTCCTTAATTCTTTGTAGCTTTGATCTCCGATCATAGTGCTACATAAAAAATTCACGTGGCGTCAACTCAATTTTCTCCATCTCGTATTTTTTGATGGACATTCCCGATTTGGATCATCCCAAACAGCGCGTCGACGATCTATTCGAGATTATTACATCTACAGGAAGATAGATGAACAAGATTAGATCCAGTGATAATAACGATGATGCCTACGTTCGGTATAATTACAACTTGAAGATTTAAGCGTTATTCGAGCCATGTAACAACTAGTCCAGGGGACTTATCTTCAAATCGGAGTTGGTTCGAATCTTCTACAATCGTGTCAGTATTATTGAGAATTTATTAAAATTTAAAGAAGGCAAGTAACAGAGTAGCTAGCTTATTATTTCTTGTTTCGTCTTAAATTGACAACTTCTGTGGAGGCCCCATGCTGAAAGCGTATAATTGAATTTATCAAAACCTCCCCAGAGACTGCTATATCTTCTCTGTATATACTGCTTTTGTGCGGATCTGAATTTTTTCGGTCGTCATTCTTTGATTAGTCCTTCTTGTTGGTGTTGTTATCTTGAAAATTAATTTCTACGAACAAATTACCAACAATTCACCAAATCTCGTAATATTAAAGAAAAGTTGTATGTGATTTCATCTCTTTTTTCTTGTCGCGTTGTTCTCTGTCGCGTCCGAATGTAAGAAGTTTCAAGTGTCAACGGGATTGTTTGACATGGCACAAAATGAAAATGTCACGACGCATATTCACCTGCCAACTTTACAATTTGTGGAAATTTCACGAATTTGACACGAAATTATTTTCTGTTGTTGTTTTTTTCGTGTTCTGCTGAAGGTCAAGGGGTTAATCAACAAAGGGTGTGTAGGTGGATATTGAACTGATACCATTAAGTTTGGATTATTTATGATTCGATACGGCGATTGTAGATCTGTAGTTTCTTCAGGAACGTTTCAACACAGTTGGAACAGTGGATAGGTTAATTGAAAGAATTTCGTAGATTCCCCGAATCGTCGGTTGTCTTTGGTATTTCGAGTATTTGCAATAAACTTATATGTGGAATAATTCAATAATTTTTTATGCTGAAACATTCTCGGATTTCCTAATTTTCAGTTGATTGAAATTGAAGAGTTTTCCACGAAAGAAAATTGGCGGAGGCGCCGGCGCGTTATCACCGGACTACCAACGACTAAAAAGACTGCATCGCTACGTTATGTTCTAGTGGCGTCGCGACGTCTCTCAGCTACCAAACACAACACTAAAATCCGTCTATGAGTACACGCAGTTCGCATATCAGCCACGTGGGATTCATTAACGACGATCGCAGGAAACTATTCGAAAAATTAATTACGTAAGTCAGAGACATTAAGAGTCATAATTTTTTTGTGCGCTGAAAATTTGTTGGAAATTGTACGCGGTGAAAATCAACCGGAAACGGGGCTTTTAGTGGAAATTGTCGCAATTTCGTTTCGATTTTTTCCACTTAAGAACGTGTTCGCATCAAGAGAATTCCAGACGTTTACCATAAATTATCGGGTCAGATAGGTTGGGAGCTTTGTAAAAATAGGGGCTGACAACATTTGATAACGCACATTTAACCGAAAAGTTTCAGTATTGCTATTATTTACTTTTTTTACACACAATACTTTTATTAAAAGATTGTGAAAATATTTGGCCACAACACACACGAAATTTCAACAAAAACGAAACAATAGATAGATTTCTATTTCCAACAACTTTTCTTTTCGATAATTGAATCCGAATGATGTTTCACATCGGTGGAAATGTTGTTTTTTTTTTCGATCAAAACAAATATAATATTTCCGAACGTTCTTTTTCTGGCGGATATCAAACAGACAATTTCGATCAAGATGATTTAATTTGATGTTCGTATGATTTATTCGAGTTTCCCTTCAGAAATAATAAAATACGATTCTTGGGAATATATCATGGAATAGATATATTTCAGTGCAAATGTTGACATCGATATATCAATAACAGATGTATCAATAATTCTAGCTGTTCAAAACATGGAGTTTTTGTATTTATTTGAATTGTGGAAGGCATCGATGCCAGCAGGTGTTTCAAAGTTGCAGATAGTTTCTAGAGTTCGTTTATCATTCTAATTGATTAGCCACACAAACCCAACAAGTAAATCATAATTGCATAGGAGTGGCTTAATTGAAATTTACACACTGAAACAATTATTAATGATGATTTAAATAATTGCGTAGGCGTTCTTAATACTCCCCCACGCCCCTGCGTCTTAATGTGACCGTATTTTTCTTATAAGTCCCCTGAGAATTGCGGCCCGGAAGTGTTTGAAGAATACACAAGAAAAACCGACCAAGTCGTGATTAATTATTCGATTGAATAATTATTGAGAACCCAATTTCGGCCTCTATATTATTGTGATTTGTTTTAATCGAATGCTATATTAATTATTGTTTACATTTCTAGTTATAATGGATACTCTGTACGTTTCCCATTTGCATGGTTTTCCGAATTTAACACGTCATAATGGTTTAGAATCAACTACATTAACTAAAGAAAGCGTTTTATCATTAATGATCGTCCTAGGTAGCAGTGTATCACTGGTAGGCCTAGTTTTCGCTTTTATCACCTACAGGTAAGTTATTTATTATTGTTTTAATTAATTCCAAGCACATTCCAAATTATTTATGTGATAATAAAATGGATTGTTGTTTGAAGAGCAAATCCGGAATTACATTACAAATATAAACTTGATTTGTTCTCGCAAGTTTATTATCAGTTTGAAATTAGGTCAAAACGTATGATTTTAGAAAATTCTTTGTAACAATATTGGATTTTCTCAACCATAATTGTAAAAATAAAGATAAAGCATATTACAAGAAATCAAATTCTATTTGGTAATTTGCTAATGGTCGTGTCGTTACTTCCAAATGGATAATCCTACCATTGCCTTCATTGAAATCTCGAAAACTACTACAAAGAGTTATAAAGTTACCGAACATCTTTTCAGATAACGCTGGTTCGTTTTAATGTTATCAATTCGGTTTTACGGTCTTGAATCAATAATTATGCACGTATTTGAAGCGGTCACAAGTCCAGATTTTCGAGATTTTGGACGATTATGATGAGGTACAATAGATAATGAATCGATTTTGTAGGTCGGCTAGTTCACTCGTGACGTTATTATTTTCATAGGGCCGATAATTCAGAAGATCACACGAATTCTTTGTGCTTTGACCTTATATTATTCACTCATTTACGCTTCTAGAGACGGCTTTTTTATTATCCAAATACAAACGAAAACGTACGAGACATAGCAGCAAACCCAACGTTGTTATTGTCCGGAAACTGCCAGAAAATCCTTGGTTGGTTCTTCCTTATCCTTCGATCAGAAAGACTGGTCGTTACGCAAGATCTGCACGTATGCTTTGTTAAAATTCCGTTAATACAACCACTGTAAATCTTTTCTAAATATGTTGTGTGCGAACACAAATAATGTCGTTGTCTCTATGCTCTGTTGCAATTATTTTCAAATTGAAACAACAAACGTACGTCAATTACTGGGGGCGTTATGAATGTGAAACGTTGACATGTTTTACATTTACCATTTACAATAACTTTAGTCGCTAATTGTTATAATATTAGATATCAAGTTAGATAGATAGTTGTTACAGAGATTTGTAATTAGGTACATATAGAAAAATAATAAATATAATTCTAATCTGAAAGACCACAATTCAGCAACATTAATAATATAACATGGCGCAGTCGCAATAAGAAATAAAAATAAAATAAATAATTAAATAAATAAATAATTAAAGATTAAAAAAAATTGGAGACAAAAATTTCAAAAATTGAACTAAATGGAAATATGGCTGAAAATTGGAAGAAATGGAAACAAAAATTTGAAATTTATTCAACAGCACATGGATTAAATAAAAAATCAGAAGATATTCAGTGTGCACAATTATTGTATTTAATAGGTGAAGATGCCATAAATATATGCGGCATTCCACGCCAATTCGACCACATTTGAACCCGACTCCTTTCGATTTGGCTGAAAATTTGCCACCATTTTGTACCTCATTAGAGACGTTTCTCAGAAATTTTTCAAATTTTTCTACCCACCCAAAAAAAACGAATTTTTCAAAAAAAATGGCTCTTTTTTCTTTAAATAGCCGTAACTTTGAAGAAATTGTTTCGCCAAATAGCTCTAGTTCCCTCAAAAATCGATCAAACAATATCATTTTTTTTAATTATTTTTGTTTTTGAATGTAGTTTTTTAAAAAAAATAAGAAAAAAATATACTGACTCGTCTTTTCTTTTATTTTTTAATTTTTCGAAATTACTGGAAATTTTTCCGATGATTAACATTTTTATTTATTATTACTATTATTTTTTCAATTTAGAAGTTCTCTCTACATCCTCAAAAATTTTTAGAAAGGTCTTAAGCAAAATAAGGTGAAAAAACAAAATTTTTCCTTCAAACGGAAGAAAACATTTGTTTCCGAGTTAAAAAAAAAATAGAAATCGAAAAAACACCCTTCTAAAAATTTCAGAGGATTTGTAGAAAATGTCGAACTTTGATATAAAAAAAAGAAAAAAAAATTAAAGAATGTAATCATCGAGAAATTTGCTTTTTTTTCCGAAAATCTGAAAATAAACGTTGAAGATAACTACGGATTATTTTCATTTATTTTTTTCTAAAAAGTACATTTAAAAGCGAAGATTTTGAAAAAAAGAACGTCCCGATACGTCAAGTTTTGAAAAAGTTACTGCTATTTAAAAAAAAAGCCATTTTTTTGAAAAATTTATAACTTTTTTTTGGGTGGGTAAAAAATTTGAAAAATTTCTGAGAAACGTCTAATAAGGTACAAAATGGTGGCAAATTTTCAGCCAAATCGAAAGGGGTCGGGTTCAGATGTGGTCGAATTGGCGTGGAATGCCCCCTAATTCATTTAAATTTGAAGAACATGAGAAAAATAAAATTTTAAAGAAAAAAATTTCAAGAGCATTTTATTCCAAAAAAGAACTTTACTTATGAGAGATATAAATTCTTCAGTTGTCGACAAATGAATAAAAATATTGAACAATTTATAACTAAACTGAAAAATCAAGCTAAACAATGTGAATTTAATACATTAGAAGGTGACTTAATTAAAACAATGTTAATTATTGGTTTGGAAGGTAAAATACTATCTGAAAAATTATTTCAAAAAGAAGATATCAAACTGAAAAAAATAATTAAATAATAATAATAAACTTCAAAACAACAAATAAAAAATATGAATTATGATGAATCATCAAAATTAAAAGAAAATTTATCAAAAAATATGTTAAAATCTAACACAAAAGAAATGAAACAAAATAAAAAATTGCGGAAGATGTGGTAAAAATCATCTAATAAATAAATGTTTTGCATTTGGTAAATTATGTTCAAATTGCAAAAAATATAATCATTTTGCAAAATTGTGCAAATTTAAAAAAATAAATGAAATTGGAAAAGAAATTGTCCATCATGAAGATGAAAATTATAATTTAACAATTGAAAGTATAAATGATAGTTCAAAAAATTTGTGTATAATTGGATTGTCAATTAATGACAAAATAATACAATGTAAAATTGATACTGGAGCAAATGTTAATATTATATCATTAAACAAATTGAAACAATTGGATAAAAAGACGTACAATATAACAAAAATAGTTGAAATTCTAACAACATATACAAAACAAAGAATTCCACTTATTGGAAAATGTGAATTATGTATAAAAAATTTAAATCAGAATTATATTACTGAATTTTTCGTTACACAAGGTAATTTTCAAACCATTATTGGAATAGATACCTGTTTAAAATTAAAATTGTTAAAATAAATAATGAAATAAATCAAATACTTTCATCAAATGAAACTAGAAATAAAAATACTAAATTAATTAAAAAAATTTAAATCAATATTTGAAAATAATAATAAATTTATACCGCGTCATGAGCGCAAGAAAAATTTTGAAAAAAAAATTAAGAAATTCACCAATGTATATGAAAAAAATTTCGGTAACAATCTGACTGATTTGGAATTTTATGAGTTATTTGTGAAATTTGGTAAAATCACCAGATGGGTTGTTATGAAAAATGCGTGGTTTTGGCCTTGTTGCCTATGACAATGTAAAATCAGCTAAACTGGCAACTAAAAAAATGAATAATTATGATTTAAATGGTAATGCATTGTATGTTGGACGTGCTCAAAAGAAACACGAACGCATGGATAAATTAAGAAAAATGAAAATAAGAAATAATGATAATGAAGATAAAGAACATATATGTGAAAAATATAATAATAATATTACAAATAATAACAATTTTAATAGATTTATAACAAGATATGGAAGAGTTAGTAAACCGCCTTCACGTTATAATAGTTGAAATTTTTTAATTAGTGAAGTGAATGAATATTTGTGTTTATTGAACTGTTCCATATATTTATTAATTTTTGATTGTTAAAAAAGGGAGATGTTATAATATTAGATATCAAGTTAGATAGATAGTTGTTATAGAGATTTGTAATTAGGTACATATAGAAAAATAATAAATATAATTCTAATCTGAAAGACCATAATTCGGCAACATTAATAACATAACACTAATAAACATGTTTCGTAAAGTTACACAAAGAAGGCAACATCATCTATCATAGATGTTGCAACGAAATAAATTTAATTAACTGATAATAATTTGTGTCTTCATTAATCAAACGACAGATAAAATGAAAATTTCACATAACTCAAGATTAATTATCGCTAAAAGAAAAGATTGTTTTTATAAGAATTTTTCAAAGTGACAAAGCTATTTCGTATCGGCATAACCCGGCGCATTCACCAAAAATGTCGACACATTCCGATTTCACATTTTTATTATAAAAAAAAATCCTTTTTATTCGAGATAAACTGCCGCATCGTGCATCTATCAAGCCGTACCTTATCGTGTACATCTTTCACGTTCCAAATGGATGTGCTTCAATAATGCAACGTCTTCGTGGTGGCTGCCGTGACATTTGCCAACGTAATCTGAATGCAACCAATATATTGCTCTGTATGTGTAAAGAAAATGACAGCTTTTTGAAACAAAGCTATTGACTATCTTTGGAATAAATTTGGTTAATATTCCGCCTTCAAAATAATTGCATTGTATATGGAATTTCAATTTACAAATGCACCATCATTCAAAGCTATATGACATCTTTATTACGATCATATTCGTGGAATTCTTTTCGGGGCGAAATCCACAACTCTCCGTCGTGACTAGTTAATGAACTTAGTCTCTTATTACAAAATTGCGACGAAGACGAGTAAACGGAGCTGTAAATTAGCGTCATTTTATTCGTCCTAGAAATGTGTCGGATTGTGAATTATAAAGGCAGATGTCACCTAATTTGCCTCCTACATATATTGTCACTGGGACATATTAAGTTTAGCAACTTTAAATAAATCGTAATATTACTCATTTTAATTAAAATGTTCTATATTTATAAGTCGGTTTGTTACGTTCAGATTGAATGGCAATTAAAAACAGGAATAACAATAAAAGAGGCGTCCACTAGAATTGAACGTTAATTGGAACAAATTTTACATAATTAAGCTTATTTGTGCCAGTTTTATTGTATTGTGGGAGAAGTGCACTATGGCTACAATATCCTGAAATATTAAAATAGAATAAAGCGACACGTGTGTCTGTAATGAAAAAAAAGAGCTGCTTACAAATAGAGTTCAATCGCGATATGTACTCTTCCATAAAATGTAACAACTCTTTGGTATTTATTTGAAAAGGATCGACGCTTTTTTTCTCGTACAATATTCTCGATCAATTTCAATATAGAATGTAGTTGAAGGTATGACATGGGAATTAACGTCACATCTATTTCTGTTTAATGGTCGGTAATGGATTTCAGACACTATTTGGCGGAAATGTGTATCCAAAAAAAAATGACGTTTGTATTGATCGAACTTCTTACACCACTATTATTCTTATTACGTTTACTTTAAAATATAACTGGAATTTATGATGAAAGTTTTTTCCAGCAAAAAATAACAAAAAATACGAAACGTGCTTGAACACGGTAATTTTTCTTAGACTTTTGAAAGATTGTTGGAATTTATTCATATGAGCAAATGTGGGTGTTATTAAAATTTATGATCGTTATCATCTTTACATTACCAGATTCGTTACTTTTGTACAGACACTATTTTGAATTTAAAATTTTCATCTCAAACGTATTCAAGACGATCACATGTAAATTAGACCGCTTACAGACACGGCATCTTAACCAGGCATACATCATTTTTTAACCGATAAATTTGTAGTCTTGGATGGAATACCGTTACTGTATGATAGCTATACAGTTCGTCGGTAATGGTCAAGAGAGCCCAACACGTGCTGGCGCAATCAAAGCATAAACACGCTTAACGCCTAAAGATCATTCTAATGGAAAAAGCTCTCAACTAGTTGCCGTGATAATGGCAACGGTTCTAGTGATGATGATAACAGTTGAAAGCTTCCCAACATAAAGCCATGTAGGAGGCTAGTAAAACAATATAAATCCTAGAGTTTTTTTTTCTGTAAATTGATAGTGCCTTAGAGTTATTCTGTCTTCGTGTTAAGGAAGCATTCAATTGCGACAATGTTACATCAATAGCCGCACTAATCCATTTATAATCAATTTATAGTCGATCGAATTGATCCCTTCATTGATAGTTTGAGTTATTGCAGGAGAACAATACACAAATACCGGATAATCTCGAGTTTTTCGCAACAAACAGTTTTTTTCAGGAGAATTGCTGTTTAAACAGAAATAATTAAATATCGATTCAAAACCGTAACAAGTGGAATATTTTTTGAATTACTCCCGAAATACCCCAAACATTTATCATTTTAATAGTCGACTAGAATCATATTTTACAGAATTTGAAACGTTTCGTTTCCGGTTCTAACTCTATTTTTTTTATTATTATTATGAAAGCGGTTGATTTCCGTGACTTCACACCAACCTTGACATTGTTAGGGAAAATCGAATAACGCTAATGTTTTTTTTATTCCACCACCAACAACAACAACAACGACAACAACAACACAAATAACAATAAAAAAAGCTCAATTTTTCAGTATGTTTGCGTATCGGATATCGATCAGTTTGTGGTGGTGGTGAGGGTGAGTTTGCAAGAATTCCGTAATCTATTCATTAGAGCGTAATAATTGGTGGAACGTGGCCGGGAAGAATGATTCAAGTATCCAACATTCATTGGGGATGCGATTTATTTAGCGGTAATAATAGCGAATCGAACGATTATGTATTATTATTATGCGGGGTTTTCTATTATTCATCGAAACAATACGGTTTTGTCGATGATGCCAATGGATCGGTTCGATTTGGAAACAACTCGTTCACGTTAACTGATAGCAATTCAAGAAGTCTACGTATTTTGGCTTGTCACAAACAGCATCCCTGCAGGGCACACAATCAGGAAATTTCTTAATTAATTTCAATCGGTTGTTGACAGGTTGTGGCTGCATTCGAGTTGATTCTCTCCCACTATCTTTTGATGTGTAGTTTAATTTTTTATGAACTCTACGTTGGAATGTTCCCTAAAAATTTCAAAACCGACTGTTGAATTGTAAAGAGAATATATGAATTACAAGTGTGGAAGCTTCTAGCTACTCTAGTTTGAGTTGCCATTAGCATTATTGAAAGTAATTTGTAAATAGGCCTGATTTCAGCCGGTTTTTCGAGTTCTCTTGGTTTCGTTAGTGCTTTTAGGTTGTTTGATAAAAAAGAGTTCATGATGTATTGCTATTTGCTGTAATCACATTGATATTTTTTTACGTCTGGCAACTTTAATATTATTAGATTTATTTCAGAAAATCCAATATATCTCAAACTTCAATTTATCAAATTTCCCACAAAAAATATGTTGTAAATCAAGCTTAATTGATGATAAATTCGAATGATTGAACGCATATTGAAATTATAAATTAGTTTTATCGTTTGATAATTTAGAGAGGACCTATAATCCTTTGTCCACTTTGATGTTTTGTAAATTTGCAAAAAAATCCTTTGTTGTTTTGCAAATTTTCCGTAATACAATAGAAATACATTGTCACTAGTTTCTGTGTCCGCTTTTTTTTTGAAATATTCTCAACCTACAGTGTCATAAATATCACAAAACTTTATGCGTTTATTAAAAATTACAATAAAAGTGGAAAAGCTTTCTCCATTGCGTGAAAGGATAACCAACTTTAAGCCAGACCGTTCGCCGATTCGCCGATATACCACAAAGTTTCACAAGTTATTAAAAGTTTTTCTATCAAACGTTTCTTTCTACTTCGACTAGCTTTTCTTCCAGATGTAATTTGTCACACAAAACACACAAGAACGATTTGAATTTATATGAGTTTTCTTTCGGTTAAACAATTTTCTTGTATATGGAAATGTGGTAAAAACACGGATTCACAAGTTGTTACCAACAGATTACTACAGATAAGAATGACGGTATTATCGGTGTTTTGTAGAATGGTGTGGTGGCGGATTAGAGAGGTATTCTCGTTGGAAATTGTTATATACATGTTGGGCTTACATTGGGGTTGTACTATGAAGTTGTTTAGTTTGCAAATATGAAACTTTGTGGGTGTTTGAGTTTGAATAACATACAGCAGCTTTAAAAAGCCCGTTGGTATAAATTATTTATTTTACATTAAATCGCCGGTAAAGCTGACTTTTGATGTGATCTGACTGTCATTTCGTTAATGAGCTGTAGCTACAGGGAATAAAATTACAACAGAATATGAGAGGTTTTTTGTAGAATTTCCAAAGTCGGTTATTTTAATCACCACAGTTGCTTTAATGTCCCATTATTACTGCTTGCAATTGGATTCAAATGAGTCTAGTTATTACATTTATTACAATCGGTATTGGTGGGTCAGTAATTATTGTAATCACTTATAGCACGTAAAAAACTACTGGTATTATGTATCTGTTCTATTATTGCCCAATCCCCAGTAGATTCGTATTTCCTTAAATTTTCATATTATGCAGGATGACCTTTTGTCTCCTTCAAAATTAGCTTTTACCTCATTTCTTATCACCACTTTTTTGAATTAAAATAAAGCTGGTTATTCAAACCAAGTTTAGTCGTATTGTTCTTTCTTATAGAGCTGATCAATTTTCTATAGCGTGCAAAAGATCTTCTATTTCTCCTTGTAAATTATAGTCAACGATTCCATTCGTCTGCCACCTTTAATTGATGCTTTCGGCACGCTATTGTTGTTACTTGTACCATTTTGAAGGCATCGTCGAATAATTACACACAAATAAATTCTATCTAATTAGTAACTTGAACACGTAAATTATCTAAATAAAGTTCTAACAACAGCAACAACAGTTGCGTTTCAGTGTGCGGTCTGTAATAAATGGAATAGTTTTTGTTATATTATATTATTCATCCCTTTCCCTTTTCACAAACATATTCAAAGGCATATAATTCTTGTAATTCTACACACATTTGGGTCTACCTTTCTATTTATAAATGGACTAATTTCACCAAACTCATTATCTAACATTGTTTATTTCTGAACACACAAAGAGATAATGGGCGATATTTTATTTTAATCTCCCCGATTATTATGTTATTAAACATTGTTCTTTTTGCGTTATTATTTACTGAATAACACATTTTTCTTATGTGATTTGTTGAGATAATTATTTTATTATAATCTGTTTCAATTCGATATGAGAAGTGTATTGTTCATTTCAATGCCATCTCAATTCACTTGAACAACCATCCATGTATAATGTATATATCGCGTTTATCTGAAGACAAGCACGCAGACAGTCAGGTATTACAAGCACTTCAAGACAACCACAGACTGCTTAGTATTAAAGTCAACATTTAAGTTGTTACATAATTGAATTCCTTTGAGAAGATTTGATTTAACACTCGAGAGAATTTAATTCTTAATGTGTTGAACAGAGATAGTATATCAGATAGATGCTAATAGTCAAAGGGCGTATACAGGATGAGTGCATTCAGCGCCGACTCAAGCTTTCCTTGAATAATTATCCATCAAAGATTGTTCTAGTATTTTGTTCTTTTTGAATTTCTAATAGTCAAATACTTTCTCGAATTTTAGTAAGGCGTCCTGTATCCCGGTATTCAAAACAATTTAAAAATTGACCTCTTCGTATGAGACACCGCTGAGAAATAAAAACAGACTCACGGTTTGGTTCCAGTTGAAAACTGCATAACTCTAACAGAAATAGAAAGAGGGACAATTAATATTATAAAAAAACAGAATTACTGTAAAATTTACCATCTTCATGGTAATCCTCCAGCTGTTCGGCAAGGGATGTCTGTTTTTATA
The DNA here is from genome assembly GCA_021725515.1 of Epicauta chinensis. Classification (NCBI taxonomy): domain Eukaryota; kingdom Metazoa; phylum Arthropoda; class Insecta; order Coleoptera; family Meloidae; genus Epicauta; species Epicauta chinensis. The sequence continues at coordinate 183,373 of JAEDXX010000041.1, forward strand.
CCAAAAATAGTGGCACTTATACCAACACGAACACTAGACATAATTAATTATTAATTAAGAAAAAATAATCACAATTTTTCGAAACAAAGTTAACACTTCAACGACCCGAACACAACTGAACAAGAACGAACAAATCTAGGTAAGTGTCCTTTGTTCGGTTCTTATCAAAAACGTTTATACACGATTAATCTAATCTTCACAATAACAAAAAAAAAAGTGGAAAATATTTAAAATGTCTCTTGTAAATAGAAATCAGGCTACCCAAATAAAGGGAACAATTCAGATGGGAGCTAAGGGGGTAATTAGTAACTTCAAAGACACTTCCAAGGGTGGATTTGGTAAATTCTGGGTCCTAGGCAGAATTCAGTGGTTGCACTTGCAAAATAAAGACAAATTTTGACTGAGAGAATTTTCTTCTTCTACGGGTTCTTTAATCTAATCTTCACAATAACAAAAAAAAAAGTGGAAACATATTTAAAATGTCTCTGATAAATTTAAATAAGGCTACCCAAATAAAGTGCACGATACAGATGGGACCTAAGGGGGCAATTAGTAACTTCAAAGACACTTCCAAGGGTGGATTTGGCAGAATTCAGTTGTTGCACTTTCAAAATAAAGACAAATTTTGACTGAGACAATTTTCCTTTTCTACGAGTTCTTTAATCTAATCTTCACAATAACAAAAAAAAAGTGGAAACATATTAAAAATGTCTCTTGTAAATAGAAATCAGGCTACCCAAATAAAGGGCACAATTCAGATGGGAGCTAAGGGGGTAATTAGTAACTTCAAAGACACTTCCAAGGGTGGATTTGGTAAATTCTGGGTCCTAGGCAGAATTCAGTTGTTGCACTTTCAAAATAAAGACAAATTTTGACTGATCGTGAGAGAATTTTCCCCTTCTACGAATGCTGAACATCTGATATAGGACTAACTGATTGTTTATGCCTGAATTTGAAACTTTTCGGCCTTCAATCCCGTAGAATTAACATTTTCCAACTAAATCAAATCTTCCGCTTTTAGCAACAGTTCCAAGGAGTCCCTCAGAATTAAGACAGTTCTGTTATTTTTCTTTCAATAAAAGAGTACTCTTTACAAAACGCTACACATAAAGTCCAGTATAGGATGCACTTAAAAGTGCCGCCCCTAAAATTATGCCTGTTTTGCTGTGGTCTACAGCCGTACTAAAAATCAATTAGAGATGTTGTAACCAAGTTCTTTATTTTCTCAATTGCGAGAGCCAAAACGACAAAAAAAAATCTACTTTCAACAGCTTTTTATAGACGCTAGACATTCAATTGTACAATGAGAGCCACTAAACGTTATCGAATAGTTAATTGAATGTTTGAAAGAATTGGAAGTTTTCTTTTTGGTAAACCATACAATGATCTAGTTTTTACAACATGGGTAGATAAATATCGGAACGTTTTGCCCACCTGTTTTTGTACACTTTGAAAACTTCCCAATATTTTCTGAGTTGTTTAATGTTATCTACATGTTGCTGTTTTTATGGAAAGCGCTATTTGAAAAAAATTATAAAAGTTTTCAAATTATGATCAATATGAAAATTTCCCGTTTATGTGATGTAATTTATACATTTGGAACCGACGGTATTATAGCAAAACGGCGCAAAGGTACAGTTTATTAAAAGCTGGATTTGTAATCTATGCGGAAGAAAAACTAAAATTAAAAAACTGGATCGCTAGGGACAGTCCAGCCTGTGTGTGCATTGTTATCGTTTTATTATTGTCGAGGGACATTATCTAATGGCCTTCGTATTATAAAACAACATGTAAAATAATTCCAGTATTTATGAATTAGAACACGGCTTATATTGATCCACGTTTCACAATTACACTCATAACAGCCGGATTAATTTAGTTTAGAAATAGTAAGAGAACTTGACGGATCCTGAGATGTTCAATGGAAAAGAACACCACTTGCATAAGATTTATCGTTTTCGCACCAAGCTGCCATAATCCAACTTGAATACTCGACACGAAAATGTGAAGATAAAGTACGCCAAAAAAACGAATAATTCGAGCAATAATCCGACTGAAAACTTTTAGACAGATGGAACAAGTTAGAACAAATGTAAAAACAGTAAACATTACATTTCAGCTAAATTAAAAGCGTTGAGAGTTTATTGTTTTTTTTTGTGCTATTTTATTCGTTATTTTTTTTTGTGTTCAATAATGAAGTTTATAAAGATGTTGTGATTGAATCGAATGACTTTTGTCTAGACAGTGAAACGTATTCAATATCCTACACCCTCCAACTTTACTACCTTTGATACCAGTAGTTCTCGATAACGATAAAAATCGAGGCAATTCAAGCGACAGAGACTTGGACAAAAAAACGTCAAACAACTGATAGTCGAGTGGCAGCTTTCGCAAATACGAAAAAGCGCCCAACACCTGTTTACCTACATAGTATTTTAGTTTAGTTTTAAAAGGTTCCGTCAATAAAACAACTAATAAAAAACTTTGCAATTTTAACACGAACTACAAATTGAAAAGCTTTTATTTCTGCAGTTAACCTATTCAACTGTAATCTACCTGGCATGATTCGGTTGAAATTTCAGTCACGTTCCATATAAAAGAATCGAACTTATCTATCAAAGTATTTTGTTTGTTCTACGCCATATCACTACTTTATCCATAAGTAGTTTAGTACGGAATACTTTATCTGACAATAACATACAAAACAAACAGGAAACTTACATCGTAAACAACAACGCGCCCCTGTTGGGTCAAACAACAAACGTAAACTAATCTACTCGGTTGGTTGTGTGTACGAATCGGTAAACAAAACAGGAACTTATAGAATAATCTATGGACACGACTTTATTACGTACCTACGTGTCCGGCACGAAAGTGGCAACAGCAACATTCTTTTTTTAATGTCGCCTAAACGGCATTCATTGATCTTTAAACCAAATAATGGGGGCATTTCGGAGATATCAAACAGTGTAAATTGACTTTTTATGTTTTACTTTGAGGGGGTGCAACGGTAAATAGACGCTTTTTTCACTCTTCTGTTTTTTCTACTTTACGTCTCAGGTTTTATGGTGAAGTAAATTCTTCTTGTTCTTACAGATATACGTTTCTCTATAACTTATCTATTACCTCTGCGTTTCTATATAGAAATCTGATAGTTTATATCACTCCCTAACCAATCATTGTTTGCCTCTACGCCACCGCAATCCTGGCTTTCCTTCGGAAATACTTTTTTGATTGATTCTTATCTTAGCTCGAGTTTTTTCGTTATTGCGTGTCATTCTCTTAGATTGCTTGCTGGGTTAATGTGAACCATACCGATCTCATCAATATTGTAATTGGTCAATAACTACTGATTAAGTCTTGTTAATTTATTGATTAATCGTTGTTCTCTATCCACAAACTTCGATAATAGAGCCCGTTTTACTGTATAAATATTGAAGATGATGCTCGAAAATAAGGGTAGAATCTCATTTCTTATTCAAATATCCTCCCCCACATATGGTAATAACGACAATAACTTGAAAACTCAAATATTGGCAATCGTACTCTTCAACAATACTCAAGAGATCCACAAAATACACCGCCCTAACTAATACTTAGCGTTATCGTAAAAATTCACTTCTTTTTTTCGGTAGAAATTTGAATAGGGTCAAGATCAATTTTTCGTAATCTTGTGGGATGTTGACAACGTTTATAGTGTCGGGAAAAAAATGGAAATTTCATTGTTGTATTGATATTCGCGTTCCATTTCATTCGACTTTATACTTTATACTCAATTGTTAATTAGTCTACGAATTCGAGGTGTGTTTTCGTTTTTAGTTCTATTGAATTTTTTGCTCTGTGTTGATCGAAACGAAGCGCCGTCCCTTTTTTTACTGTTTATTTATCTCAACTTACAAAGGTAATTGAATTGTTCGCCTGTACGCGATACTTCAATACATCTTTATAGTGTGCCCGGGCAGATGGGTAGTTTCGTCATACAACGTTCGCAAGGATAACGACATTAATCTATTAAAATGGTAAATTGCAACTATCTTAGGTTACGGGTCATTCTATCAAGACTGTGTAAATTAAGTGAGTGAACTTTGTCGTCTAATGAAGCTGGTTCCATCGTGCTTCAATGTAAGAAATGAGGCACAAAAAAGTAGACAATACATAAGCGGCCTCAGGCAATAGACAAAAATTTAAATATTCTATTTTAGGCTTGTATAAAATTGAATTTTTACCAACATATACGGTATAATTCGATATTCGTTACAGATATTCTCGACTATTACGATATGCGCAGCTGTATTCGTTCCGTCAAAGCAATACGTTCTATCTTTTCCATGCATACATTTCCAATTTTCTAATATCTTTGCTATTATTTTTTGAAATTGAATTCGCAATGTCGATAGTGTATAAGTAATTCGTAGAGTACGGCAAATGATCGATAAAAACAACAAATCTCGTCAAAGTAGAACGAAATCAAGTAAACAAACAATGAAAATTTTAAACGAGAATAGATAATTATAAAAGTTGATGATAATGGAAGCAGGATCAAGTTTTGTATTCAGTAGTCGTTAAAAGTTCTTAAACATTTTTTTATAATAATTGTATACAAAACATACGACAAAAAAGTGTAGCGTTTCAAAAATTGATAGATTTTTTTGTTGCAGCTTATTCTCCGATTTGCGTAATCTTTCCGGTACAACATTAATGAATTTATTGGCGGCACTGTTCATGACACAACTTCTGTATGTGATTGGTGTTGGCGGTGTTCCGGTAAGTTTTGCCACCTTTAACTTTCAACATAAATCAATTAAACTAGAATAAGAAAAGTCACGTCTCTGCTTTTATTATTAATTGCATTTAAAGCTTTACCGTAACCAACAAAAAAGAAAAGATAATGTTTTTTCACTGACTAGAGATTCAATGAAATTCGTGCAGAATTTCAGAATAAATGAGCGAATGATATCACAAAATTAATCAGTTTTGTTTTGATCTGTTGCCTCGATGGATCTAGAAATGCGCATTATTAAGAGTGATTGTTTTTTTTTCCTGTTTTGCTGGAAGAGATACGTTAAATTGTGTTCAATTCTATTTTTAATTTCAATATAAACAGCCTCAAGTAAATATAAAGAATTGCTTTCGTATTTTGTTTGAGAGATAATTGAATATTTTCCGATTTAATAGGCATATAATACAGAAATTGATTTGCAAAATCGATTAATTTCCTTCATTCATAAAGCACTACTAATTATTAACCAATATGCATGTTGGGCAAGTTCTACTCGATTATTGTGCTTCAATGATTTATGCGGGCAAGACAAAGAGCGATATGCAATTATATACGTAATAGACAGTTTAGAGATTGGCTATGAGTAGATCTAACATCAATTGCTCGACTTATTGTTAGTAAAAATTTAAACAATTATTTATTTATTTTAAAACATGTGATATTTTGTAAAATTAATTGTAGCAGATAAGAGAACATTCCGTTTTTCTCTAATTTGTGATGATCCGAAAAACAACTTTGTAATGTGGAGGCGGTTGAGAAGAGCAGTCAGTGCTCGAGAACTACAACAGTGGAAAGCTGCTCAATCACAGACTGTGTGATGTTTCCATCACTGTGGAGAATTTATCAAGCGTAAAGCTTTGCTTGTCACTACTAACGATATAAAAATTTCCGATTCCAACCTTTATTGGTGCAAAAAATAACACGTGAAAATTTAAGAGGCGTACATGAAACAACATCTAAAGGATAATATTTCTATTAATAAGTGTCTGTTGTACGGTTTCTAGACGATTCTCAGAAGTTATGAGCAATTATTGATTGTATAAACTTTTGGTTAAAAATGGTGGATGCGCCAGGTGAAAAAAATTGACAAAATTTTCAGTAAAAACATGAAATGAGTTCTACGTACTTGAATATGCTAGAATTTTTCAAATAATAGTATACGAGTTGTCATGGTTGCGATGTGTAACAAAACAACGAAACTTTATACCATCGCCTCTGTGACAGTCTTGATACACCTCACTGCTTTGATCTATTGACATCTACCTGGACGAACAAAATCAATGAAGATCTAAAAATACGTGGTTTGCGTTTTTTTTGTGTTGTTTTTTTTCTAGTAACGTCATTGTATCGTTCCAAAATTACCGTCAAATAATTTTAGATACATCATTGAAAATCGCCGATATTCCAACCGACACGTAGCAATAATAAATTCAGGATTGTCCTGTGAGAATATTGTGTATAGTGGATTAAATTGTGACTAGGACAAGTGAAACTATAACGAATTGTAATGTACAGGGCCGGCTCGAACTTTAATTTAAATTAATAATGATTGAGTACACTACTTCATTAATTACAATGAATCAATAAATTTTGAAAAAAGTAAGCTTTATCTAATCGAAAACAGTTTTTTTGATAACAAGGGAAAAAACAATGATCATTCTTTGAAAATTTTCCTTATGAGAATCGCTCAGTATGGGATGTCTGTTTTTTAAATGCACTGACACTTACACTAACACTACCACTAGACATAATTAATGAACAAAAAGATCAGAATTTTACGAAACAACATTAACACTTTAAAGACCTGAACACAACTGAACAAGAACGAGCAAACCTAAAAAAGGTTTCGAAAATATTAAAAATGTAAATGAAAATATGGTTACCCCAATAAAGGGCACAACATAGATGAAGGCATTGAGTAATTAGAAAGTTCAAAAAAACGTCAAAGGGTAGATTTGAAAATTTTCAGGTCCTAGGCAAAATTGTAAGGTTGCCGCATTTTGTACTTTCAAAACAAAGGCAAATTTTGATTGACAATGAGAGAGTTTTCCAAAAACTAAACCTCTTTAACGATCTACGAGTTCTGAAAATCCGATACTTTTCGAATTGATTATTTAATATTTTCTAAAGTGAATCAGATCTTCTGTATTTAGCAGCAATTCCAAAGACTTTTAAGGTAGCACCCCAATCCCTTATCGAGCAAATTTAGCAGAGTTCAGACTGTTCTGTCGTTTTTTTTTTAATTACTAATAAAGAACTATTAACAAAATCATACTCATAGCTCCAGGCAGCTGCCTGTTTTGTTGCGGTTTCGGACCGGCCCTGGTAATATAAATATTCTCAATGTATTAGAGAAAGGTTGCTTGTACGTGCCCTGAATTTTCCAATATTGTACAAAGTTGATACAATATTAACAAATATATTGAAGTTTATAGAGAGACAATTGCCCACTAAACGAACAGATACAATTCTCTCTCTTTTGTATATGAGGCGAGCACTCAATTGCATATGAATAATTTATTCCAACTATTATCAAACAATTTTGAATTCCATTGTTATTTCAAAACACTTTTACCAACTTTGTTGTTGTTGTTTAGTTTTGATTTAAAGTAGTAAGTAGTTACATTAGTGTTATAGAGTATGGGAATAGACGAACCGAATCATTAAGATGCTCTTGTTAGCTATTTATGAGAGTATTTGGGCCTTCAGTTAGGGAAACTTTCTCTTTGCTTGAAGCCTTTTAAGATGTGTGTCGTACAAGAATATCAGAGTAGGGAACTAAGTTGGCCAATTAGATAGATCCTTGTCACTAGTTTATTAATAATGTAGAAGTTGAAGTTTTAGCGGATTAAAATCAACATTAGAAACCGTCTAATCAAGTTTGTATAGAATGTAGGCGATATAATTTGTTTTGTTATTGAAAAAAATCTCTTAATAATAAACGAATTACGTGTGGGTACTTGTGGGTTTTTAAACGTTAAAAGAAAATGGTCGGTTGATTGCCGAAGGGGCGAACAAACAGCTTGATAAAATTAATTGGGTAATCTTCTTACATTTCAAGTTTACGAATGGGTGATAACCGCTATCTGGTAATTGCGTTAAACGATTCAAGACGGGTGGAAAAAGTGCAGGAAATTAACCAAGATTAAACGAACAATTCAACGAACCGTTATTCACTTTTTGAATGATAATTAAATGCTAAATCATTAATTATTTTGTCAATTTTGGGGGCCAAATTAATAAAATTAACTGTTTTCGCCCAGGATCGAACTGGGGACCTTCCGCGTGTTAGGCGGATGTGATAACCACTACACCACGAAAACTTACTTTTATAATTAATAGAAGGATCACGAGACCGCCCAGTTTGTTCTACTTTCTTCCAGATTGAATATGTGATCGAATTACAAATCAGTTATCCGAGCATTGTTGACCATCACCCAAGGCTCTTTTATAAACAAGTTTATTGAGTGTTTGTCATTTAGAAAGAAATATTTTGTTCCATTGAATAACTCGCTTATTGATTTCAATCTTTGATGTTCACGTCAACGTTGCTCCAGAAACCTTTTGTAAAGAAGTGCAAGAAACTGTGAGGTAGGTGAAGATGGGAAGTGAGTAAAATTTGCGGATTCGAGTCGAGGATTTTTGGGTCTATGAGGGACTACACCACTCAAACTGAATCATTACAATAAAAATGTGAATATTACGTTACTGAATGGATGCATTCACAGCCCAGGAAAAAATGATTTTGTCTGATCATTTATGATTATTTACAATTATTTATAAATCAAATATAAATCAATTATATATCGTCATATATAATCATATATAGAGTAGAGTATAATTGGATCTGATTATGTCTGTACTAATACACCATAGATCTGGTTATACCGGGTGTTTTTTCTAAATAGGGACAGCTGCGGATCTCCCATTAGCCGTCAACTAAGAGAAATAAAAGTCCCAAGAACGTGTAGGACCCCCTCCTTCTTATATCGTCAGATGTACACGTTCTTGGGACTTTTATTTCTCTTAGTTGCCGGCTATTGGGAGATCCGCAGCTGTCCCTATTTAGAAAAAACACCCGGTATAGACTCATGCATAATTATATACAGTATGTCCACGGATCGAGTTCCAAAGAGGAATTTTTTTTTATTTTGCGTTTTACAAGAAAAATGTATTCTTGATAAAAGTTTTTGCTTGTCCCGAAACGGCCATTTCAGTTTTAACCTTTTTAAATTTACTTTTAGTTTCAGAGAAAAATCTAAAATTGTTCGTTTCAGTTGAAAATTTTTCTAACAAGGAAACTATTCGAAGTGTCATCCTCCGATTTTTTTGAGCTTTTGATATGTTGTTGTCCATCGAAAAATAAGCGATGCATATTTTTTCTTAGCGGCTCTTATTGCGTTTTAAGGGGTGAAATGGACCCTCAAAGATTCGTCAAAATCCTGGTGGTTATGTAGTTTTGCATATAAAGACGATAGCAATCAGTATCAAACCAATTTTACGTTATTCCTGATATCAAATAATAAAAATACACACTTGCAGATACCACCTACCCCTATTATAAGGGGGTAAACCACCCCTTGAAAAACTTTAATCCTCCATAAAAAATTATGGCATTATCCGATTTTAATGAAAATAACGTCATTTGTTAGAGCAAAGAAAAGTAAAGTTTACCTGTTTTTGGATTTTTTGAAAAAAATAGTTTTAAGGGATGAAAAATTTATTTTTTTATTTTGATGAGAATGACTGATTATAAGCGGGAGATTTTGTTAAATTATTTGTCAAGTATATATTTATTCAACAATCCAACAGCAAAACGTTATACATCAAATATATAATCGTTTTTACATAATATATTAAATATAAGTATAATTTTTCCACCCTCGAAATTGGTAATAGAATTGTGACGATTATCCTAACCTTCAAATAAACACACATCAAATATGAATAAATAAAATACTACAAATCAAGGCATCGCCAACCTTAACGTCAAAAAATCCCAAATTTAACCTCGAAATTAATTTTCCAAAAAATTATAATTATTGTTATTTATCGGGTGAAATTAATCAATTCAATTAGAAATTTTAACTCAAAGGATACTATCAATAAGTAAATTAATTCAATAAACGTTTTAGATCTTTTGTTATTATTATTTATTGCAATTTTCTGAAATAATAACTTGGAGATCAAGTTAGGGATTTTGCGTTGCTTATGTTGGTGACTCCTTGATTTGAAGTATTTTGGAAATACAGGTTAGAAACAACTTTCAAAATTCAACCATTTGATACGTACGCACTTAAGGGATGAAAAAATCACAAATATTTTAATATATTATCTAAAAATTATTGTACATTTGATTTATAGCGGTTTGGTATTGGATTACTCTAAAAATATTTACGTGACAAATAATATAACAAAATTTCTTGCGTATAATCAGTCATTGACATGAAAATAAAAAAAATTATGTTTCATCCCTTAAAACTGTTTTTTTCAAAAAATCCAAAAACAGGTGAACTTTATTTTTCTTTGCTCTAACAAATGACGTTATTTTCATTAAAATCGGATAATGCAATAATTTTTTATGGAGGATTAAAGTTTTTCAAGGGGTGGTTTACCCCCTTATAATAGGGGTAGGTGGTATCTGCAAGTGTGTATTTTTATTATTTGATATCAGGAATAACGTAAAATTGGTTTGGTACTGATTGCTATCGTCCTTATATGCAAAACTACATAACCACCCGGATTTTGACGAATCTTTGAGGGTCCATTTCACCCCTTAAAACGCAATAAGAGCCGCTAAGAAAAAATATGCATCGCTTATTTTTCGATGGACAACAACATATCAAAAGCTCAAAAAAATCGGAGGATGACACTTCGAATAGTTTCCTTGTAAGTCCCAAAAAGTAAGTTTGCGTTGTCATGGTAATTGCCATTATTTATTTATTTTCATTAACCGTAATTGTTAAAAATGTTGTCAAAAAACCAACTCTACCTAAAAAAAAACTTTCGATTAAATTCTTCGAGAACTCGACTGATCGATTTATTACCTTTGCCATAGCACTGAATTAGGTAAATGCGTTGGTTTTTTGACAACATTTTCAACAATTACGGTTAATGAAAATAAATAAATAATGGCAATTACCATGACAACGCAAACTTACTTTTTGGGACTTTGAAAAATTTTCAACTGAAACGAACAATTTTAGATTTTTATCTGAAACTAAAACAAAATTTGAAAAGGTTAAAACTGAATTGGCCGTTTCGGGACAAGCAAAAACTTTTATCAAGAATACATTTTTCTTGTAAAACGCAAAATAAAAAAGTTTTTCCTCTTTGGAACTCGATCCGTAGACATACTGTATAGAATTACATTTGATTATATATAACCATATCTGACCAATATAAATCCTGTATGTTTTCATAGATTGTTAGATTTGTTGTAAATCAGCATGTGTATATCTATACATAATTATATAGAACCCTATATATAATTATATAAATCTTAGTATAAATAATATATGTTTGGCTTTAATGGAGATCTTAGCATAATGTCACACATACACAGATAGAGAGAGAGAGAGAGATTTTGGCAGTTGTTTTTTGGAATTAGTTTGTAAACATCTTAAATTTTCATCTCAATTTTTTACATATAACACATCTTTCTAATACAAATTTTACTCTCGGTTAACGTAAGTTAATCATTAATGAGATCATGTCGCCCGGCTTCTTACTTTAGGGTAAAGATTCGTAGATAACCGGCTGCGAATACTATTTTGAAAAGGCGTTGACTTTTTTGGTTGAAACAAGATATGGAAAAAAAAATCGAATCTTCCACTAATACAATTTTGTATTATAATTTTGCACGTCAATTGTTAAAGTTCTTTTAGGATTAAGAATATTTTGTTTTTTTAAAGGTTAAATTTGTTTGTTAACGTATATCGTTAGGGTGTTCATATAATACAGTACTAGTTAGCAATTTTCAAGAAAAAAAGTTTCCAATTTTTCTACATGTCGTATATACAGTATGTCCACGGATCGAGTTCCAAAGAGGAAAAACTTTTTTATTTTGCGTTTTACAAGAAAAATGTATTCTTGATAAAAGTTTTTGCTTGTCCCGAAACGGCCAATTCAGTTTTAATCTTTTCAAATTTTCTTTTAGTTTCAGAGAAAAATCTAAAATTGTTCCTTTCAGTTGAAAATTTTTCTAAGTCCCAAAAAGTAAGTTTGCGTTGTCATAGTAATTGCCATAATTTATTTATTTTTATTAACCGTAATTGTTAAAAATGTTGTCAAAAAACCAACGCATTTACCTAAAAAAAAAACTTTCGATTAAATTCTTCGAGAACTCGACGGATCGATTTATTACCTTTGCCATAACACTGAATTAGGTAAATGCGTTGGTTTTTTGACAACATTTTCAACAATTACGGTTAATGAAATTAAATAAATAATGGCAATTACCATGACAACGCAAACTTACTTTATGGGACTTAGAAAAACTTTCAACTGAAACGAACAATTTTAGATTTTTCTCTGAAACTAGAAGAAAATTTGAAAAGGTTAAAACTGAATTGGCCGTTTCGGGACAAGCAAAAACTTTTATCAAGAATACATTTTTCTTGTAAAACGCAAAATAAAAAAGTTTTTCCTCTTTGGAACTCGATCCGTGGACATACTGTATAGTAATAATTCCACCTAAATGGTCGGTCTTCGATTTCCGTATGCAGCCTATTTTCTTTTTTAAAATAGATATTCTTATGTATAACAATATATAGTAATGCATAAATATATATGATTAGACATGGCCATTTTTTGGATCTGATCGTATATGAATAACTTGTATGATTATGTATGATTCGACAAAATATTTATTCCTGGGAGCACAAGAATAAAATACTTATTGTTTCCGCCCAGGATCGAACTGAAGACCTTCCACGTGTAAAGCGGATGTTTGTTTTTTGTTTTTGTTTTGAAAAATTCTTTATTGGTAATTCGTATTTTTTACAATAAATTATTAAAATAATTACTTTGTGCAATTGTTCCCGCTTGCGCCTACAATTAGTTATATGTTTTTTTGTTGTCTCCAGTTACAGTAATTGTATACATTGTTTGATTTATTTTCCTGCTGTGTTTAAATTTGAATTAGTTTAGGAAAAGGATAAAAATTATGGAAAAAAAAACCGCTTTTAAAGCAGTTGCTTGTGGTTGAGATGAGTGGTCATCCCAGTGGTTTGGTTTTACTTGTTGGGTATTTGATTTGTTTATTTATTTATTTATTTTAATTATTGTAGAATTCCATTCTTTGAAATGGTAGGGTATGTAGTTTGATGATATGTAAAGCGAATGTGATAACCACTACACTACGGAAACTTAATCCTTTTACCGCCCAAATCAGTACGAAACTCCATTGTATCTTATTTTATGCAAAAATTACAAGAACTGTGCAACAAGGAGAAACAAAATAATGTTTTCGCCCAGGATCGAACTGGGGGCCTTCCGCGTGTTAGGCGGATGTGATAACCACTACACCACGAAAACTTACTTTTTTTGCTATAGAATTAATTACGAGGCCACTAAAGCGACACACATTCTCTTAAATAAAATATACGATCTCTTAAATAATAAATAAAGTTTTGTGCGTGTCTAATAGACGCATAAAATGCTCGTTTCGTTGCCTTACCGATGTCGTAACGTTCATTTATTATGATAATTACAGCTTTTTTTTGCTTTTAGAACACTCTAATTAAATTATCGATGCTGAATATTTAAAACTAATTGAAAATGCGGCAATAAATAGCTCTACAACCCCACAAACATTTTAATCGGTTAAAGAAAGAAGTGTAATATAAGCCCTTAAGGAAAATTAGAGGATAACGTGTAAAATCGATTGTTTCCGCCCAGGATCGAACTGAGGACCTTCCGCGTGTAAAGCGGATGTGATAACCACTACACTACGGAAACTTAATCCTTTCACCGCCCAAATCAGTACGTAGCCGCCATTGTATCTTATTTTATGCAAAAATTACAAGAACTGTGCAATAAGAAGAAACAAAATAATGTTTTCGCCCAGGATTGAACTGGGGACCTTCCGCGTGTTAGGCGGATGTGATAACCACTACACCACGAAAACTTAGCACTTTCACTCCCCAAACCACTAGAAGCTTGCCCAAATTTTTGATCGCTCTTATGTGTACACTAAAAGAACTAAATCTTGACCTAGATTCTCTAGAAAGCTTCTCTAAACAATCTCAGAGAACTACGTTCATAAAAAGAGGTCCTACATAAAAAAATTTCTAAACCATCGATTACAGAAGGCATCAAAGCTTAACTGTTGCCTTTCTCAACTACAGTTTCTAACAAGTAGTGACTTGAGGTACAAGAAAACGATTGTTTCCGCCCAGGATCGAACTGAGGACCTTCCGCGTGTAAAGCGGATGTGATAACCACTACACCACGGAAACTTAGTCCTTTCACCGCCCAAATCAGTACGAAGCCTCATTGTAACATATTTTATGCAAAATTACAAGAACTGTGCAACAAGAACAAACAAAATAATGTTTTCGCCCAGGATTCAACTGGGGACCTTCCGCGTGTTAGGCGGATGTGATAACCACTACACCACGAAAATTTAGTACTTTCACTCCCCAAATCAAGCTTGCCCAAATTTTTGATCACTCTTATGTGTAAAATACAACAACTAAATCTTGACCTACATTCTCTAGAAGGCTTCTCTAAACAATCTCAGAGAACTACGTTCATAAAAAGAGATCCTACATAAAAAAAATTCTAAACCATTGATTACAGAAGGCATCAAAACTTAACTGTTGCCTTTCTCAACTACAGTTTCTAACAATTAGTGGCTTGAGGTACAAGAAAACGATTGTTTCCGCCCAGGATCGAACTGAGGACCTTCCGCGTGTAAAGCGGATGTGATAACCACTACACTACGGAAACTTGATCATTTCATCACTGGACTAATTACAAAAATTACATCTAACAATAAGTGATATTCCATCATCAAAACTATCAACTTTCGCTGCCTATCTTTATAAAGGGAATAATTTAAGTTAACGAACGTTTTGACTTTATATGCGAATACTTGATTGAGGATCTTTTGCAGTTTATAACAGATTTCATTTGAATAATAGCGAAATAGTCCGTGTGCGCTGAAAGGATAACGTGACAAACTTATTGTCTTTTCCTTGAAATAGCGAGAATGGCAGTTTAGATTACAAAACAAGTCCATGAATATGCTCAACGAACAGCTAAATTATTGTACTGTCACATTGGCAACATTCACTTATTGTGCTGAAAATACATTTACTCTGTCTTGTCCTCTAACACATAAAAGGCTTGAAATGTAAATACTACTGTCAAAGTAAGGACCATCCTCGTAATAACTATCGAAACAATTTGAAGATTCCTAAAACTATCGCTTTCTATTTTGAATAAATGTCCTCAATTGTCAAAGCGTTAGCTTTATTATCCTGTCATTCTGACAAGACTCATTCTTCAGACTGACAACCACTCTTATTCTTTTGCTGTATTTGTATTCAATTAACAATGGTGAATATTCAAGACTAATTGAAAACGTAAGCCAACGGAGAGATAGAATAATAATCCACAAGTGGAATGCTTTTAGAACTCTTTACGTTCATAACAATTAAGGAACGGTAAACCAATTAAATTTGCCTCCTTTTATGAGATGTTCAATTTATTTTGCATTTAAATAAAATAGGTAATAATTACATAATGATTAAAATTGTTGTTTAAGTTTCCTCAACAAATATCTATAGGTACTTTGTCGCATTACACTTGTACGGAAACTCATTTTGTTATGGCAACAACTTTTCCGCTACTCCTTCAATATTCTCATTAAATTAACCACAGGAAACTTTATAATTAATATTGAATGTAAAATGAAAGTTAGTTAACTTCAAGCCCATTAAATTTTATTTCATTCCAACCGAATAACAGCTAAGCAATAAACTATAAATTAAATTTAAAGATATTAAACGTAAAACAATTGTTTCCGTCTAGAATCGAACTAAGGAAATTCCGCGTGTAAGATGAAATCTTAGTGAAATATCAATAGTGACCAAAACGTTTTTATCATGTGCCATTCCACTGCAAAACTATCTTTCCGCCCAGGATCGCACTGAGTACTTTCACTACTAACATAAGAGCATAACGAATCGGTTTGATTTACTGTTTAGTTCTCTAAATAAATTGTGGTGAATTCAATTGTGAATTATTAAGTGTCTGTGTAAGCTTAACAAATGACTTAAGTGCTGTTGTGTTACTACTCTAGTAATAATAGTCATTTATTTTACCAACAGCAGCTTCTCTTCTCTTCTCCGCTATTTCCATTAATTTAATCCTAGTAAATAATTCCAAATTAAATCAATAAATAGGAAAATGTTACTTTCTGAGAATTCTGCAATAAAAACGATGCAATTTCTAGCATCTAACAACGATGTTATAATAGTAGATAACACTAACAACATGAAAATATATCTTATTCAAATTTATGAAAGAGTATAAAGTTTCCGACAGCGTTATTTCCACAACTCGCTCTTATCAAGACTTCCATACAATAAATTATATAATAAATTCAGTTAAACTGATATTTGAGCCACTTCTGCCACGTTTATGGGCGCACAAAAATTCCATTTTACTCAATATAAATCACCCCTATTTTCCCCCGTTATACATTATACTTTATAAATTATATCAGTGCCACGACCTTGTCACACTAAAAACCACCTTTTATTTTATCGATTGTTCCGATGTGTTGTATATATATCGTACTGTCTCAAGTATCCCTTGGGTAAAGTAGTTTGAGTTTTTAAAGGTTTGTATTCCAAAAATTTTAATAGTTGAAGAAGTTATAAAAGGTGGTTGTTCGGACTTAAACGGTCTATATATTGTGGAAAACTGACTTGAAACGTTGGGTGAGTGAATAGAGATGGTTAAATGCAAGACAAGGGCACATTTATCATCACGAATGACGTTAGAGCAACCGAAACGGGAACACTAATGGACGTTCGACATTGAGTTGTTCATGTACTTTGTCATCTTTCAAATATAATAAATACGAAGATATTTTATTAAAAACTGTTTGATATAGAAACGGGCGTATAAACGATTGTATTACAAAACATAAATCATCCAACATTGCCCGGCGCATCCACCATTTTTACCTATCTACTGGTTGCAGTTTCACGAAAATTGTTTATGTCAAAAATACCACAATACTAACGATTCAACAAACACAAAATGGAATCAAAAACGTAGTATGAAAAAAAATGAATTTATGATTAAATGCCAGGAGAATTGTTCATTTGTTGTGTTGTTCAATTCGCCTACGATTCCTTTGGAATATAACACAAAAGCAAATAAATTGTGTACGATTTATTTATTTTTCTTAATGTAGGTGTCTCGTATTATTTGTAGACTTTGTTTGTTATAAAAGTGGAAAATTTCTGTGCTTACTGTTAATAATTTGCCATCAAACACAAACAAACAAATCGCAATAAACTTGACAAATTTACAATTTGAAATCACTCGATTTACATGATTTTTTCTTCTCTTCTACAAGGCAATAGATGTGGCTTAAAAATAGCGAAATGCTTCGATCATTAAACTCTCTATTTAATCTACATATGGGTCATTCCACCAAATAAAATCATTTTTATGGGGCGACCCCCGCCGATTTTTTTCAAATTTTGTGGAGGTGTTCTCTACTTTGACAAAAGAATTCTCTGAAAGTTTGAGTTCTTAATTCACTTTGATTGGATTTTAAAGGGTTTGCGGTTTTTTACCTTAAAAAATTGATGAAAAAGTTGAAATATTTGTTTCTTCAAAACTTCAAAAATTCATAACTTCGAAACGGCCGCATATTAAGAACTGAAACTTTCAGGGAATTTTTTTGTCAAAGTAGTAAACACCTCCACAAAATTTGAAAAAAATCGGCGGGAGTCGCCCCGTAACAATGATTTTATTTGGTGGAATGACCCATATCCATCAATCAATCTCCAACTCATCCACAAATGTTGTTGAACAGAACTTAAACGCTAATAATGCGATGCCAATTGAAATTCACCTATTATAAATACATTTTTTTGTAATTACCAATTTTTTACAGGATCCGGAATTGTGTATTGCTTTAGCATTCTCTTTACAATACGTTCGCTTATGTGTACTGTGTTGGATGTTAACAATGGCCCATCATATGTACTCCCAGTTTCGTACAAGTCTACATCTGGTTCCAATTACAGATAACTCCATTGGGAAACATTTCGTCAAGTGAGTATCCAGCATTATATGTTCTAGTTAAATGTAAATACTGCTCACAAGAATATCCTGACGCAAAGCATAAAATTTCAGTAGTAGTAGTAGTAGTAGTAGTGTTGACTATCACTTCCAAACTTCAAGTAGTTGTTAAGGTTTACAAAGGAACTCTCTCAATAAGTTGAGTGGTCTCTTTTATGTTCACAAAAGAATTACAAATAAAACGTGTTCTACCTGCACAATATCAGCAAATGTTACAGCCATAAATGGCATTATTCGAATAACTCCAGATAGGTATTTGTTCGGTAACGGAAAATTGTTTTCTAGATATTCGCTACTTGGTTGGGGCCTTCCTGGTATTCTGTTGGCTATCAGTGTTTCAATTCAATACCATGAGAAAGCTGGCGATTTATTAGATACGTCTGGTCTTAAATCGCAAAATTGTTGGTAAGTTGAGTTTTTTTTTGTCTCTCAGAATCGTATATTTGTTCAATTTAATTTACACAAACAATAAAGAAACTTTAAATTAAATTATCTGTTATTTTATTTTAGTTTCATTACAGGAACTTTTATATTGCATTTAACCTGAGTTATTTACTTTGAAATTTACAGGAGAATCGTAGCGGATGTACGATTAAAAACGGTATTATTTCAGTTTACATTGTATTTAAACGGAAGTAGATAAAATCGTAATGATAGGATGCATTAACAATTTAAATTAACGTCTTCATTTGATGAGGTACTATTCCAGAATTTTCCGTCTCAGTTGTTTTAATAGAAATTTGATAAATAAGAACGTTAAGAGTCTGTACGGCACAATATCCAAAATTGCCCAATTAAGCAAAACGCACTGTAAAACTTAATTGTTTACAGTAATCGAACGTTTCTCCCTATGATATTGGAGAATTCAATTCTTTAATAAAAACGTCACGAAATCGTAATTTGCACAATCAAAAAAAAAGAGAAAAAATAACGTGACTCGTACCATCTGTTAGTGCTTCATTTTTTTCGACAAAACGTCAATTAAATTGTAACAGCGCGTAGAGAACGCTTCATTTTCATCAATCACCAAAAAAAAAATTAAATTGATCGACTGATAAAGGCACTACTCGTCCACAAATTAAATTAAATTCGTTTCATTTTTTTTTGTGTGTCTTTCTCCGTCTTATTTATTTATTCTTTACAGGTTCTTAGATCGGAATGCTTTCATCTATGGTCTTCTAATACCATCCATACTATTGATTGGTACAACATTGTATTTCTTAATCAGATCAGCCCTAGTCGCCCGTTATGTCATCCATATGCAAGTAGATCGTCGTGTACGTGATAAGATGAGACGAAAACGGATGCTCCAAATTGCACTCTTCACAAAGGTAAAATTCGATTTGACCAGTTTCTCATACACTATTCGAATAGTTTTTTTTGTGTCGGAATTAAATTTAAATTGAATCGGATCTGAAACCGATTCTATCGGATACGTTTTATTGCATGTTACCGTATACAGATAGTTGTAACAGTTTATATCGTCGCAATCATTCATAAAATGAAGATTGTTTTTGTAGCAATTTCAGCAGAATGCTATCGAAAATATTTGTTGAATAATCTCGAGATTAACTAACAGAATAAACATCAAAAAAAAAGATCCGTATCGATTGAATAATGATCCAACTTCTTAATATTAACAAGTTGTGAACTCTTTTGAAACTAACAACAGTTGTCTAGTTGCTATTGTTGTTGTTGCTTAATTTCCATATATTCAAGATATGAAAGATCATAAAACCCAGTTGCTATAGAAACTCTTGAAAACTACAGTTTTCTCCCCCATTTACCAATATTACAGCTATCGTAACAACACGAAAAACTTCTAATTTACCGGAAAATTTAGTTTTTTTTACTTTACGAACTTTGTGGTAAAAAGCGATAAGGTAACAATATGTAATTTTATTCAATTCTAAATAGTATCGATTCGACTGTTGTTGTGCAATTCCCTTATCGTTAATGTCTCCAAGAATAATTGTTACAAAACATATACGGGGTGTCTAAATTGAATCTAATAAATCTAATAATTTCCAGCGAAAATTGTGAATTATTTTAGTCAATTTGAATTTGAGTAGGTATAGCGTTAATAATTTGATTAGGCCAAAATTTTTACAAATAAAATCACGTACAATTGAAGCTGTGAACGAAATTCAAGCAAATTTAATCATCTTTTGTGGTTTCATGCTATTATCACACCACCTGTGTTGATTACCGCTAATTAAACTACATCAACGTGAGCTAATAGAATTTTTATAATTGCATTCACAGCATAGAACAGAATTTTATCACAATTACAGTCATAATTAAGATAGAAAATTGGTGTAATTGTTAAAAATTTGTTGAAACTCTCACATAGCGAAATGTTAATAATAATGACGGACATTTAATGGTCCCTTGAAGCTCGTTATTGTCGAGTATTATCAAAATTTATATCCAATCTGCTCGACAAGTTTAGATGAAACGTTATGATTCACAATAATCATAACGATTACGTAATTTCGAAAGAATAATCATTTCTATGTGTGATTTTTACAGATTACGTTGCTGTTAGGTTTCATCATGACATTGGGTGCTTTCAGTAAATTGGCACATTCCGAAATTGCCTGGATTGCATATCATGTCGGTCAAGGTTTACAAGGTATACTGATAGCAATGTTGGTCACATGCAATTGTCAAATATTAAAATTATATACGCGCAGTATAAAATCGAAAACAATCAAACAGATACCAATTTATACAAATATTGGTAAAACATCAACGGCTGCATTATCGAAATCAACTAGTTTACAATTATTAACATGGGAACCGGCTCCTGATCCTGTTTGAACAATTTCTATCATATTTCTGGTTAATTTTTTGTAGATTGATGTTTTTTTTTTTGTTTTTTTGATTCAAAACAAAAAATCAACGAAAACCCAGATTTTACGTACATATCGGTTTTCAATTGGCAAAACATTTATTAATCTAAATTATTTTGAACACAAAATTGAACATATCAGTAAGCGTGATCCGTTTTTTTTTTATTTCGATTCGAATTGATTTAAAATATTTAAATAAATTCAATACATTCCATTTATTTTAAATTAATTTCGGTTGGCCTGTTTTATTCAGTAGTGGATGCATAGTAAATTCTAATGGTAGGTATATCAACAAATAACCCTATATAGAATTGAACCGTATGCAAGTTCCTTTAGAGAAATATTTATACAACATTTTATAACGAAAATATTGATAGTGGTAATAACAACATCAACAATTAATTTACAGAATTATTGAAGTCGTATTAATGTAATTGGAATGTAAATAAATCATTTAATATTGATATTAATTGGATATTCATACAATAAAAAATCGATGTTAAATCGATATTAAAGGTGAGAAACTGAACCGGCCCTTAATTGATAAGATTTTAGAGAAATGTTGCGATATTAGTCTAACTGTTCAATCCCAAGAATTATTAAATGTAACACTTTGATTGTTATTAATTATCAATTATTAGAAACATAATTTGCGATATCATCAATAATTATAATAATAACAATAGAATACAATTATGTAATTGTTTATCAACAATCATTGCGAAATTATCAAAGCTTTGACCTATTAATTGTTTTATTAAATTAAAACGATGTATTTTTATAAATTTTGCCTTCCCCAATTTTAATTTATTGAAAATTGTAATATCATTGTTGATTAGTTGAAATAAAATAGTTTCTTTTATAATAAATTGCCAATAATTTAACCTTTGATGATTATTATGGCTTTGAAACTACAAATCCTGTAGATTAATGTTTTGGTTAAGTTGTATTACAAACTAATTTGAATTGGTCGGGATAAATTGGAAATGTTCCAGCATTAATAAGCAATAAGCAATAAAATTGACATGTTTTGCAAGAATTTATGAATTCAGTTTACACTTTTCGGTTTTATATGCAAAAAGAAAATGAAACGATAAATCAAAAACAAAACAAACAAAAAAAGTATGGAACAAAATTAACGTATATTTTGAGAGACTGCAGTCATGTATCCCATCGAATTCCATATTTTTCCTATTTACATAAAGTGATTGATGATGTGAGTCAATATTGAAGTTTGCGAAGAGTTCCATCATTTTGGCGATATCTCGAATTATTGAATTTCAAATATTGCAAATGCAATTTTAAAGTTTATAAAAATATTCATTCAATATTTTGTAATGTTGAATATTCACAAGAAAATCAATTACAGGTCCGTGCAATTGGAAGTTATTTCCGTGTATTCAGTAAAAAAAATTGCAATTTTTTGCAGGATTATTTGAGTTAAACAGATTCCTTCTTTGTCCTGAAACCTAGTCTTTGAGAGACACCAAAAACAAGGTATAGATACTCAGTTCTGAAACAAAGTATGAAATCATGTAAGCAGATTCTCTTCAGAGCAATTCAAAGGTAAGTTAGAAGTATGATGAAAATATGATCTGATTGTGATGCGGAAGCTTTAGTACAAGTACTTGAAGAAAGCTTTGTTGAGTCAAAATGCAATAATTAATTTGGTTTATTAATTAAGTTTGTAAAAATATTTACAATGAAAATTTTGTAATTTCTTGACTTAAAAAACCTAGAACCAGAAACCAGAAACGAAAAAATTACGGTATCGGATGGCTGATTTCTATCTAAAATCAGATCCCTAATGACAACAATCAATGGGTTACATAACAGTCTAAAATAAATCTTGTTGAAGATTAATGATAGCAGAACATTGGGGGAAAAAATACAATAGAAAACCGGTGAAATATTGGTATTATCTTTTGACAATATCCGATTCGTTGATCAAAATCTAATATCCAATTTTTTGTTTGTCACATTTGCTATAACAACAATAAAAATAGAAAATGTTTATTTTATAATACAATCTTAACAATAATAACAACAAATAAAAGAATATAGTCCAACAGATATCAAAGACATGACTTCTACAAAGGAAGATCAGAAGTCGTATTATTTGAACTTTAATTAGACCTACATCCACAATCAGTATTATTATCTACATTGTAGATCGTTTGAATAGATGATTGGTGAATAGCGAGACCCTCTTAAGGTGAAATGTCGGCGACAATATGCTTGGCTAATTCTATCTGTTCACGTTGTGTTAATTAACTATTCCCTTTAATCATTAAGGGGAATTTTAATTCTCGCTTTTTTTGTAATTTTAATTATTAGAAAAGTTTCTGTCTGATAAAATATATTTGGCTTTATTGTAAATTATTAATACCATCTTCAAATATCATTGCAAACATTGAATGCCACACGTAAAGGTTATTATTTGTATAACAGCAGATACATGCATCTGATAAATTTTCAAAACGTATCTAGTATTGTTGAGTACTCAATACTCATATAATTCTCAAAATAATGAATTTTTCTTATTTGTTTTGCGTCTTTTGTGTGTGCGTTTTTATACGGTAAATATAGCCTAGTTTTATTGAATAATCCGTATCGTCCTCAGGGGAAATTAAATAAATACGAAATAGACTTTAATGTTTACATGTCAAATAGTATTTATTAAAAGCAAATCTAAAATTGCGTAAATTTCGCTTTAGTTATTAATAATTAAAGGTAAATAGATGGAGTTGGGAAGATTTTTTCAGAGATTTAAACGTGAATTTCAGATAAACGACATTTATCATTTCCATTACTACAATTTGTTTGAGAATTGTACTTATATGATAATATAGAAAATATCCCGAAGGCTATTCTCTCATAGTTTAGCAACCCCAGTCAAAAAAACATGAATTACGAGGATATCGTAGACTGGGGCATGGAATTAACATCTTCTGGCTATTAGATAACAACCACAAGTAGTATGCCTAGTATGCTCACCTTTACTGTATATGATTCGTTAATAAAATTTATCAGCACCGACATTTCATACTCTTTTCTAACAATTTGACAACGATCTAGCGTTAAAATTCGTCCCTTGTCAGTACCCTCATTTATTGTAACAATATCGCTCTAGACATTCTTTTATTTGATCGTAAAACTGACAACATTATAACGTTAGTGAGATATTATTTGACTTAAATGAATCAATAAAACTCGTTGTGTCTAAACTTATCGATAATAGAAGACGAAGAAAGTCAATAGAGTTTTAATCAAAAACTCACCGTTACCTGTTATTTCTCCCATCCGATTCCAATTAGGAATGTTGCATTTTACGGTTCCTAAAACATTTTTTTTAAATAGTAAAATTTCTATTAAAATATGTAAAGATTCGCGAGAAATTGGGTAATTCGATACAGCTCCCAGGTAGGGACTCCCAATACTCACAACAGAGCAAGTCTTGGTTGTTAATTACCAAGCCTTGGGGTACAAACTGGGCCCGAGGCTAGGCCATGCACAACCAAAATAACCAAAAAAATTTTCACTAAAACTAAAATCGGTATTGCATTTTTATATTATTTTGAGTCGTAAAAATCGACTTTTTTCTTACACTTTTTTTCTATTTTGACTGTTTAACAGGTCTGGCCCGTGGATCTCATTTCAAAGTTAGGGCAGGCTTTGGTTTAGGCTGGCTACCAGGTTCGGCACAAGTATGAGTCTTGGCACAAGCTTGGACCAGGAGTGGGCATATTGTAAATTTCTGCCTGAGAAGCTGCCGTTTTGTAAATTGTTGAAATAGACAACATCATTACTAAAATTACCAATAAATACAGATAGTTTGCCAAACTACACACGAAACTTACATTTCTCGTAAAAAAAACCTTCAGCAAAAAACGAACTGTTGACATAGCCAGAACTTCGTAATTTTCCAACTCCACCCCTGCATATATCAACAATGAATAATTAGTATATTTAAATGAGAGACGGTCTGGTGCGTTATTTCCTTGTTATTTTTTCTGTGACTTTGTTGTTTATCAATCGCGATATACGCCCGTTTTTTATTTATAAAGAAACGAAGAGAGAATTTTAAATTTTGTTTTCCATTTACATTTTATAATTAATTGCAAATTAAACAAATTTGCATTTGATTTAATACCGTTTGTGAAACAGAAAACTGTTTCAATATTTAAAACAGATAACCTTCAAAGTGTATATTTTATGAAAATTGAAATTTTCCATGTATATAATATAATGAAAGTGGTCGTTTTGTTGTGGTTGTTTTATTTTTTTTATATTAAGAGTAATAATAATAAAACAGGATAAGCACAAAGTTAAAACGAAGGAATCTGTTTATATTAAACTCAACATGTGGAAAGCGAAAGTAGATAAGAATATGGAAATCTCGCTTGTTTTCTCTGGCTCGACCACAATTTCGTAAAATGTACATTGAAATTCCGCAAATTTTCCTTTCATTACTACCGGTTATAATCAGATAATCTACAACTCTTAGGAAATGTGGTGGTTAGTGAAAAAGCTTAAGAAGCCCTGGATTAGGCCTGTAGGTTGCATATAAATGGGAAATTTTGTTAAACGAATTAATTCGTAATGATTAGATCGTAAGTAAAGTAGATATAACATCCTGTTGGAGTTTTGTACATTCTATAAGTCTTAAAATTTTTACAACGATCTCTGGAGGATTTCAGTTTATTATAAATTGAGAATGTCGACGCATAATGTAAGCTCATTGTAGTCGTATTATTTATAGTCTATTCTCGATTTTATGGAATTCTCCCCTTTGCAAATTTCTCTTTTTAATAATACCCACCCGAAAGTTTAACTGCGGTACAAGAAAAAAAAAACGTACACTACTACCACCACGTTTTATTGGCGAACGTACAGCGAAATGAGAGTTTTTCAAATGAAAATTTTATCGATCAACTATCTAATTTGATAATGATTACAGCACCTGAAATTATAAACGATTTTCATAAAGATATCATCGATTATTGGGGCTTTAACATAGTCGTCATTGGAGAATTCTAGCGCTACTTTCAATTTAATACAACTCTAGCCGTTATTGATCTGAACAAGAACCTTTAGGACAGCGGAAGGAGGAATTTTGTTGAAAACTTTACATCATTATCGTCAAATTTCCTAATGAATACAAGCAACACCCACACATCTCTGGCTGATAAGATAACTTGTGATATAAGATAATCCTGTTACCCTGTAACAACCAATTAACTTCATATTTAATTATATCTAAAAAAAATTGTGATATAATATAATGTACGTTATTTTATATTTTGCAACAAATACTCTAATTGTAAGTAACCTTTAACAACGAACCGTGTTATAAGATTCTGAGATTTGATTTGATTTAGTCGAAATTGCTCAGCGCGTTGCTAAGAAGCAAAAAATTGTGATTGATTGCTGTGCCCCACATTTTTTTCTCCCAGCAATACTATAATAAAAAATTTTAGAAATAATTAAAACCGTTGGTGATCGAATCAAGAATAACTGCTGAGACACAGTTCTTATTAACTTTTTCCTTCATTAGACAGTTGCATTAAGTCTTCGTTTATTATAACGTTGAAAGTTTGAATTCAATAATAGTTTTCTGACTTGGAATAATTAAAAGTTGGAAAACGATACAATACAACTATCTGCCTCTGATGAACCAGAATCAGGTGAAAGCTTAATTAACAAGGAGGGATCTCGACTTACGGAGTCCTGAAAATAATTAATTTTAACACTAAAAACTACTGAACAACAGTTTCTCGATTTCGAAAAATTGAATTGTATTTGCAGAGTTTCCCGAATTTAATTTATACTGCTATTTTCTTCAGCAAATTCCCGAATTCATAGCAACAAAATAAATCAACAAGTCATTATAATACGGTCTTAAATATATTTCAAACAGTTGACATTGCAGTTTAATTTAAAGGAACTATGTATCATTTTTCTCTCCTGTTAAATATATAATCCGATTATAAATTGTCTTTGAAATTTAATTAAACCGACTCGATAATGGAATAATGCATTTTTCAAGATTCAAGAATTGATCAAGATCGCTAATAATCCCACGGGACTTATTGAAAATTGTAAGACCACTTACTTTGAAAAGCCACCTTTGACGTACAAAACAATAAGTACATTAATTTTGCAAATAATCAATAATAAAGGAGACAATTTTTTAATAATTCCGTTGATAGGATTATGTTGAAATTTCAAGAGAACTACTTAACAAGACATGACAATTATTTTAAAATTCTGAAAGACAAAGCTGTCCAATAAAAAAAGTGTGCCACAATCGTGTAAATAATTACTTTGACTATGTTCTAATTAAAAACAATTCCAGTGAAAACGGATCAGAGACTTGTTTTTCTCAATGTACGTTTTCTTCTTAATTAACGCAGAGTTAGGACTTAGAATAATTAAGACTCTGCGATTTTTTAATGAATTGAAATTGAATCTACATTGGTTTTAATTAACCGGCTTTTGAAATTCTCCACTGAACGATGGGATTTTTTAATGTGAAATTTGCGAAAATATTGAATATAATTAAGGAAATACTAACGAACTTGATCTTCTCTGGCACCAGAGAATTATGCATTTAATTATCCGTAAATAAACATTCTAAAAGTGATTGAATAATTTGAGAATTTTCCGAACGGTGGTATTAAAAGAAAAACAATCTACAGTTTCATGTAAACCATAAATATTCATCACATCAAATGTAGTCACGCTCGAGATACAGCCCAACCCGTTTTTATTATGGTTTGAAACGCCTCCAATCAACTTTTGGGGTTATTTACTGGAGTTCGTTTCACACAATTCAGCCGTCTGAAAACGTGACTCCATGTTATGTTGAAGCTGAAATATATACAATATATGTATATATAAATCGCGTTAACACGCGACTCTCAGTGATTTATTGTGAGACGAACTGTATATGGACCAGCAGTCTAAGATTAAGCTCTTTTTTAGCACAAGAATCGACATAAAAGTCTTATTTCCCCTCCACCGTCTCGAAAAGACTACGAGAAATGCATTATCAAATATCAATCGTATTTATCGCAGCATGTAAACTGGCAACACTCTTGCCAACAACAAGTAATTAAAAAGATGAATAATACAAGCGTTTAGGGCTTATAAGAATGAACAAACCGTTTTTTTTTGTGAATCATATTTTACGGTAAAGGTATGAGTAATTGCAAGTTCCCTTTTTTTCCAGCTTTCCACCCTTATGTAGCGGCATTTTTTATGCTTAATAATTAGGAAATAAAAGCTACCCGGAATCGTCCGCATTTTTGATAATTAAACGTAGAAATAAAAAAATTTAACTGTAGGGCGGAGAGCGGAATAAATTGCTTTGTCAATCTAGAATCCATTTATTCTACAGTTCGTCTCAAGTAACTCAGTCGCTTGAAAATTATATAAAAATGATATGCATTGATATAGTCTGTCGTTGCATTCAACAGGAAGCCGTTTCATGAAACTTTGTCTTTGTGAAGGCGTGGCTTGTGTCTAGCGCTCGGTGGTTTCTCATGAAACGAAGTATACAAACATTATACATTAACTCAAAAGACCTTAAATATTTATCTTAGCTCTTTTGGAGCTATTTGATGGCACCTAGAAAAGCTTCGGATTTTGAAATCTTGATGTAGCAACAGTTTCTATTAAAATCTGCAAATCTGTGATTTTTTTATTATTTTGTTTCCTTATAAAAACAAATCTTAGGCAATTCATTGTAAATGGAACAATTTCTAACCAATTCTCCACAGCAAATCAAGCAACTGCTTGAAACGGCATAATTTCAGAGGCGACAAAAACAATAAAATCCTAATTGATAACTATCAACTTTTTTGTAATGTTTTCCAAAAGAAAGCTTTGGTTGGACCTGTTCATAATCATTAAAAATTGTTTTAAAAGGAAACTATTAAAATTCAATCATAAATATTATGTAAACAAGAGAGTAACGGATAAGATGATTATTATTAATAATAATAATTAATAAGAATCAACAAAATTCTTACATCATTTGAAATACAAGTTTATTATTAGATTTATTTATTATTAAAACAATAATTGTAACAATTACTGTTGTTATTATTATTATTATTGTTTTATATTACAAAAGGTTTAAGAATTTGATGTGTAAGGTAAATAATCAACAAATTACCAGAATATAAATATTGATTGCATTATCTTAGTGTAAATTATTACAAGAAATCTAGTCCCAACCGTTACATAGAAATGTTCCATATTTTATAATTAATTAATTATCGAAAGTACTAATCGTTTCTGTGTTTTTCATTATAAAAACGATTTTTGAAAAAAAATGGAGAATATTTTAGTGTTTTTATCGATTGTGTTTTTGATCGATTGTGCTATTATACCAAGAAATCAAATCAAAGAAATGGATCTACAAAACAAGTAAGTGAATAAGTTTGAATTATTTATAAAGAAGCTGAAGCCCTTACGCTAGAGCTCAGGATGCGCAGATTTAGCCCTTTTCAACATTGAATTTCTTCTTAGTTTATAATTGGGTCCGGTTTAGCTTTAAACTCCACTTATCGTTGGATTTGAATGTAATATTCGAGCCAAACAAACAAAAAACAAACATTAAAAAAAAATCGATTAATTTCAACAAAAAGACACGCAGAATCAGTAATTGAAATTAATTTGCCAAACTATGCACAAAACAATTTCCGTAAAGAAAACTTAGGGATTTTAACAAGAGACGAAACGATAGCCTACTTCATGCAAGCTACTGTTTAGAGATGGCCAAGAGAAACAAAAGACAAACACTATAAGAAAGACTTAAAAAACACTAACAATATAAAAATAACAGTAGGTAATAATATAAACTAAATATGAAATTTCTGTTAAATACCTTGTTATCCGTTAAAAATTCCAGTTAATTAAAAAAAATCAAAATTACCAATAGACACAGAAAATTTGTCGAACTACACACAAAACAAACATGGCGACTTTAACAAAAGACGAATTGTTGACAAAATCAGAGCCTACTTGGTGGTCGTTGAAATTTGCCGATTGGTTGGAAAAGCGAGATGGCCAAGGAAAACAAAAAACAAACCTTACCGTGAAAAATTTAAAAATATAACTAACCTTTTCGCTGATAA
This sequence comes from Epicauta chinensis, assembly GCA_021725515.1. Taxonomy (NCBI): domain Eukaryota; kingdom Metazoa; phylum Arthropoda; class Insecta; order Coleoptera; family Meloidae; genus Epicauta; species Epicauta chinensis. The sequence goes on from JAEDXX010000041.1 coordinate 213,489, forward strand.
GAAATTCCATATTTTTCAACTATTTCAGAAAATACCGAAAACTTATCAACAATTTTAATTAATTTACCACATGATACACAAAACGACAGATTTCTGTAAAAAACATGGCGATTTTAACAAAAGACGAAAGATTGACGAAATCACAGCCTGCTCGACGCTACCTGCTATATCAAAATTTATAGGATATGACTTTAAGATATTTGGACCCGGTTTATCTTTAAACCCCACTTAACTTTGATTTTTAGAATTTTCATAATTATTTTCAATCATTACATAAAAGTTTCTAGAGCCCATCTTATGTTAAGACGCCTGGGCTAAGTTCAACCTTTTTCTAGACGGTATTTCTTTTCTTTGAGTTGCACAGAATTTTTTTTGTCGCCCTTCTTCAAACCCCGCTTAACTTTGAGTATTTTTATAATTCGAAATACAGAAAAACTCCAAGAATGAATCGAAAATAACAAGGATTTCTTCTAAAATTTAGCACAAAAGAAACTTATTGTTCTATGTCAGCAGTTCGCCACAAGCTTTCTCCACGAACCCGTCCAATTAAATCCACACATCTTCTCAAAGAGTCGGTTTTGTGAATGTATCCTGAAAATAGCAACTGTACCGAACATTTTTTGAATCATTTCGGTGGCCTCTCGTTTAAAATCGAACTTTTAAAAGCAATTATTACTGAGCCTCCTGAATGTGCCATGAACCCTAGATTGAGAAATCCTGTTCTATACAGTATAACTGGGTCTTTGTCTGATTCACGCAAAACTACTTCGACACGTACTTCATTTGCCTTCCCTGTATACAACGATTTTTTAACAATGAATAAAATGTTTTGGAAATTATATAAGAAATGTCGAATAAGAAAAACAGACAGCCTATCACCCTGTATATCCAGCTTAAAGATGCTGAATTAATCTTGTTGAATAGAATTCAAATAACACTACTTTTCGAAGGCAAACAAAAAAACAGTTGAATGATGATGGGAATTCAACCACATTTCCATCCGCTTTTTCCGATTATTGTTGCTACGCCGTTTCCCCGCTATTCAACCAAAGGGTAGTTGTGGTTTTAATAAATGTGGTCGAATTCACTACAATTCGCAACTGATGCTAAATTAATTCAATTGAACATTTCCAATCGTTTCGATCGGCAACAATTTGAATAGTTTCCCTGTATTCTGCTTTATAAACAAGAGAAAGTTCGTGCTCACTCCTCCACACACAATAATCCGAAAATTTTCGTCAAAAGACTAATTTCCTGTTGTTTCCCCAGGATAATAGCACCAACGGAACCGGTCCGGGATTATACAGATAATATAGAAACAATTCAAGACCAACCGGAAACTGGCAATATCCGTAATGGAGATCAACTCAAGCGCTGTTCTGAGTATTATAAATCGCACTAATTTTCTCTCGAAAACAAAATCCAATCTCAATTCGTTTTGAATCTTTACAGTTACGACATCGTCAGTAGCAGTTACCAACCGGACGCTGTACTCGCCCTATCCCGACGTGAAATTAATTTACTCGAACGCAATCGGGAACGGTGCGAAATGTGCCGCAACAATCCAATTTGTAAAAACGACATAACGATCTGTCGCACATGTAAAAGGATCTGTGATAGTGTGGCGGAACAAATGATGGCAACCACCACAACAACTGAATCCAATGAGATTCCACAAGAACCGATTCTGGGCCAGCCGTTCGACGCTATTACGACACGATTCGGAGCGGAATCAGCAAATCATCCACGATATTTCAGCATAGGTGCAGTCGATGCGGGACCAACCAAAGATTTGGTGGCGCAACTCTTCAATGTCGATGATCGTGACGATTTGGAACAGTTGATAGTTTTGGGTAAATTGCGAGATGGTGGCAAGAATGAGATGGTCGGTTCGCAAGTATTCATCTGGGATTTGGGGGGAGTTTTCGGATCGACCGCCAATCAACCGGTAGCGGCTGAAATTCACGATATTCAAAACGATGATCACCATCATTCCGATAGAATTGATCTAGCCAGAGAATTAAATCGAGAATTAAATAAGGCGATCCGTGATAAGAAGAAAGAATTGGGCACGAATCGATTGAGTCGCCAACAAATCGATAATTTAATCAATGCCACAATAACAGAGGTAATTGTTGATATTTCCAATTGTTTTTCGCTAAAATTGTGATTATTCCAGATCATCCGGAGACGTAACGATACGGTCGGTTGTTCGTTGGAGGAGGAAATCGAACCAATTATCGATCTGCGTAATCGGCCCGAACCGATTCATTCAATAGCAAATCCGCCTGTTATTCAAAACACTTTCGATCCGAAATTGGGCGTGCATCAAATGATTGACGATAGAATCGTTACCGAACGTGTAATAACGGCAACAGAGGCTCAACAGATGCCCGAATCGGATAATCAAATCAATGGCGCGCGAGAGAGTTATGATTCAAGCGAAGACAGTAGCGGTTATAGCAGTAGTTCCGAATCGATTGAAGACTCTTATGTTGGCGCCAATCAAGCGGATCTTCCCAAATTGACGCCGAATCCCGGTTTGGCTGATTTGCAAAAAAATATCGTAAAGATTGTGGAAGACGGTTTCAAGATTCCGAGTGGCTTGCAGCAAGGCGACAATGCTTTGAAAGCGACAAATCCGCAAACCGTAACCCAACAAAGCCCAGCAGGTCCAGAAAATCTTCAAGGCGCAATCGAGAAAATTGTAGAAGAAAGCCTGAAAGTGTCCAACACTGATATGGTGGGCCAACAGAACCCGATGGAACCCAAAAGTCTTCAACAAGCTGTAGAAAACGTTGTGGAAGAGAGCCTTAGAACACCACAACAGGGCCTCTCGATGAATAAAATCGAAGACAATCGAATGGAACCCAAAAATCTTCAACAAGCCGTTCAAAACATTGTAGAAGAGAGCCTTAAAGTGCCCAAAGCTGAAGGTCCTGTTGTAGCCACACAATTACCGACTCGAAATCGAATAACTGGTCAAGACGACGTAGATAAAATTGCAGAAGAGAGCCTCAAGATGCCTCAAGATCCTTTTGTAGCCAAACAGAACTCGAATTTACCCGTGGATAAAATGGAAGCCAATCCAATGGAACCAAAAAATCCACAAACGGTAACCCAACCAGGACCAGCAGGTCAAGAAAATCTGCAAGACGAAATAGAGAAAATCGTAGAAGAAAGCCTGAAAGTGCCCAACTCTGATGTGGTAAGCCAACAGAGCCGAAATTTACCAGTGAATAAAATGGAAGGCAATCCAACGGAACCAAAAAATCTTCAACAAGCTGTAGGAAACGTTGTGGACGAGAGCCTTAGAACGCCAAAAATCGAAGCCCAGATGAATAAAATCGAAGGTAATCCAATGGAGACTGAAAATCTTCAACAAGCCGTTCCGAATGCTGTGGAAGAGAACGTTAAAGTGCCCAAATCTGAAGATCCTACTGTAGCCCCACAAATTCCACAATTACCGACTAGAAATCGAATAACTGGTCAAGATGACGTACAGAAGATTGCAGAAGAGAGCCTCAAGACACCTCAAGATCCCTTCGTAGTCCATCAGAGCCCGAATTTACCAACGCAAAAGGAAGATAATGCTACCACTCCTGAACCGCACAAAGCTCTCCAACAAGAAATCCAGAAGCTCATAGACGACAGTCTGAAAATGCGCACGCCTACCGATCAAATCGTCGGCCAGCCGATTAAAAACTACACAGAACCCCATCTACCAGCAGCGGCTCACGCGTCCAAAACGCATCTGCCACAAGTGTTCCCATACGATCTGTCTCGACCCATACCAGACGCGCCCGAATTCGATGGTTTCCGCCATTTAGGCCAACAACTAACCCAACCATCTGACGCCGCTACCACACCGACTCCTGAGACGGAGAATGAAGTCGGCGCGCCGATAATGAATTCTCAATCGCCAGATCGAAAATTCCATTCATTCGGTGCAATAATCCCGGTACCTGGCCCGCCGGACAGCACCAACACACGAAGCGCGGTCTTTTTAGGCAGAGATGTGGCGTTGCCGTTACGGATGCAGCAAAGTCCCGACGGTATAATGCAATTGAGCGTCGACATGGAGAAATTGTGCAATTGCAAAGACAAGAGCTGTATAAAAACGCACGATTTAGACGATATCAGCAATAATCTGTTGCGAAATATTGAAACTGTCCCGAAGACGTCCGATATTATAAAACGTTCGCCGAAAATTGAGAATTTCGACCAGAAATTGGAACAGAACAATTATCTGGATTTGGAAGAACAGATGAATAAATTGCACAAAGTTGTGGAGAAATTCGAAGAAGACAACGAGAATCTGTTGGAGGAGAGTACGAAGATTCTTCTCCAGAATGTGGAGAATGAAGGCAAAGTGCACACAACCGTGGATCTCATCAACAAAATGTTGAAATGGATGAAAAATGTCGTTTCGGAGAAACACAATTAATTCTAGCTAAATTTATTTATTCTGTTGTTTTTTGTACTTTTATATGTAATCGAAACGGACAATACAATTAAAGAGAGCAAATTTTAAATTGTTGTATTATTTAAAAATAAATTTACATTGAAACTAAATCGTACCAAGCAAAGGAAACAATATTCAATGATTAATAAAACAGTGACGCAACGTTACAATTCGAGCTAAAAAAATAGAGATGGGTGGTCGGAATGATACGGTCCAAGGGAACCCACTCTGGAACGACTCCTAGTCCGTTCCAATATTATAAGGGTGAGTTCATGTCGGAGATGCGCTACATTGCGTTCTAATACAGTATTGTTTCGATATCTAGATAGCAATGTCAAGGGGGAGGTATCGCAGCGCGATATCTCCGATATGAACACACCCTAATTGGACGACTTCACCCATCTCTACAATAAAACAATCTAAAAATTCTATCCCGAAGAATTAAAACAAAATGATGCTTATAATCGCTAACTTAAATCTGGAAACAAATAGATTTACATAATTGAAAGACGGCGTGAGAACTGGAAATTTCCTTCAACTAAAATACAAAAAAAAAACTAATCATTATCAAATATAAACTATTCCTAATCATAGAGATACAAAAATTTACAATTATCTCTTAATTTAATTAATTAATTAACCGATTAATTAGTCTCTATTACTCAAACGTTGATGTAATTGTGGAAACAGAACAATATCCGGTATCACTGGCTTTGGTAATGGTATTGTGATCGGTGGCGGCTCATCAACATCCTGTTTGATTTTATTGATCGGCTGCAATCGCCGTATATTACTCACAACATTTAAACCTACAAGAATTTATCAGAATAGAAGGAAAATATAAATCTGGAAAAGTATCAATTACCGTGAACGGTACGTTTATGTTGCGTCAACAGATAACCCATTAGGAAGCTCTCCGTGCACAATTCGCATTGGAAACGTTCACCGGTATGTCGGCGGACGTGCGCTTTCAAATCATTACCTTGTGCAAATGCTGCATCACAATACGTGCATTGATATGGTTTCTCGCCGGTATGTGTCCGCATATGGACTGTTAAATTGTAGGCACTAAAAATCAAAATCAAACAAAATCGAATAGGTTTCAGAGATAATTGTCGTACCGTCCAAAACCCCGTCCACAGATCGTACATAGATGCGTTTTCTCGCCGGTATGATAGCGTTCGTGTACTGTTAAATCAGTCGTACGTGGAAAGCCTACAAATTTCACAAATTATCAACGCCTTCTTGTTAAAATCGAAAAACATTACCTTTTCCACAATATTTACATTTAAATGGTTTTTCGCCACGATGCCGTCGCATATGTATCACTAAATAATCGTTACGTATAAAACGTTGTCCACATTCCGAACATAAAAACTTCTTTGAATTCTCATTATGGAATTTCATATGTTCGTTTAGATGTGATTTCGATAGAAAACATTTATCGCATGTTTTACATTTGAAACGTTTCTCACCTAAATGTCCACTAACATGAATATCACGGTATTTCTCTGTGGTGAATGTTTTCGAACAGATATGGCATTCGAAACGTTTATCACCCAGCCCCTTATCACCCAGTGTATGTTTAATTGTTTTATGCTTCTCCAATTGATCGATTCGACTGAATGTCTTCTGGCATAGATCGCATTCGAACTCGTGCTTCTCGTGGACTTTTAAATGTTGCGTTAAATGATCGCGACGTGTAAACGAACGCGTACACGTTTCGCATTTGTACGGTTTATCAGTTGAGTGGGTGATCAGATGACGTTTATATAGATTCATACGGGCAAACGCCTTATTGCATGTTTCACAAGTGTAGGATTTCTGGAAAAAAACTGATAAAAAATCTGAATATTCTACAAAAAAAAATTGACTAACATTTGAACGTTTACGGCGACCTGGTGGATACTTGCGGGGCCGGCCAGGACCGCGTTTCTTCGTCTGCTTCTGGGGCGTGTAGTCCGAATCGCCCGCCTCCGATTGATTATCTACACAAAAATAACTGTATCAAAGACCGCTTAATCTAGCCTTAAGTTAAGCCATTTAAGAATCAGAAGACATCTCGTGTCTCTTTTCAACTCAAAAGCTCGTATTTAGTAGACGGGATTACCTCGTCATTGTGTCATGACTTAAGGGGGTCCTATGGTTTGACGTCCTGATTTTTGAGCAATCTTTGGGATTTTTTTGTAAATACCAATGAAGAGATAGAACTTTGAACTTTTTACTAGTTATTTATACATATTTCAAGAATATACAGTTGAATTTTTAGATAAAAATATTCAGTAGAATTAAAGTTATAGTGGTCTGAAGACACCCGCCTCAAAAAAAATGGACGCCCACTTCCTCCATGATATCAGCTGATAGGCTTATCCGAAACAAAAAAATCCAGCGGGGCTTTAATCTGTATACTTAAATTCATCGAGTGGACTACGATCAAAAAAAATATTTGAAAATTGGATGTTTGACAGACTTCGGAACAAAAAAGTTCGAATTTCATGTATTTTTTGTCAAGTTTTTGAAACAAAAAAAATAGAATTTTCAAAATTTTGGGATGATAATAGTCCACTCGGTGCGTCTATATGTACTGAGTAGACCCTATAAATTTGAAGTAAATCGGCCAAGCCGTTTTTGAGATATGATGGAGGAAAGTTTGAAAAACATGGTATTAAGAAAAACGCGTTTAAAGTTTCAAGCGCTCCGCTCAACGCTCCGAACACCTATCCCTTCTAACTGCTGTATCTTTTTAATGGGTTCGAATATCGAAAAATCACTTTACTTCCACATTCTAGACACATTAAGGAAACAATTTATGCAAAAAAAACAAATTCGATTTTTTTAATCTGTTAAACCAGAGGAACCCCTTAAGTGGACATTAAGGAGGGGAAGATCACCCGGTTTTTTCTTCCAATTCAAAAATTCGAGCAGTCAAAGATGCCTCTAGAGTAGAAAAGCTCAAAGTATTGGCTCCAGCTTAAAGAAGGGGAGAAAACCAATTCTACCATAAAATTGAAATTGCTTCAAAGGCAGCATCTAAAGCTAAAGTTAAGTCGGTTTTAAGTAAAACCTTACTTAATTTTTATATTACATTAATGACTTAAGGAATGGAAGATATTTTTCAAAATGTGGTAGAAAATAGCCTTAAAGTGCCCAAAGCTGAAGATTCTGTTGTAGCCCCACAATTACCGACTAGTAATCGAACCACTGGTCAAGACAACGTAGAGAAAATGGTAGAAGAGAGGCTCAAGATCCATTTGTAGCCCAACAGAGCCCTAATTTACCAATGGATAAAGTAGAAGGCAATCCAATGGAACCCAAAAATCTTCAACAAGCTGTAGGAAATATTGTGGAGAGGCTTAGAACACCACAAACCGTAACCCAACGGAGCGCCTAAAGAACTGGCTTCAGCTTAAAGAAGGGGAGAAATACAACTCTAAAATTAAAATTGTCTCAAACGCATCTAAAGTTAACGTTGAGTCAGTTTTAAATAAACCCTTACTTAATTTTGACATTACGTTAAAGACTTAAGGACTGGAAGATAAACCGGGCTTAACAAAAAATTTCCGCTCACCATTCTCCACTGCCTCCATCAGTTCCTCGTCAACATCCTCCCGATTCTCCTCCTCCTCCCCCTCCACCTCCTCATCCACATCCACGACTTCTTGTTTATGCACAACATTCTCATCGTTTGTTGGACAATCACTGGCCGGATCATTGGTGATTGTAATTTTGATATCTTCAAACACTGCATTCTCATCAGTTTCTTTGAATGTCTTCATTGTGTTCTCTTCAACTTCAACAAACGGTTCTAAATAATCATCATAATCCGAATTATTGATTGTATCCAATTGTTCTGGATCCCGATCGATCTCATAATAATGTTCAGCAATATTATCGATATTATCTAATGTTGGTAGGACTGGTTGTTGATTCTCATGTAAACGCTTATGCACCTCCATACTATCTTCACGTGAAAATCCCCGATTACAGATATCACAAATAAATAAACGATCACCCTTACAACGTACCGTATGCAAATCTAAATGATCCGATCGATTAAAGCCACGATTACATATCTTACATGAGAATGGTTTCTCTTTTAAATGTGTCGTTAAATGGCGCTTTAAATGTTCGATACGTGTTAATGTCTTATTACAGATTTTACAAACGTGGACCTTTTGGGTTTTATGTGTGATCTCGTGACGTTCAACGTGTGTTTGGCGCGTATAACCTTTACCACAGTAACGACATTTCAATAAATTGCCTAAATGTAAACGTTTATGGCCTTTTAGACCGTCCAAAGTTGAGAAGACTTTGTAGCATTCACGACAGATCAACAACATGCTGGTATTGTTGATAAAACGAATATAGTCGAATTGGGTGGATAGTTCTTCGGGCTCCTTCGGGTCTCTAGCGAGCGGATCCATAGCCGGTTCTGGAAACAATCGAGTTACCGTTAAAAACACGCTATTATGCAGGCATCAAGCAACAATAGATATTGCTTGACGCCCTACACGATAATTCTCAAAAACAATAGACTATATGATATGGTGCATTCAAGGAGCTAAAGGTTACTAGATTTCAGTTGGCACACTTGAATCTAGTGATATTTCTGTTGGTATTGCGTCTGTCAAATCCAACCATTTAGTCCTTGACTGTACTAAACATATCTGCATTAGTCACGTTCACGACCATTTCAACTGACCCGAATTGACGGCGTCTTGCAGCTCTTTCTTGATATCGTTGATATCGATCTCTTTGAGGACTTCATGATCGATGGCTTCGATATTAACGTGCCGTATATACTGTTTGAGACTTTCATCGACTTCTTTGCATTGTTTTTTGAATAGAAACGCCCCTTTCAGTTTTTCCAAGCATTCTTTACAGATCAACAGCGGCATTCCATCGCCTTCTTTAATCTACAATTTAAAAAACAAAAAAAAACAACCTAATAAATTTCGAATTTGTTTTTAATGTTGTCGTTATTGCCTGTAGTGTTGTGCAAGCCATTAGCATCTCGTCAATACGGGGAGATTCGCTACCAAAATCGCTCAATTCAAACAACGACACCATACCGTCGTGTTGTTGCTTGCACGTACGACACGTACGCTCCAGATCGATCTTCACAATTTCCATACTTTCCCCAAAACAGAAAAAGAAATGAAAATTTAATTAATTTTTTTCGTCGATTAACACAATTTCGGTGGCTTTCAGATGACACCAAGCCAACGTAATCGACTCCACTGGTTAACACATGCGTCAAATCGACAGAGTTGGCGTTGTTTACATTTTTCTTCAACTGTTTTTTTTTTTTGTTTAATTTTCTAACCACACAAAAAACACAAATATTTTAATATCGATTCAAATTATTGAAATTTATCAATTTTATTAATCTACAAATAATTACTAGAAGATTCTAATTAATTAATTAATAGAATTTGCGGAAATTATTGGGGTTCGAATTGCATTTCCACAAATCACAGTCACTTGTGTACAGTGTTGCCAACCGTATCAGTCTAGATAATTCGACAAAATTACGTTAAAACGAATAATTAAAGCGATTTTAATTGAAAATTTCGATGTTACAATTATAAGAAAATCAATGAAATCGGTTTGGATTTAATTACGTGTGGATTTTTTGTAATTTAAAAGTGGGTAGTTTCAAGGCCACCGGCGCTCAGTTACTAGCGCCAATTTCAAATCCAATCCGATCGCTTATCGGGAAAGTGTCAATGAAAATCGTTTTATTTATTGATAAATTTATTCATATACACAATTTATACATCAAATCTATTTATTAATATATTATATAACTCAGATACATCCGTGCATTTCCGGGAAAACTCGCACTTTATTTTTACAAAATAACAGCCTTACTGTACAGAATTTTCTCTTCAAGGCAATATTTTTATAGAGAATAAATGGAAAATTAAATATAGGCGATAATGGGCATTTCTCGATTGTTACAATACATAAAATATAGATGCCATAAATCATAAATCACAAAAAATCGCTTAACGAGAAATGAGTGCTCACTATTTTTGATTCATGTTTGGCGACGGCATAAATTGGGGTTGTTGTTGGGGTGGCGGTGGTGGTCCATTCTGGAGCATCGTTTGCGACCCAACCACACCACCATTCGGTGGGTAATTCGGTGGATACATCTGTGGCCCATAATTGGGCATCCGTCGATCATCCGGTAGCATATGTGGTGGTGGCGGTGGTGGTACTGCACCGGGCGGTAAATGTGTTGGCAACGTTTGATAATGTTGTGGATATTGTGGCATCGAAACTGGCACGAAATTCGGTGGTAATTGTTGTTGTGGCATTGGTGGTTGCATCGGTAGATTATTGAATGTTGGCGGTTGTTGATGAAATGGTGGTAATTTATTATTATTAATCGGTGGATATTGTGGTTCCCGCATTAATGTATGATAGAGACCTAATGCTTCAACTAAATCAGCACTTAATTGTGTTAATTGGGCATGTTTACGATCGACACGTTCTAATTCTGCATCAATTAATGGATTCATTGCATTAACTTCACGTTCCAATTTCAACATTTCTTCTGTATCGGTTTCGGGATTTGTTGGATCGGCTTCGTGTAGTAAATGTAATAGACGATCGATTTTAATTTCATCAATTTCAACTTGATCTGGTTCTCTATCGGCAACTTTTCCATTATCTGTAGGCTCTTTTGTTTGTACAATTTTTTTGGCTTTTTCATACACTAAAAACAATCAAAATTTGTAAAACAGAATAGAAATTTAGAGGAATAAATAATTACAGAACTTTTCCGGCTCCACAGATAAATCGAATGTTACGAAATTCGATGGGAATAGACCTTCACCTCTCTGATTGCTACCCTTCCACCAATTCGGATCCGAATCATCCAATACCACAACTATTCAAGCGAAATAATTGATTAATTATTATCGAAATTCATTTATAATTCGAGATAAACTCAACTAATTTCACCCGAACTGAATGTTAATTCATTATCTTCAACTGCTTCGAAATCATACAAAGCCCGCACCTTTTTCGGTTCTTTCACCGGTGTTGTATTCATCGATCCCGATGTTGTTGCCGCTGCTAGATTCGTCGATGGATATAATGTTGTTGTTGTTGTATTCGTTGTTGATCGTGGTGAATTTGTTGTTTCTTTCAATGATAATTCGATTGCCTTCAAAATCTGTTCTTCTTCCTCTTGAGATTCAACAACATTTGGATCTTTACTAACCGGTGCCGTCTTTTTCGTCGGCTATCAAAAATCAAATAATCAAACAATATTGTAATTATTGTAAAAATCAATTACCATATCTGTTGAGAAATCGTATCCGTCGCTTTTTAATTTAACAAATAACGATGGAATCAAATTCAATTGTGGATCACTCTTGAATTCATTCTCGGACCATTTCTTTAACGATTCACGTAATTTCTTGGCTACAGTCGGATGGGCTTTGGTCATCAATTTGATAAAATCGGTCTCAAAGTCCCTAGAGGCGACTTCGACATGGAATGCTTTACCGCTATTCTTCACGCAAGCATCTAACAACTAATCGAACAATTGTAACGGGATCAAATGGGGAAAAATTGCCACTTACCGTCACAGCTTGTATTGCAATGTGTGGATCGCTGTTGTACAATCGTTTTATGATAGCTTTCAGATACGATTTGGCGTCCTCTGATGATTTACCAGCTTTATCACAAATCGTTATAATCTGATGCCAGTTCTCTTCTGAATTATTCTCATTGGTTGCCAGTTCTACAAACAAATAAAAACGGACGTTAACCTATTAGTCATCGAATTATCTTTGATGATAGACGATAACATTGTAATTTGTTTTGAATTATTTTATACAAAAAAAATGCGAGCAAACAATCGAGATGACTCACCAACGTCCCTAACAACATTCTCGTTTATATAATCAAATAAACCCATTTTTATGCAATCAAATTAATTACTAGATTAATTAGAGTCTGTATTAATTTTCTAATATGTTCAATAATTAGGAGAGATTACCATATTTTAGCAAAAACACTTTTCCTTGTTTTTCTCTGGACAATTTTTTAGATTAAAATGACATTTCTCACAAAAAATTTATGACGTATCAAGTGTCAACTTGCAGGTTGGCCAACAATATTTCGGACACCATTGCCACATTTCTTCTATATCCTCAGAGTATCTAAGAAATTCAAGAAAATTTTTCCACTATTATCAAAAAGAAAATCCTATCGAATCGAATCAAGTGATTATAACTACAAAAAGTTCATTAAAGGCGGAAAAATGATTATACTAATGACAAATATTCCACAAATTTGCTGAAAATTGTTCAACGTGACATTGCCGGTTTTAATCAACATTACCCAAGATTATGCAAGTTTACCTCACAATCAGTTGAATTACAATAATGAACTAAATCGAGGCTGTAAAAAAGTTTGTAGAGTTCGAAAATATGTTAACTTGAACCGTTTCTATTTTTATTACAATTATCTTTGATTTCTTTTTAGATCGTTTAGGGATTTTCTAGCTAAATCTAGTGACTTTCCTGCTGAGATCTAGTAACTTTGCTTACTTTAGGTTTGTTACGGCCGCCATCTGTCTTTTTCGTGTAGTGTTGCGAGTAGCACGTTTTCCCGATTTTGGTTCGTACCAAATTTTTTGGGAAAATCCACACAATTTACCGTAAAATATCGTTTAATTTAATTGTTTTTTAGATTAGTTAGCGATGAGTTCGCTAAAATTACAAAAACGTTTGGCCGCATCTGTGATGCGATGTGGCCGTAAAAAAGTGTGGTTAGATCCGAATGAAATCAACGAAATAGCCAACACAAATTCCCGTCAAAACATCCGTAAATTGATCAAAGATGGTTTGATCATCAAGAAACCGGTAGCAGTCCATTCGAGAGCCCGTGTACGTAAGAACACCGAAGCCAGACGTAAGGGTCGGCATTGCGGTTTTGGTAAACGTCGTGGTACGGCCAATGCCCGTATGCCCCAGAAGAAGCTATGGATACAACGTATGCGTGTATTGAGGCGGTTGTTGAAGAAGTACCGTGAAGCCAAGAAGATCGACAGGCATTTATACCACTCGTTGTACATGAAAGCGAAAGGTAATGTCTTCAAAAACAAGCGTGTTTTGATGGAGTACATTCACAAGAAGAAGGCGGAGAAGGCGCGCGCCAAGATGTTGAACGATCAAGCTGATGCCCGGCGTTTGAAAGTCAAAGAGGCCAGGAAACGGCGCGAGGAACGTATCGCCGCCAAGAAGCAAGAAGTACTCCAAAACTACCAGAAAGAAGATGAAGCTGCTGCCGCTAAAAAATAAAAATCCCCAAATCGTATATTTGTAAACGTTTATTGACTAGATTTATTAATAAAAGGGATTTTTTGGAAAATCAATTTTATTTGCCTTTTTACATAAAAATATAACAAAACTAATTGGCACTAATCCTGAGAGAACTGAAATGGCACTTCTTCTAACAAATCTTTCGGATAGCCGAGACTCGCAATGGAGTCATCCGAACATAGGGAGAATTGTCGCAGACTCAATACTCGATATTGACCGACCGACCGGCTCAACCATTCAATATCCACGGTTATCACTTTAAACAATTCGAGCCAAGCTAGAAAACCAATCATTAATCGAATGAATCAACAAAAATTCAATCTTACATTCGTATAAATTCACATCTTGGGTATCTTTAGCTTCGGTGATGATCACACAAATCGCCCCATCTTTATTTAGGAAACTCTCCGGATGCGTCACAACTTTCCCACCCAACAAACGAACAATCATCTCAACATCCTGTTGTGTGGCGGATAGAAACGGTTGGGCTGCAAAGATCTTATAATTGCGCAATAATGGTTCAGTGGCATGTCTCAAACGTGATTGTCGCGGCCCATCAACACCACTCATATCGATCACTTCGTACGGTTCTTCGGCCACAATACAATTCCGCGCCACACACTCTTGGATCCATTTGAAGTTCAACACCCAAATACCGGCAGCCACAGCTTGTACGTACTTGATCGTGTGGTCTTTGACGCGATTCTCATCATTAACGCTGACGATCATGTGTGTGACTCTTTGGGAGAATGTCGAACTGTAGGTGGCCAATTTCTTGTGTGTCAAAGCGGTGATTACCAGCAATTGATCGCTACTAAGACGCGTGCAGGCGATACACGGTTTCTGCGATCGTGACAATTCTTGTGATTGTGATCGGGACGGTGTTTGGAAATAATTCAGAATACTGCGTTGTGATCGTTTTAGTGTTGGTGTTGTGGGTCGCATCTCAACCTCCACCAATTCTAAAGGATGCTTCTCTAAAGTGATCGGTGATAGACTGATGAAATCACTCGAGAATCTATTCGAATTGGGCGTACTGTGTTTGTATTTTTTATTGTGATTTGTTGGTAGTGATTTGGGTGTTTCTCTCTTATCGCAACTATCTTGGAATTCTAACGGTGGCGGTAGTGTGATGTCCAAAAACGTGTCTCTTTTATCGTAGATTTCTAATCGTTTCTCTGGTGTTGTTTCAACGATGTCAACATCTTGTTGACTGGACACGATCACATCATCTTCCGGACTCTTCAATACAACATTCTCGATAATATTGATTTTATCTGGTTGATCCGGTATTAAAGTCCGGTCGGGATCGTCGCGACCAAACAGATTCTTTCTACTAGAATTAGGTGTCCTCTCGATATTCTCCTTATTCTCGCAATTCGCTTCAAATAAATCGATATCTTTATCGATTTTACTCATATTCTCTTCATTGATAAACATCGAATTCTCTTCAAAGACCCCATCTGAGTTCCTTTTAACATCACCAATTTTTTGTAATTTTTGATTCGTTACATTCTGTATTAAAACATTACACTCTTCAATCAAGTCTTGTGTAGTGCGTTTCTTATTAACAATCGCTTCCTCAACTTTACCGACATCTTCAGAATCGAAAGCTATCGATAAATCATCCGGAATGAATTTCTCGCAAGGCCGCTGCTTCCTATTCAATTCGGTTGTTGTTTGTAACGTTTCCGGTCGCGTCAACATCAACACCAATTCGCTACTACTCGTCGGCGTGTCCGTTTTGTGTTCATCGACTTTATTCTCAATCACAGTTTGGGTTTGTTTCAGAAAATCCTCCGTTTCGAAATTGAAACACTCCAATACTTGAGAATCTTGTAATTCTTGATCGATCGGTGATTCAGTTTGGATTTCGACATGTTTAACGTTCGGTTTTAAATAATCTTGCGTTGCAGCATCTTCAACAAGCGGTTTGGAATCGAATTGTGTTGCTTTATCGGTTATTTGTGGGGGATTTGTTTGAGTTTCGGCATCTTCAACCGGCGGTTTTAAGCAGTTTTGTGTTGCTTTATCGCTTCGGTTTTTATTGAGAATTGCTTGAATTCTCCGATAGTACGGTTCTATCATTGATAATTCGTTGATTCGGAGATTTTCTAGATAATCGATGAAATTTTCACATTTTTCTACAATTTTCGATCTTAAATAATAATCTTGATTCGATTCTATCACAGTTCCATTGTGGTAACCACAACAATTCGAAATTTTATCGATTCCATTGGATTGTTCTATATTTTTACACGCGAAATCTTCAAATTCGCTTAAATTACATTGAGGATAATCGAAATTAATTAATTCTTCTCTCGTGAGACTCTTTGATTCGTCGTGTCGTTCGATTATTAGATTCGGTTGTGGGGTATTATGTAATGTTATGTCTAATTTTGTTTCTCGCATCGTTTTTTGTATGGTTTTCTTGATATTCTCCATTCTATCCCAACCGTTCTTGTTATAATCGCGCAACACCTCATCCAAACTATTCAAATACTCCTCCTCCATCATCTTAACAATCTTCACATCTTCACTATCTTTATTGATTCGTTCGATATCGTTACCGTGCAGTTTACGATCACCTAACGCTATCGAGTGCCGCTTAACTCGCCCATGACCTTTCGTCTCTTTCGTGATAACAATATCTAACGATTTCGCACGCGGTTTATCCGCGTCTCGTTTATTTTGCGTTTTTTTTTTATTACGATTCGTTTTCGTTCGATTCGGTGAGATTCTAGAATGGTTTTGTGACACGGACGGCATATCCAGCCACATATCGTTGGTTTTACGTTGTGTACACGTTTCTTGGGTTTGTGTTAAACGATCGAATACGTTACGATTATCGTTCAACCATTTCACGATCATATCACGATTGGTATTATCAACGAATGCGATGTGTTCGTCATGGTATTCGCTATTTTTACTATTATTGTGACTTTTGCGATTTGTGTATGTGAATTTGGTGGCGTCATAATCTAGATAAACGTTCTGGAATTGATTGCCTAATAATTCATCGAATGAGTCCTTTTTGGCACGTTTCGGACTGGGGAATGTTAGGTCTTCCGCATCCGATTGACGATTATCTTGATTCTTATTTGTAATACTGCTGGAGGTTTCTGGTTTGTTGTTATTGTCTTTTGTGTTGATTTCGATTTGTGCTGGTGTTTTTCTTTTTTTCGGACGGCCTCTTTTTGCCATAATTTCTACAACAAAATTTTATTCAAAATTTATCGAAAGTTAATAAAAATCTCACTTACAAATTAAAAATCAACAAAAACGAGAAGAAAACTAAAGGAAAATCGGTGGAAAAGAAGGGAAAAATTCAAGAAAGCAAGTAACAAGAAAACAGAAGTTTGAATGTAGGTTATGTTTACCACTTCCAGAAATTCTCGATAATATTAATGTTGGACGATTTGAGCCACATTACATTGTTGAAATGGCACTGAGGCACAAAATAAAGAACTTTTTCTTAATTATTTGGCGTAATTAAAAGTGTTTTTATTCAAATTCGTAATTTCTTTTGAAAATGGCGGCGAAACAAATGACAACAGCACTAACCGTAGCGCTTTTTACACCATAATTCTGGAGAAGAATAGTAAAGCCGTAACAAATAAACTTTGTTTTGCCATCAAAAATATTGAAATTTTTATAATTACAGCAAGCATTTACTTTATTTTAATAATTATAACGCAATACTAGTATTAGAATATTTTTTAAATGTAATAGCTACAATTAGTATCAGATTACCAGAGTGAGAATTTTTCATTTAACAATAACTAATTGTAGCTTCGATGAAAAATTTATTGTTAATTATTAATAAATGTTGCATCAATTATTCTATTATTTGCATTTCAGTAATGCATTTACCAAATTTGTTTTATACGATTTGCTATTTTTTAAAAATTTTCACAAATATAATTATTTTGAAATTTGTACGGCAGTATTCTGAGCGCCATCTGTTGCCGATTTGTGAAGCACAGTGTGACAGTTTGTTAATTGGCCAATTAATAAAAACACAATAAAATGAAATAATGAATAGAAAACAATTAGAAAAAGTGTGAAAATTCTAAAAAATCACCATCAACTACCATTAATATACAGTAATTATAAATTTATTCAATTTTTTTTTGGTGAAATCAAACATAACCTCAAATCTTACGTGTGTTTGTGTGTGTGTGTATGTGTAGGTGTACCAGATTTTGTCGATTTCCAATTCCTCTATCACAACAAAAATGAGTGGAAACCGTAAGAATCCCGGTCCTTTACCAAATCGTTGGTTGCACTGTCCACGTAAAGCCGCCGAATTGATTGTTGGTAAATTTATGGCATTGAAGACACCATTGAGTCGTAAATATGATGAGTTTGTACCGTTGGATTGTCGATTTCCGCCGAAAATGTTGTTTGATATATGTAAAGCGAAAAAAGTAACATTTACCAACTCGCCAGACACAAGGGAAATTACTGAATTTCATTAATTTTTTTAGATAAAATTCGGTTTATGGATCGATCTGACAAATACCAGTCGTTTTTACGATAAAGAAGAGATCGAAGAAGAAGATTGTAAATATGTTAAATTAGCATTACGTGGTCATGGTGAAACACCATCAGTTGAACAAACGAACACATTTATCCAATTAGTACACAATTTTATCATCCATCATCCATTGGAATGTGTTGCAGTCCATTGTACGCACGGTTTTAATCGGACTGGTTTCTTAATTGTCTCGTATTTGGTAGAGAAGATGGATTGTAGTCTACAAGTAGCATTAGAAATGTTTGCAAAAGCACGGTAATTGCCCAAATTTCTCGGATTCAAAATGAACGAATTGAAACGAATTTATTTTAGACCGCCTGGCATCTATAAAAGCGACTATTTAACCGAATTGTACAGTCGATATGATGATGTCGAAGATACACCACCGGCCCCAAATCTACCGGATTGGTGTTACGAGGATAACGGTATCGATTCCGATAAAAGCGATGAGAGTACAGCATCCACTTCAAAGTTTGAACTATTTAATAATTGATTATTGTTTTAAATTATTTGTGAATTAATTCTAGTCATAATCCACGGAAATCCAAATCGAACGCGTGCTTTATGGAAGGTGTACCAGGTGTTGAAGTGTTTACAGAACAACCGAAAGCTTTCAATCTACAAAAGAAAGTTCAAGTGATGTGCGAATGGAAGAAGAAAGGTTTCCCCGGTTGCCAACCCGTTTCAATGGATATTAATAATATTAAATTATTACATCAGAAACCGTATCGCGTCTCATGGAAGGCGGATGGTACACGTTATATGATGTTAATTGATGGTTATCAGGAGATTTATTTTTTTGATCGTGACCATAACGTATTTAAAGTGAACGGTTTAACGTTTCCACATCGAAAAGATCTACGCAGACATTTGAGGAATACTCTATTAGATGGGGTGCGTTTTCAATAATTTACAGGGTTATTTTGGGGGGATGGGTGGATTTGAAATTGTTTTGGAAAACATAGGGACAAATTTGCTCTTTCCCTTTGCCCTTTCAAATACCTAAAACTAACGATGATTTCTCTTTAAAGGAGATGGTAATTGATAAGGTGGAAGGTGAACAGATCCCACGTTATTTAGCCTATGATATAATCAAATTCGAAGGTGAAGATGTTGGTAAAATGCCCTTCTATCCGACACGTTTATATTGTTTAGAAAATGAAATTATCAAACCACGTTATTTAGCAATGGAGAATGGTTTAATTAATAAAATCAAAGAACCATTTAGTGTACGTAAAAAAGATTTCTGGGAGATAACACAGGCTGCCAATCTATTAGGTGAGAAATTTGCCCGTACACTATCCCATGAACCGGATGGTTTAATTTTTCAACCATCCAAAGAACCATATACAGCCGGACGATGTGATGATGTATTGAAATGGAAACCGATCGATATGAATTCGGTTGATTTTCGATTGAAGATTGTTAAAGAAGAAGGTGAAGGGTAAATTTTTAACAGACCAGAAAAAAATTGAAGAAAAATTCTAGAAGTTAACAAATCGTAAAATTATTATTTTTTATAGGATTGTATCGCGTAAAATCGGTTATTTATACGTTGGACATTACGATAAACCATTTGCTACAATGAAATATACGAAGGCGCTCAAAGATTTAGATAATAAGATTATTGAATGCAAATTTGAGGATAATCAATGGAAATTTATGAGAGAACGTACCGACAAATCGTTTCCGAATAGTTTAAATACGGCAAACGGTTTGTAAATTTGAGGCTTGGTTTACACGGTACTCGACCGTGTAAATCGAGGACTTGAAATGATTTTTAATAATTGTTGTGAAAATTTGTAGCTGTCTGTGGGAGTATACGGGAGCCGATAACAAAAGAGAAATTGCTCGGTTATATCAACGATTATCGTTTTGAAGATGATACAGAAATGATGCCGCCACCATCAAAACGGATACGAAGATGATAACGCTTTTCTAATTTTTTCTTTTAATTAATAATTTATTTTACTGAATTATATAATTTATTTTGATTAATTTTTATATATATGGTTCTATATGATTATTTAGGATGTGTATACCGTAATCTCAATTTCATATTGGTATATTGAGACGAAATAAAACCATAAAAGACGTGCAGAATTATCTGATTTGAACCGGTTCCAGTTCCAATCGTCTCCAATTGAGGTAAGTAAAAAAACGCGCTTTGACTTTATCCTTTCCGCGTTTTTTTGAGTCTCAAAAGTGGTTTTCTAGCCTCTCCATTTTTAGGGTCATTATTGGTTCAAGTTTATTGAGTTTCATCTCGATTTCCTAGTTTATTATTGCTAATGAAGCTTGTTTTGCACTTTTAAGGTCCTCTATTTGTTCAATTTCAGTGCTCCTGTCTTCCTCTTGCACTTTTCATTTAGTAGTACCTCAATTACAGTCAAATTAAAATCTCCTATGTTCTCTTCTGTTTTAGTTTTTTTTCTTCCCTCTCTTCTGTTCATCAACCTATTGAATCTATCAATCTATCTCTTTTGAGTAGTGACCCATAATCGCTTATTTACTGCAACCCTAATAAATTCAAGCTCATGTATTTCTTCTGTTTTGTTTCTGTTCAATTTCTGTGCTCCTGTCTTTCTTCTCCACTCTGCACTGTGCTTGCTGGAACAGTGTTTCTCAGAATGTTTCTCCCTTCCTTCTAATTCTTTCTGTTCCTTTCCCTCACACATATTTACAGTACTATATTTATTCGATCAGGACGATATATAAGCATCCCACAGGTTAAGAAACGCTCTTCTAGAGTTGTTTAATCCATCCGGTTCTGGTGTGACGGTAGCCTAATAGAACCTCCTTTGCCTCTTTTGTATTTTTAAGCTCTTAATTTTTTTGGTCTTTTAGAGCTTTTTTGGAACGATTTTTGCCTTGCCACCCATAAACTGTCTCTTTACGATTTCTTTCTCGTTTCTCTTCTGTCCGTCTATCTATCTCCTTCTATTAGCCGCTTGTTCACAATAATTTCGGGTAGGGAGTCTAAAGAGCCAAAGTTTAAGAAACGTTATTCTGCAATCGGTTACATGCTGTGATCCTAATAATTACAATTTTTTTATTCTGTTTTCCTGGTTTCTTTCCGCGTTATTTCAATTTATCGTTTCTAGATTATGTAACCTTCACTATTCACTATACCTTCTAGAAAAGCGTTTCTCAAAATGTTGTTCTCCTCTTCGAACTCTTTCTATCGCACATATTTGACTACGGAAAATCCGAAAATAGGTCAACTTTTTTTTTGCTCTAGTAACCGGTGTTGTTCTCATTGAAATCTGACAATGCAATAATTTTTTTATGGACGCTCAAAGTTTTTCAATGCATGCTTTACCCCCTTATAACAGGGGTAGGTGCATCTGAAAGTGTGTAATTTCATTATTTGATGTCACGAATAAAGTAAAATTGGTTTGGTACTGATTACTATAGTCTTTATATGACGAATATTTGAGAGTCCATTTCACCCCTTCTCAGAAAAAAATATTCATCACTTATTTTTCAATGAACAACAACATATCAAAAGCGCAAAAAATCGGAGTCGGACACTCCGTTTATTATTGCTTCCTCTATTTGGTTGCTGCTTCCTCTATTTGGTTACTGCTTCCTCTATTTGGTTACTGCTTCCTCTATTTGGTTACTGCTTCCTCTATTTGGTTACTGCTTCCTCTATTTGGTTACTGCTTCCTCTATTTGGTTACTGCTTCCTCTATTTGGTTACTGCTTCCTCTATTTGGTTACTGCTTCCTCTATTTGGTTACTGCTTCCTCTATTTGGTTACTGCTTCCTCTATTTGGTTGCTGCTTTGACATCCTAGACGAGCTTTCGATAAGTCTCGCTTTTATTGCTTTTATTATTGTTTGTTCGTCTAGATAATTGCGGCGCAATTCATGGACCTTCTCTAAAGAATGTCAAGAACTCTGCGATATCAGTGTCTGATTTCAGATCAATTTTTGTCCCCTGTTTTGTTTACCAATTATCATACGACGTCCAAAATTTTGTATTTTCGTTTTTTTCTCCTTATTCTGTTTAATAAAATCTGCAAAAGGTTATCATCTTTTTTCCTGTAGCAAATTTCTAAAAAGTCTCCTTGAGCTCTAAACCTTGACTGTTCTTGAGAGTTCATCTTTTAACGCTGAGTTATCCGTTATATCTCTATATTTCTATTCGAGAATAATATCAAGGATCTGTGGTATTTATTTTCAATTAAATCATAACAATGATAATAACGTCTAAAAAAAGAAAGAAACGGGACAATGTCAGATGTGTTTGTTTTAATTTTTACATTGTAAATAAATATGAATCGTAAACAAAATTCGTGAGGTTGTCTCATCATTTCGGTAATTTGTCTTATTTTTATTTTTTATTTAATTTAATTTTTTTCGTATATTTATTAGAAATGTGATAAGTATTTTCTAATCATTGTTTATAGAAGGCTTCTCTTGTTTATTGTCAACAGTAATTATTTGATAGATAACTTGAATGGGTAATTACAAAATGTACTTACACTAGAGACTTTCTTCCCATTTATTTATTAAATACAGAATTGTTTATACGAATATTGTTTAAAGCAACAATTGTGAAAAAAAATGCAATAGTAATGAATTGCTTTCATAAACATTCTAATCTGTAACCAACACTTGCCAAAATTCTCACATATTATAGTGTTAAGTAGTGGAAGGGGGGGCAAGACGGGGTCCTTAACGTTTGGAGTGTAATAAAACACACATTTTTAAGTATTTTGAATATTTATTTATTTGTAAGTACTCTTACATAAACAGTCTTTGGAAATAAGGAACTAAAGAAACTTTAAACTTATAGAAAAAGAAAATATGAGCAATTTTGTCAAAAATGTCCAACACCCCTCGTAGGTCGGGTAAGACGAGGTACCCTATGGGGTAAGATGGGGTATGAGAGAAATATTCTAGTTTTGAGCATCCGGGCTCAGGCTCTGTTTTAATCTCAGATGGTATCATGACAACAGGCATGTGGCATATCAGCGGTTCGTCAATAGTTACTTTGTCAGAATCTTCAACTCTCAAAATTGAAGTTATCTTTGCAGATGTTGTTGCAGCCGTTATCGTCTCAGGGATACATGAAGCATCATTTGATGCTAATGGTCTATTTGAAGCCATTTACCGCCGTTGCCATAGTAGAAGCCTGAATAAAGATGGGGTACCCCATACCCCATTTTGCCCTCTCATGCACATTTCAATAAAATAATATGTCTTAAACAAACAAATCAAAATATGGAAACAAACATGCTCTTTTTTACCTGCTGGTATAATCATTCGTAAACAAGAATAACTTTTAGTCAGTTCTAGAAAACTAATGTTGACGTACAAAACACGTGCGATGTATAACAAAAAAATAACAATGAACTTGACAAAAACCTAGTTTTTGGCGCTAGGGCGAAAACGCATGGACTCACAAGTCGGTCACAGCGCTGACTAATAAACAACAAAATGGCGCGTTATTATGAGTCAGAGCGGCTGCGATGGGTCGTTCGTGCGTCTGATGAGATCCGGTACCCTGTCTTGCCCGCTACCCCGTCTTGCCCCCCTCTCCCTTATCGATTTATAGAAATTATCTCCTTAATTATTCTGCTAAATGTTCTAATCTTCAGCACGTCTACAATTTTCGTGGAAAAAGACGAAAAAGTCCCGACTTCTTTTACATTTCAAGTTTTCAAAATCTGGGATTTTCCAAAAAGTTGCCTTCCTGAAAATGTAGTTAGGAAAGGGCGATGGGAAGCCAGGGTCGGACTGTAATATAAAACGCCTAGGTTATCTTTTACAATAATATGCACCTGGACAGACCGTCCAGGTGTAAAGGAGAAATTTCGTTACCCTTTATCCTCTTCGTCGATCTTCCTTATTTGGAACGATATTAAAATTTATCTAAGACATGCCAAACATCTGCTATATTCGTTGCGAGTAGAATGATTTTCTCCCGAATCTGTAGCAGGGCAGGCCGCACCTTTTTCACAGTTTTGGGATTTGAGCATAATTCGTTCACGTCTCTGCTTTACACTCCTTGAGAAAATTGTGAGTTTTGCACGTAAAATAACCACTTTGAAGGGTAAATTCGTGAGGGCAAAGTGGTGATTTTGGAGTGCAATGTGGCGAACTTAAAGTGCAAAATATTGGGTGTGAAGTCCAGAAAGTTCAACGCACAAGTCAATCGGGCGAAATTCAAGCAATAAACAGTCAATTATCGGCGCCCTCTTTGTCTTCAACTTATAAGGAAGTGTTTTAATCCCTTCTGAAACAGCTTTAATTCCCAAAATTGTGCACATTTCCACGTATAATTCTTGATTACACAATACAATTATGTAAATCGTAAATTGTGTCATTTTGAGTCCCTTCCACTGGAAAAAAAGTCTGGCGCCACTCCGGCTTGTGATTGGAAAAACAAATACGTCTACTCTATAAAATAATCTTTGTCTTGTTGGTCTTTGTAACGACATAAATAAATAAATAAATATACAACAACATTGAGTTGTTTGTAAAAATTCTGAGCTTTGACTGTCGTTTTATCAAAGCCAGAGAAAAAAGAGCGATGGCAGCGTACTCATAGCGACTTTATCAGCGGTCATAAATATTTTCGAAAAAAAAAAGATTGACAAAAATACAAGCTAGACACAAACAAACATATATTCCTTGAACCCGATCACGCTTTCATTGTTGTTCTTTAGCGCGGTAGAAGTCGGGCAAAATAGATGAGTCATTATACAGGATAATTAATTGGGATTTTATCGGTTAATTCGAAATGATTGTGCAAGTTTCTCACTGGTTTTTATGGATTACGATTTTTATATATTACGAATCAATAAAAATGAGTTCGTAAGTCAAAAATTTAATGCGATAAGCAGCGTCTACAAAAACTGTTATCATTAGAGAACGGACGTCTCTCGAAAATCCGAATTGTGCCGCCCTACAGTTTGTGAATAGTCTTCGGATCCGCCCGATAGTTATCACACAAAAGACCGGAAACGGGCCAGAATTTTTATTGAAAAGAAATCGTCTTATGTTGAATTATTTAGATTATTAGAGATCAAAGATCTACTCAAGATGCTAATTATATATTATATAGAAGCTTTCAAATAAAAACATGACCTCAAAGCAGCGTCAATTGATCTCTAACAAAACTGATAAGCCGAGATCCCGACAAGAAAAAATCGATGTCTAAATGTATACGCAGCACTGATAAGAATGTCCTATCAAAGTAAAGTGTAAAGTACAATTTACATATAAATACCAGTGCAAAACGCTGGATTTACTTCAGTTGCTCAATGTTTTGAAGCCGAAACAGGTAAATCATAAATTGCGGTCGTTTTCAAAACCACCACCAACACAACGACAATAAACAACCCTAAAACAATTTTAGTGGAAATCGTGCAATTTGGGAAGAATACATCGTGTCGAAATGGCAGCTGTAATTCCAGCCGTTACGAAATTATCATCGCGTATAATACGCGTTCTTGGTTGTAATCCATCAATAATGACGCTACAAGGCACCAACACCTACATTTTAGGCACTGGTAAAAGGTAAATTTGCTACAACCTATAAAAATTCGTTTAGTTTGGGGGAATTTCGATTTTCGCGTCAGTTGGCCCACCTGAACCGGCGCTAATTTCAAATTGTTTCAGGCGTATTTTGATCGACACCGGCGACGCTGATGTGCCCCAATACATCAACCATTTGACCAAAGTACTGAAACATGAAGATATCGATTTGGCGCACATTTTTGTGTCGCATTGGCACCACGACCATATCGGCGGCGTACCGGACGTTCTCGATATCCAAGAGAAAACCAGTTCGTATTGCACAATTCCCCCCCAATTGTTTTTTCTATTACAACATTGAATTATAGAACATGTACAATTATGGAAATATCCACGATGTGAAGGTGATCATGATTTGCCCAATGTTGTTGTGCCGTTCGAATTCTTGAAAGATGGTCAAGAGTTCAGTATCGAAGGGGCGACATTGCGTGTCATCCACACACCAGGCCACACCGACGATCATGTCATCTTCTATCTGATCGAAGAAAATGCGGTGTTCAGCGGCGATTGTATCTTGGGCGATGGTAGTACCAGTGTTTTTGAAGATTTGAAAGATTATATGGAATCGTTGAAGATTATCGCCGATATTGAACCGGCTATCTTATATCCAGGCCATGGCAATGTTATCCATGTATGATTGAATCGATTTTTGAAATTGCCTTAAATAATAATTTCTTAATTGTAGAATCCTAAAGAGAAGATCCAATACTATATTGAGCATCGCAAGCAACGGGAACAGCAAATTTTGAACGTTTTGATCAACAACAGACAGAAACAGTTCAATGAGACCGATCTGGTGCGGCTGATCTACAAAGATACGCCTGAAAATCTCCTGAAAGTTGCCGAAATCAACGTCAATCACCATCTGAAGAAATTGATGAAGGAAGATCGCGTCACTCTATTCAATAATCTGTGGCAGTACAAGGATACGTGTAAGACTATCTAAAATGGCGTCAATGATAATAATAAGAGACTGCAGTCCGCTAATTTAAGGAATATTCTAAAATGTATTATAGTTAATGTAATTATTATTATTTGTATTTAAATCTATTTTTCAAAAAAAATTACACACTTTTCTTGAAACACGGTGTAAAGCAACAGTAACAGGCGCGGATCCAATTGAAAATACAACAATCCATACAGAAGCCGTGCCGTACCGAGTCGTCCCATTTGGCTTTAAAATAATTATAAGCGTACACCCCCTCGAAATTGCAGCGTTCCATAAAACCATCCACATCGAAATTCAGCCGTTTCTTGCGCGTATCCTCGACCGTCACGCCTAACTGTTTCAAATCCAACTTCTTCATATGTTCGAACACCACGAATATATAGCGATGCCAACCGGTCCGTTTCGGTGGTTGTGACCCATAATAATCCACAATCGTCTCGCCACCATCCAGATTCGTACCGGGTATATTGATAACCAGCCAATGGACGATATTGGCGAATAACGGTTGATGGGCACTGGGCGCGTCCGGATCAAACATTAATAACGTGTAATAATTCTCCGGTATTGTGGGCCATTGGATTTGCGGTTGATTGTGGACTTCACGCGGTGTTAGTTCGGTGCCGAAATTCACCACTTTGTTCTCATGGTAGATGATGGTCAGTGCGTGCTGGGATTGTTGTTGGATGATCTCATTGATTACCACCATTTTGCTAATTAATTGTAATTGTAATTAATTTCGGATTTGAATTTGTAATTAGCTTACCGTTTCTATGATGGGAGATAATTAGTGAAGAGCATGGTGCGTGCGTTTGTTATGAGTACAAATCGAGTTCTTATTAAAATTCTAATATTTGCACTATAAACTAATAAGTCCGTCAAGGCTGTTGTTTTTATTTTATTTATCAATTTTTAAAAATAGCCAATGATCATTAGAAATGGCTCTGTTTAAGGACAAGTTCGTTTATAAAATAATTTTCCACTTTATTATAATGGAAAAATCTAGCAAACTAGTGAATAGTTTGCGCTTTTGTTTTACAATAGTCATAGATTTAATAGATACAAACATACAACAACAAAATAAAAATAGGTCAAACATTTGGTGAGATGATTGAAATTCATTAAGTTATCTCCTTGCCCCGCAGACATGTTGCAATTATGCTAATTTGCCGCTAAACAACATCGAAAAAATACAATACAAACATTGGACATATACAACAGAATATACATCGGTGACAATATACAGAGGTGGCGAACGAAACAAGCACAGAAGTGCAGTGCAGATATTTCTTCTCATGTACCTATTTTCTGTGCCGCCACTGTATGTTTGCGCTGCAAAGTCGCCCTAAATTGGACGTTACTTGATTCATTTGCGTCAGATTGTATTGGAGAGGGGGGCTATTATCGACTCAAAATTAAAGTCCGTCTCATTATCAATTTCGGGGAACTGAGGCATCATCTTCATTCTCTCTCTCTCTCTCTCTCTCTTGCTTGCCGTCAAGACAAGCTACGGTTTCATCTCATCCACTTGAACTACAGTCCGTTTCATGAGAAATCTTAGGGAGTTGCCACGCTTTTAATGTGTTGCGTCACGGTTTAATTTGTAGAGATGTTAATTGTCCAAAACTAATTCTTGGGTGAATTTGATTTGCAAAAATTCTCTGTTAACAACCTCCTATCACTTTTACTGTTGTAACACTATAAAAACAAACGGACCATATCAACCGTTAACCAGATATTTAACGAATTCATTCGCAATGTTTAATCAAAATTGCAATTACACTAAATAATAAATTTCATTCAATCCAGTGGATGTGTGTTGTTTTCGATGCGATCGACTTGATTTTAAACTGCATGTATTAATTGACAGTATTAGGAGTGTTAACGTTAAGTTCCGGCGACCTTGGGCTTTCTCTCTATGTCTCCTGTCATCCGATATTTCTTCCATGCCTTTATGACCTATCTTCTACGCTCCTGGTCTTCAATTTTTTTGTGCCTTTATACTCCCCTATTACTTTCACTGTTCTACTCGTATGCTCCTATCATTCTTATATAGCTTTATCTTCTATTCCACATCTGAGCTCCTGCGCTATTTCATCAATTACAGTTAAATCCTCTGTTTCTTTCGCACTTTTAAGTTGTTCTGCTCTATTGAACTTTTGTACGCCTTGATTATTCAGTCTGTGCTTCTTTGTGTTCTCTAGAACAGTGTTTCTCAAACCGTTTTGCCTTACGACTCATAAACTTCATGATTTTTTCTCCCCCCTCTCCTGTCCATCAATCTATCTCTTTCTATTAACTCACTTTTTAATCTTTATCAAGTCATAGGTTGAGAAACATTGCTCTACAGTCGCTTATTTACTGCACCCCAAATAATTACAAGCTCCTGTCTTTCTTCCACGTTATTTCAGTTTGTCGTCCATGAATCTTAACTGCGCTTTCTGGAACAGTGGTTCTCAAAATGTTCCGCCCTTCCTTCGAATTCTTTCTATTTCTTTTCCTCACACATATTTGATCAGGATGGTCTTGAAGAGTCCCACAGGTTGAGAAACGCTCTTTTTTTGGCCTTTCCATCCATAAATTCATAAACCCATAAACTGGCTCTTTCCTTTACGATTTCCTTCTGGCCTCTCTTGTGCCCGTCTGTCTATCTTTTTCTATTAGTCGCTTGTTCACGATAATTTCGATTAGCAATCCACAATTTAAGAAACGTTGTTTTACGATAGGTTATTTGCTGCAACCCTAATACTTACTTAGAATTGCTCCTGTATTTCTTCTGTTCTGTTTTCCTGTTTTTTTTTTCCGCGTTATCTCAATTTATCGTCTATCAGTTGTTTAACCTCCACTGTTCATTGCACCTTCTAGAACAGTGGTTCTCAAAATATTTCTCTCTTCGTTCGAACTCTTTCTATTTTTTGTCCTCACACATATTTGTCCATTGTACTATCTTTATTCGATCAAGACGGTGTTGAAGAGTACCACAGGTTGATAAACGCTCTTCCAGAATTGTTCACTTCATCTGGTACTGCTTTATCGGTTTTTAGAGCAGTTTTAGAACAGTGTTTCCCAAACTTTTTTGCCTTTCCATCCATAAATTCGTAAACCCATAAACTGACTCTTTCTTTTAAGATTTGTTTCTGGCCTCTCTTCTGCCTGTCTCTCTATCTCTCTCTATTAGCCACTTATTCACGATAATTTCGGGTAGCAACCCACAGTTTGAGAAACGTTGTTTTAGTGTAGGTTATTTGCTGTGACCCGAATACTTACTTACAAAATTGCTCCTGTATTTCTTCTGTTTTCCTGGTTTCTTTCTGCGTTATTTCAATCTATCCAGGGCTAGCGATAACGGGTCTGCAGGCGGGCGCCCCTGTTTAAGGGGCACAAAAATGAGCTTTGAAGATTAAATTAAATTAAAAAATATAATCTGAAGGGCGCTTATGTCAGGTTTGCAGGCGGGCGCCTTATACTCTAGCACCGGACCTGAATCCATCAATTGTTTAACCTCCACTGTTCACTGCACCTTCTAGAACAGTGTTTCTCAAAATATTGTTCTCCTCTTCGAATTCTTTCTATTTCTTTCTACTGCACATATTTGACTACAGAATTATTGTTATTCGATATTGACGCGTCGCGCAGGTTGAGAAACACTCTGCTAGAGACGTTTGTTCAATCTGGTATTAGTGTGAATGTAGCCTAACAATCACAAATGAAAGAAATGATTACCATAAACACAGTTTGTAAGCAGACTAGTGTTAATTAAGACAACTGGAGCATTTGATTTTGATCATTTATATCAAATTAACAATCAGCGATTGTTATTATGATAATTACTAATTATTTACCGTGAATTCATGTCAATTAACAATTGTCTTAACAGAAATCAATAAAATATAAATAATTGGAAACAGTGCCGGTCCGAAGGGAGGGCCAAGGGGGCACCTGCCCCGGGCGCCGTTTCCAATGAGGCGCCGAACCATTTAAGTATGACATATATTATTTAATAAATAGCGAAAGGGGCGCATGGAACTCTTGTTTGCCCCGGGCGCAATTTAGACTCGGTCCGGCCCTGATTGGAAAGGACAATACTTAGAAAAAGCACGCTATTATTCAAATCGAATCAACGAAACGTTAAATTTCATTGTACGAAAATGCAAACACACTATCTAGAAAGCAGTATTTTTCTACATTCATATAATTGAATTTTACAAATCACAATCACAACTTTCATTCCTAATTTGATGGGATTTGCGGTTAAATTGCCCATCACTAGATGTTAATCGCCAACAACGATTTGTAAATCATAATTAATTTTTGATAAATTTGGGGCGGAAATTTCGCTTTCCAAAAATCGAGAAGGAACAATAAGCTGCAAGAGGCAGTCAACGATTCATCTATATAAAAACACTGTATACGAGCTCGGTAATTAAACGAATTATTACCATTTCTAATTTAACGGTAAGAGCCAAGTTGTTGCGCTTTGTGAACGTTTCGAATATATGAAAATTAATTTCGTGTTACAGTCGATGGAAGTTAATTAAATTGTCCATTACGTGCGGATTATTGTCTAGTTGATAGTGAGCCACCGATCCGGCTACTTCGAAGTAGAAAACTTTTTGGTGTTGTGCAATTGTGATAAGAATAATATGTGCGACGACGACGTTTCCGCTTTGGTTGTCGATAATGGTTCCGGTATGTGTAAAGCTGGATTCGCTGGCGATGATGCACCGCGTGCCGTCTTCGCTAGTGTTGTCGGCCGTCCCCGATACCAGGTAATTGACAAACAAATCCAATCCGACAATTGATTAATCTCGGCGAGTTTTATTATTATAGAAAAATAAAAGGAAGACTTTTATAATAAAGTTTTTTTCCAAGAAAACTATCAAAACAATACTATTTTAATAAAAAAGGAACAATATACAGGTTTGGTACTTGATCTAGATATGCAAACAATAACGGAGATCTGTTCAACACGACAAAACCATAAAATTAAGTCTTTTTTTGATTTTTTTTTCCGAAGTCGATAAGAAAAGTATAGAAAGTTAAATACAGATAGATAGATAGAAAGATAGAGGGAGGGAGGGAGGTAGGGAGTGGGAGGGAGAGAGAGGGAGAGACAGAAAGAGAGAGACTGACTGACTATTGACTCTTCAGATCATTTAGAATTTCAAAACAAAAGCCTGAAACAGACAGGAAACACTATCTGATGAGATATAATAACATGCACATAAAGTTATACAGTGTTGGCGAATTGCCCAGGCTATATTGCCTTCTCACATTACGACCCATTTCGTCACCCGTTAAACTTTTTGCTCCAAGTTCAAGTTCTCATTGAATATCTGTTCATTTTATAATTAAAAAAGAACGTATACGGCAATGGCAAAATAGCTAGGCAATTTGGAAACAAAACAGACCCCAACGACGAATATGATTCGCAAAGCTCTATTTTTATTGCCGCCCCCGTGTAAGAAATCTATACTTATATAAGCCAATCCCCATTCACTCACTCAGTCATCACGATATCTCCGAAACTATTCGTCCGATTAGCTTTAAATTTGGCACATATATTCCTTTTCTGATGTAGACGCTCACTAAGAAAGTATTTTTGAAAATTCAACCCCTAAGGGGGTTAAATCGGCCATTAAAGTTTCAATATGTTGGAATATAGGCGACTGTGGAAATAAGTTTTGACCCGTCCGCTGCATCGCTGGCCGCTTACGGAAATAAGTTTTGTTACATAATTTAGCAGTTTCATTTTCAACCGTAATAAACAGAAATTCTAACCTCACTTTCTTTGACGTTTTACAATTAAATAATAATTTGTGCAAACATTTCGATATAGAATTAATATTGTTAATTTTGTGAACATAATATAATAATTATACAGCGGCGGCAAGTAAAGTAGATACATTAATGGAGGAAAAAGAAACAATACACTTGTTTGAATTAAAATCAGCTCTACTTGGTTGATAAGCCAATCATATAGATCCAATGTTTCCCGCTATTAGTCAAAAATGTTGAAATCGGAATAGTTTATTTAGATGATTGAAATCGTGTTGTGAGAGATTTATCGTGTTGTAGAGAGACAATTTTTAAAACGATTAAACAAAATCGTGTTGATCACGCTAAAGATTACGATTTCATTAAGCCGGGTCCAGACGAGAGCAATGAGCACCCACAAACAAGGTGAGCACACGTAAATGCTCAAGTGTGGACGGTAAAACGAACGCGAGCGCACACAAACAACCTGAGCCGGCGGCTGTCGGTTTTTTGGAATTGCTCAAAGGAAATGTGCGCCTTGTGCGTGTTGCGACTTGCTCTGTCTGGACGCGTTTCGTATTAGTTTCATATTGTTGATGGTACGAACACTAAATATAAAACGCACAACGAACTACATTCCTGTTTACGCACACAACGAGCAAATACATATGCGTGCTCGACTTATGTGTGCGTACTCAGGTTGTACTTGCTCTCGTCTGGACCCGGCTTTAGAATGAGAAAAGTATACAGTGGAAGCAAATTAAATAAATGCACACAATAATATTCTGGAATATATATTTTATCTCTGTCCTATACATTGACTACATAATTCACAAAGAGTCTACTTGACTTGCCAGACCTGTATAAGAAATTAAATATATTATTGGACACTCTTTTAAAAGTTCCCTATAAAACACTGCAATCCGGTGGCTCATTATACAGTGGCGGCAGGTGAAACAGGTAGGTACACTAGCGGAGTAAAAGAGGCAATACATTATTTTTATTAAAATGAAAGAAGCTTTTAGCGAGGTTGATCCTTTAGACAGCCTTCTTGAATTGCCACCTCGGAATAATTAAATACGTTACTGTGAAGAGTTTGATCTAATCGCTTCGCCAATGCTGTATAAACGAATATTTGATTACACAGAAGGTGAAAAAATATAGATTTTCTAGAAATTCAACAATTTATTATTTAAAAAAAATGGAAGACTTCTTCTGTAAGTACTGTATTTTTTATTGTTTCCTCTCCAATTAACTTAATTAATTAGAACTTAGCCATATTGATATCTTCATTAGAATTACAATTAGTTAACGGATTACCTTGCAATCGTTGAACACGTTTCGCTACTGGCGGTATAAATAGATGCGGATCTAAATGTTCAACAGTAGATCCTGTACATTTCCGAATAATAAAACTAAATAAATAACCAAATAAATACGTTGCCACTAGACCTACAACACTATTATAGAGGTACGACAGACGGTACAACCAGAAATAATCACTAAAACCACAATTATTTAATAAAGAAACAATCAATGATTTTCAAACAACTACCTGTTATCAGTATTATCAAGATTATTAGTAGTAGAATTATCAAAATTGTGAATGTTATCACAACCATCGGTGCGTACCGGTAGTACCGGTAGTGGTGGTTTCGGACCACCGAAAGCTATCCACAACGACAACGACACGCCGATCAACAGCCCAACAATAGCACCACGTTGGTTGGCCGTTGTCGTAAACATACCCAACGAGAATAGGCCTAATAACGGACCACCGATCACTCCGAATATCGTCAGGGCGGCTTGTAGGACACCACCTAAGAATTGTGCCAGAAATGCCATACCAATCGATACACAACCGAATAGCAAAGCGATCAATTTCGATAGGACTGCAGCTTTCTTCTCAATCAAATTCTCTTTAAACATCAACAAATACAGCGGCTACAATTATACAATTAATTTGGTTATATTAACGTTAAAAAAAACAGTTAAGGTACTCGTAAATAATCTTCAATTGTTACAGCAGCTAAACTGTTGACGGACGCTGAAATCG
The DNA here is from genome assembly GCA_021725515.1 of Epicauta chinensis. NCBI lineage: Eukaryota > Metazoa > Arthropoda > Insecta > Coleoptera > Meloidae > Epicauta > Epicauta chinensis. The sequence goes on from JAEDXX010000041.1 coordinate 248,153, forward strand.
TCGACAATGAAGCACTGAAGATGCCGGCGACGAATAAACCGCTAAGGCCCGGTAAATGGCCCATCGTATCGACCACATATTTCGGCATCAATTGGTCGATACTGGAGATTTCATGGTTCGCAACCGGATCGCATCGATAATATTTCGAATAGATCGCTAATCCTGAAAACGATGTACTTAAACTGAGCAGCGATAGAATCGGCCAGTTGAGCCACAACGCCCGCTGGGCACCTTTCAGATCTTTGATGGTTAGATAACGTTGTACTTGTGTCTGATTGACGGCGTAGAGTGATAAGAATGTGACACCGCCGCCGATTATTAGCGAGAACCAGGTGTGTCGTACCGTTGGATCCGGATCAAAACTTTGAAAAAAAAAATCGAATTAATTTCCAAATATTATGGAATTTAATTAAGTACTTTAGTAGTTCGGTGCGCTTGCCTTCAGCTGCTATACGCCAAATTTCCGCAAAACTACCTTTATCGATGACCGCATAAATGATGATACTGAAAACGGCAGCGAACATTAATAATGACTGGAAAACATCGGTGATTAGAACGGCTTTCATGCCACCGATTGTTGAATAGAACGTACAAACAAAACCTAAAATGTTGATATAAATAACAGAAAATAATTAACAAATTCTGTAAAAATCTCTACTTCAATCTTTATCTGCAATTATACAGTGGTAGCAGATGAAATAGGCATATTAGTCGAGACTTTATTTGAGTTAAAATGTTAGAGACGGTCTTAGTTCGATTGCCAATCCTGTTTATAGATTATACTAAATCCACTGTTTATTTGATAAAACGATACAGTGCAATTGAGTTCTGAAAAATCTGTAGTTAGGGATTTTTGAGAATTCAGATGTACACTTGATATTTGACATTTGTTAAATCGCGCATTTACGAACAGAATTACAAGTCTTCTATTGCACGCTTGTTTTTACACGAATTCGAAGTGACACGGTTTTAACTTTGCGCTCTGTATTAAAGTCAGTATTAAATCGTGTTATAAGAGAGATGACGTGAACGCCATTTGTCGTGTTGACCAGCGACTTTTTGCACAATTATCGTGTTAAACGAGCCAGATAAAGATGAAGATTTCGATTTGTACAGAATATCAAAGCGTTTAAGAATTTACCAACGACTAAAATGGCGGTAACCTTATTAATACCCGTTAGAGCCTCCAGTGCTAAAGCTGGAGCGTACAGTACAACGCCCATATAAAGTATCATTTGTAAACTATAGCATAATGACGCACATATACGGGCGGTCTTTCCAAAACGTCTCTCTAAATACTAAAATTTGATTATATAAAAAAAATTGAAAGTGCTTAGAACGCTGCGCGTTAGAAGTGAAACTTCTTAGGTTAGAGATCAAGCTTATTTTTTTTATTGGTTTATTTTCTTTCTGTCGTTGTCTGAAGTCTCGATTTTTTTCTTCAATTGTCTTTTAGTTGTAATTTAACGCCATTAATTAATTTATAAATACAAAAATCATAAATCGCGGTAGGTCAGGAAATTTTAGTTTCGTTCCAGAGGGCGCCTAAAGAAGTTTCACTTCAAAAAGGTTTAAAACATGCAAATACAGGGCGTCCCATTCGGCTGGTCTAAAGCAAACGGGACGCCCTGTAAACATTTTCCTTTGCTCTCACCTCATAAGCACTAGTTGCTTGTAATCTAAAGAATACTGGTAAATATAAGTAGGCAGCAACTGGTGTAAATAAACCGTAAGATATATTAATAACAATAAATTGAATACCATATGTGTAATTTTCACTAGATACACCTAATAGTGTGATAGCGGACATGAATGATGCCATCAATGAGAATGCAACTGGTGTGATCGACATGTTACGGTCGGCCAATAAGTACTCCTTTAAAAATCAAACAAAATTAACAACACTTCCAAATAGAAGCATTAGGGACGGTCTGTATATTGCGTTTTATCACGTAAAAGTTTCTCTAATTTTCGTACACAACTTTTACAGATACAGAGTGTCTCAGCTAATTGGTACATTTTGACGTGCAAACAAGAAACAAATATTTATTAGATTGCAGTTGGTACTCATGAATCTAGTGACATTTTTGGTGCGATTTATTCACACATTAACGTCAAATCTGTCAAATCTTGGGTCCCTGAGTGTATATAGAAGCAGTGCAATTTAATTCTTAATTTTTAAATTAGGTTATTTGCATTAAATGATAATGAGCCGCTTTATTGACACGACTGCAAAACTAGTCCGTAGTTATCTATGTTAAAGATAACTCAATTCAGCCAATCAGATGAGATATCCTGGTCTCATTCAGAAAGTGAAGGTGGATCACACTAACCAGCGATTTTATGGCCCTGTGCAACTAAACGTCTTGAAAATCACTAATTTTCCCTTATATGGATGGATCTAGGGATATTTTTGGTGATATTCCTACCGGCGTTTTCTCACTAGATTCAATCGTACCAACTGAAATCTAGTTGCTATTTGGTCCACGTACACACTATATCTCAAATCATACGCAACAATGTGCTTTCTTTTTTTATTGTATAGTATATGCACGGACCAAAGGGTTTGGTTGGTATCTTTCCTATTGGACTGGGATTACGTACTTTGTTTAACGACAAGTTTGTCAAATCTAGTAACCCTTTCGTCCCTGAATTCTCTATACTCAGTTTAGACAGTCACTAGTATATTTATCTCTTTCTAGCACTACTGATTACTGTGCTAGATGTATAATAATATACAAAGAGCCGGTCCGACGATATGCTAAATTCACCGAGCAAAGGGTTACTAGATTTGACAGATGTCTCGTTGAACAAAGTACGTACTCCTAGGATTGTAAGCGGGGATATAGACACATCACTATATTTAAGGTTACCAACTTAAATCTAGGAACCCTTTGGTCGATGAATTTAATATAGAACTGTTGGTAAAAAAATAATTTGAAGCAATTATTTTTTGTTCACGGATCGACATGATCCACGTCCAAACAAAAGAGTGCCGCAAAATCACTGTTTAATGTTTGTTATCACAATACCTGTGTGGTTTTTTGACGGCCCCCGGTAAAGCGATAGTACACGCCAATCGATGATGAAATTAATAAAACAATAATTAGCACCACATAATCCCATGTACCGAATAACGGTCCTGTTGCCATCTTGCTCTAATTCTTTAGCAACGAAAAAAACTGAGAAAAAATACCTCAAATTGAAAACTTCCATCAAAAAATTATAAATCGTTCAAGGTAACTCACCTGCTATTATTACAATGCAGCTGATAAGAAACACTGTCTATAGCATGTCTCTCTATTATTAATTATTGTTGAGCCGTAATTGACTAGAAAACAAACATTTTTATCTTAATAAAAATTAAAGTAACTGATTCTAAAATCCTTGTTTTAAGCTCTTGAACAAACAATACGTATTAAAATAATTGTCTATACTACAGATACAGATCATTTAGATGGACTTTAATTCATCCAATCAATTAAATCAGTTAAATTCCAAAGGCAACAATGCACAATTAATTAGTTTTTGTACAAAAATCCATTATCTCCATTTCGATCTTTATTATACGGATCGGGAAGACTAAACAAGACTAATTTATAAAAATCAGATTACCAGCGATTCAAAAAAAACGAATCAAAGGTCACTAGATGCGCGCTTGTGATTCAAATTAGGTGATTGGCTACAAGCACGTGGCGCCTTTCCGAATACACCCAATCACAATTCGAATCTACGGTTCTCAAGATTGTTCAAGTAGCTTATTGCAAAACAATTGATACATTTTTTTTCCATTAACAAAAAAAACTGACCATTATGTGAGAAATCAGAAAAACACCATTAATTCATTAATTAATTAATCAGATTAGCAACGATTTAAACAAAATAATGAAGTCACTAGATTCATCTTTGCGAATAAAATTTTGATAAAACACACACCACACACAATAGGTACGAAGGCAAACCAATAAGAATTGAAAATCTAGCGGTCATCTCCAATTCTGAATTGTGATTGGTTACAAGCACATGGCGCGTTTACGAATCCGCCAATCACAATCACAAGACAATTGTTTTCAAGGCAACTCAAGTAAATTTATCTTAAAACAATTGAACTTTGAAAAAAAAACAATTAAAACATTGTTTTGATTGTTAAAAACACGAACCGTTATTGTGTAAAAAATCACCTGATCTAGGTTATTTTTTTTTTGTCAATGTAGTGGGGAAAACCCGTGTCCCACCACTGGTCATTGGCGTCACACAAACAAAAATACCGCCAACTTTAAGGTTATGATCGAATTTTTCGCAATTTTAGCCAACGAAACGATTAATTATCGTAGATTTTTGAATGAATTCCTGTTCCTAATACGATGCATTATTAATTTGTGTTAAATTATTGTGGAAAATATTGCTTTTTTTATACTCACGTTTTTTGTGGTACACACAACAGATAGCTAAATTATTTGTTTTTTTAGTTAAATAAACAAAGCCACAACCACATTATGATTATACAATCGTTTTTATAGTAAACACGTGCTGGATAGTGTGCTGTTGGCTAATTAGAATATGATTTATTTTGGAAAAACAAATTCGAGTATTTTATCGATTTTTATCTGACCTGTACAGGGTTCGAGGAAAACATACTTATTACGACAATAATAGACAATAATTCGATTTATAATTAGTTTTTATTAGCATTTTTTGTTCGTTGTACGGTGCAGAAACTAATGGAAAATTTTTGGACTTTGAAAGAATTGAAAGGTGAATACACCGGCGTGACATTGAATCTTACAAGAAAAAAAAACGTTACCCATTATACCTAAATAAATGATTTTTATAATTAATTAAATAGTTAATAGGTTAATTATTAATTAGGTTGAATAAAGTTAATTCGCAGTTTTCTAAATTAATTATTTTTAAATAAACAATTTTTAGGGTTTTTTGAAAGGAAATCGTTGGTAATAGTTGATGAATTGCGTCCTGCATTTAGACAATTATTATTGAGCGGATTTAATCGCGAAACGAGTCAGTGGCGCAACCACTTGTTATCCGATTGGGATTGTGATTTTCTATTCTTACAATTAGTTCACAAAGTACAAAATTAAAGAAGAAATAATGTGAAAATTCCGACACAAATTCCAGTAACTTCAAAAAAATCCATCGTTTGCACAAAATTTCACTGTTTATTTAACTGGCTCCGTAGTTCATCAGAGTTTTCATTATTTTTGTGGACGAAAAGCGTATAATTTTTTAAAAAGCGCGCCTTCAGTGGGCTAGTTACATGAAACAAGCACTATTCAAGTGTGCCGCTCCTTATTGATGAACACAATTGTCGCCTGTTGGGACTTTCGATCGATGCAGTTGGTACGACTTGACAGATCACGTCCTCATCTTAGTGAATTTTTTTGGCTTGTTGACATTTTACAAAAATTTCCCGTAAATTTTCCAAAAAACATTTAAATAATATTCAATTAAACACTATAAACGCATTTTCTAAAAAATAATAAACAACAATTCCAATACGTTAACAATTGTTCAAATAATAGCACTTGTAGTGAATCTATTGGAAATAATAGAAATTAATTAAGTGTTAAACGATAAAATTCAGTGTTTGTACGGTCGTCTTTTTTAAAAGAACCCGAATTAGTGTATTCTAGTGTTGTCTGGAATCGTGTTCGAGAAACAAACAAAGAAAGTGTTGAACTTGACCATCAACCGTGCTGTGCTTAAGCTCTAATAATAATATAAGAACAAAAAACAAACGAGTGTAATTACGCAAAAAAAAAAACGTAACATAACCTATAAATCGTCCCAAACAACTGTGTCAATAATCATTGAAAATTCCCGAAAATAATTCGAATATGATTGCAAAACGTCGAATAAAACCGATTTTATAATTGTGACAAACCAAAAATGGAATTATTCGTAATTTTATTTGATTTTATTTATTATTATTATTATTATGATGCCGATACAAAACAATGACAATGACCAAATCAACTATATAAAACGAGTTTCAGCGAAGATGTCCGAAAATTTCCCAAATGATAATCATTTATTAAATAATAATCCAATTGATGATAATGATATTGATGCTGACGATGATGATGATGATGATAATAATGATAATGATGATGATGATTGTTTGGATGTTAGGAAATTCTATAATAAATTGAAAAATTCCAATGATTGTCTAATTGATGATGAATTCAATTTAGATTATGATGATCATATGTATACAACAAATAATACAACTATACATAGTGATGATAATAGTGAATTAACTGCATTAATTAGTGATAATTGTACGAATCAAACAACACCAACAACAACGACAACAGTAGCAGGAATTGCAGCAGGATTAGCATCAGCTACAGCCGCAACAACAACAACAACAACAGAAAGTGAGGTTAAGTTTTGGAAAGAATGGTTAATTTTACATTTAGATTTAATACAACAACAAAGCGATGAAATTTTAGATAAAGAAAGGACAATTTTAATTTTACAACAAGAAAATGAAATGGTAATATAGGGATTTATTCGATAATTCCACACATTATTTTATTTATAACCTTTTTAAATTTATTTAAATCAATATTCTAACGTAGAATCGAATTTTTAGCTTAAAGAACGTATAAGTTGTATGGAACGTGGCGCCCCATTTCAACCGAACAAATTCTTGAATAATCACACAACCCCAGCAACTACCACCACCACTACAACAACAACAACAACATATCTTGACCAGAATTTGGTTGATGATAGTATGACTCAAGATTCGAGTGTTTGTGATGAAGACACAAAGAATTGTATTGATTTATTAGATTTGAATTGTGAGAATGGTCAGAGTGATTTGAAATTGTTAAATTTCGACACACCAACAACAACAACAGAAACAGAAACAACAGCATTATTTGAAACAAAACAAATTTTAAGTGATATCGAATCTCAAATTGAAACGAACAATATTAATAATCAAACTATAATTAGTGCTAGTGTTGATGGTGATCATTTAGAACAACAGACTATAGTTGAAGAGAAAATCGACGTAACGAAACAAATCGAAGAAATAAAACCGTTGGTGGACGAAGACGAAGAGGACGAAGAGGACGAAATTGATGACGTTGATGCGGACGAAATTGATGATGTCGACGAATTGAAGACTAATTACGATTTGGATAATTTCAGTGATAATAATAAAAATGTGAAGAAATTAGAGGGTGATAAATTTCATTTAAACAATAACAATAATAATAATCATAATAATAATAGTAATAATAGTGAGAAATTTGATTTTACAATTGATCATATAAAAGATTTTGATTCGGTACGAAATTTACGGATGAGTATACGTAGGAAACGTTTAAGTAATTCATCGGCTTTATCAAATAATGAATACGGTGATGAGAAACGATCATTTCGACGATTAAGAAAGAAACGTAAAAGTATGTGGAATTATGTTGAAATCGAACAATTTCGATTGAATTTTCTGAAATATTTACCGATTGTAATCGAAAATATTTGTTAAAGAACCAATGATAGCGCCATCTCGTGCGTGTCATCGGAATAATTCGCAAGTTTTACATTGGAAATTATATCTATATATGTAAAGGTTTCTAATAGAGCGCCACGAGATGGCGCTGTAATTTAATACTTATATATGTCGTCGGCGAATTGTAAAATTCGTCATCTAGAAAATGACTAGGCAGATCGTAAAACGGTGAATATTTTGAAGTCTTTTATTGCCTGAAATGTTCACATATTTTACAACCAATGGCCTGACCTGGCAAAGACCTAACCTGAGCTAAACAGTAAGACAGACGGGGAAGGCGAAAACAGTCAGGAGCTACAAAAACAGCCCCTGTTAAAACGACAAGACTTATGCAGTTTTCTAGATGACGGATTTTACAATACGCCGACGACATATATACAGGGTGTCTTTTCTAAACGTAGCCACTATTTGCTCGTTGCTCTATGGATCAAGTTTTAAAGAAGACATCCTGTATATTATTTTAATAATTATGATCGGGCGAAAGCTTGGTCTTACTGGGAGTATTTTTTAATATGGAGAAGTTAATATTGTTAATAATGCCACTCAATTTGAACAACTATTAACAAAACAATAGCGGCTTCAATGTGGTCGAAAAATTGATGAAATGACAGTTAAGGGCTTGGCAAATATATAATGTAGGACATCAAGTAAATTCACCATAGAATTATCGTACAGCTTCTCTGTATTAGAAATCACCAAAATTCCATTTCCAGTTGATCCGTTTGATAACAGAATTTTGCACTTTTCCAGAAATGATGAAAGACTCTCAAATCTTAACAACAACCGAACAATACGTGTCCCAAGCTAGTGATACGAATCTTTATGGTATATCGAAACTATCCGATACACCGATCGATGTAATAACCCACGATACAACGCTAGAAGTGCCCCGATGGCGTGTTAAAGTCTACGCTAGTTGTTATAGTATGGAAGGCACTGAGAATTTAGACGATGAAGTCTTCAATAAACGACACAGTCGATTAGAGAATGATGAAAGGCGACGTAAACGGTAATTATTAAATTCAAACGTTTCGTTTTTTGTCTATTGTTTGCGTTTATTAGTTGGGATGTGCAGAGGATACGGGAACAACGCGTTATCGAGAAATTGAAACAGCGCCAAGAACGGTCGAGTTCCGGTTCAAAAGTGGAAGATCCCATCGATTGTGTCCAATCATTGTGGCCGAAATTGGATGATATTAAACAATTGGAGATTGCCGAGAATTTACCAGTCGCAGCATTCGGTTGTCCCGTACCGAAATTGACGTCTAGGTATAAACAATTGTAATGAAACATTCGAATTTTGTTACACACTTAATTTCTGATTTGTAGTGAATTCAATTTACCATGGCTGAGTAATCCGAATTTATTAATAACGAGACGGCCATCGCATTCGAAACGGTTGACGACGACAACAACAACAACAACAGCATCGACGACAGCAACAGCGGCGACACGACGGAGGCGGCGATAATTAGATTTTAATTTCATGATTGTTTTATTATTATTAGAATAAGTTGATAATTGTGTGATAACAAAAGAGTTAGGTTCGTTTCTTTGATGTTATTTTTAGATAAGCGTGACTTTTTTGTATTTGTGAGATTATTTCATTTTTTTTCTGAGTAATTTTAAGTAATAAAAAAGACTATGAAATACAAAACATGACAACTTGTATAGTATTTATTTAGGTATATCGATTAGAGATCGTTTACTTTTAGAATTATAGACTTAGGCAGTAGCTTAAAATATAATAATAATAATGATGAATGATGAAAGATTATAAATATTGTGTCCATACTTATATTAAGTTTTAAGGTATTTGTAATATTGACTAATGTTTAGTTGCATTTGTGATATTCCAAACAAACTTCTGGACAATTATTGTTTGTTTTCTCGTTTTTTTTTAATTTTGTTCTTTTAGATGACAACAAAATCGTGTAAACTAAATTGATTTTAGTTGTACTTATTTGGATAAGTTTTTCAATTGATAAATACACCGATTTTTTTATTTGTGTCTTTCTTTCATGCGAACTAATAAACAAATGTTATATTTTACAAATAAATAAAATTCAATTTACCGCCGATAAACTCCACTTGATGAGAAATCCGCCAGATGACACTTGTGTCGAATGATAGGTAATTGTAGCGCTGATGTTCAAAACCAAATTACTTCAACATAATTTCACAATTTCATTTAAATATTTATAATTGGATATTAAAAAATAATTTATATATTGTTTTTAATATTGATTATTTTGTAAATTAGTGTTTTATAAAATTTCAACTACACGATCATAGACGGCACTGTGGAAACACAACTGAGCGCAGCTTGCCAAATTGTATGATTTATCTCTAATTATAATTAAATTTATTTATTTTTACTAATACAAGTGAAAACTGCGATAATCACTTATGAACTAGTTCATGATTTATAAGCATAATTGGCAATGGATTGTTGTGAAATTCAAATTTTGCTTAAATAATCCAAATTGGCTCATTTTTCCTCAATTGGCAACAAATTTACCATAAACTAGCCTCAATGTTTTTCGAACATGACTCATTTTAGTTCATTATTAATCAATAGTTCTCTTTATTTTGGAATACTTTCGATTTTTTTGTGTATTTTTGAACTCTATGTTGGAGGCGCCAATTTGGCAACATTGCTCGCTCCAAACAATCGACCAGTGGAAGAATCCAGTTTTTCATTTGCGCCATTTGCTTTCCCTATTTGTGCGGCATCGTTTTTTTTTGATGATGTTTGTGTTATTATAGTATTTATACATGTTTTCATTGCAAATGTGTGGGTGTATAGCATTATTATAAATAAACAAATAACAACAACAATAATAGTAATAATAATAATAATGGAGGTGAAAATTGAACCGAGCGTATTCGATATAAACAAAATCTGTAGGGCTTGTTTAACTGAAAAAGGTGAAATGCGATCTGTATTCTTATCAGATGAAACTACCGGACAATCTGTGATATTAGCTGAAATGATCACTGAAATCTCTTCCGTACAGGTTAATTAGCAAGCTATTATTTAATTAAGGCAGCCGGTAATGGAAAACAATTGAAAAAAATCAACAATTATTCCAGATAATTCGAAACAATTCGGATGATTTTCAAATGTTTTTCCAAAGGTGTCTATAATTTTGCGATTTTTGAAAAAAAATTTCTTTTCTATATAGATTGATAATGGTGATGGTTTGCCTTCGTCAATCTGTTTGCAATGCATCCATCAGATCAGTCGAGCTTATTCGTTTAAACAATTATGCGAACAATCGGATGCGAATTTACGGCAATATTTGGGATTACCGCCAAGTTCGAAACAAAGGAAACAGTCGGAAAAACAACAATCCAAACAGCAACAGAACGACCAGAACGATTTCAATACGAATATACTTTTAGATAGTTTAGGTAGGTCTTTTGTTTCTGTATACAGGCGTGGCACTTTATGTAAGATGATATGAACAAACGAAATATTTCAATAACATCTGCGAGCTGGCGTTGTCGCTAGACACATTTGTCATAGTCCAAACTTCTTAGATAACGTGCCACTCCCGTATTCTGTACATTATCCGTCATTAATTGCTGCTTTTAGGGATGGATTCAACGTCGAACGACAGCGACAGTGATAGTGAGGACGATGATGATTATAAAGTCGACATCAATCTGTTACAATCCACAATCAATAATGATAGTAATCCGAACGATGAAAAATTGATTGCACAACGGCAGCTTTTAAAAGCCGCCAAAGCCCAGAAGAACACGAAATTGTCGAAAAAGAAACTCTCAAAATTGAATAATGGCGGTAATGGGAAGATTATCAAAAAAATGAAACGCAACACCTATCAATGTAACGTGTGCAAGAAACAATTCATCAATCTAAAATCGTTCCGTAAACATTTACGCACACATATCGAGGATCGCCCGTACAAATGCAAATTGTGTCCGCGCGGCTTCACCGAAGAGAACTATTTGAACAATCATATGCGTACACATGTGCCCGATGAACAGAAACCGCACGAATGCGAGATTTGTAAGAAACGGTTCATTCATACAACATTATTGAATAAGCATATGTTGAAACATAGTGGCGAGAAACCGTTCGTTTGTAAGATCTGTAATAAGGGTTGTTACGCTGAAAATAGTCTGCTGAAACATATGAAAATTCACGAGAAGAAGGAAGGCGATCCAGCTCTATTGAAGCACATTTGTGATTATTGCAAGACCGAATTCCCCGATGCTCAAACGTTATCGATACATATAAAACAACACACCGGCGATCGACCGTTCGTTTGTAATATCTGTGGGAAATGTTTCCCGCAACGTTTCAATCTAGAATTACATTTACGCACCCATACGGGTGAACGACCATTCCAATGTGAGATCTGTAAAAACGGTTACGTATCGAAGGCCAGTTTAAAAATTCATATGAGGACGCACACCAACGAGCGACCGTTTGTGTGCGATTTCTGTGGTAAAGCGTTTCGACAGAGCGGCGATTTGACTAGCCATAAACGGTTGCATGGTACGGAGAAGCCGATAGAGTGCCAAGTTTGCCAGAAACGGTGATTCGGATGGATTTCTTTATAAATTTTTACTTTATTTGTTTTTCTTTTTTAGATTCACAACTGTAATGAAATTGAAGTATCATATGAGGAACCATACCGGCGAACGGCCGTACGTTTGTACGGTTTGTGGCCGGGGATTTACCGTCAATACGATTTTGTTGCGACATATGCGGGTACATTCCGGTGAACGGCCGTACGTTTGTGTCACGTGTGGGAAAGCCTTCTCGCAATCGAGCACACTCAACACCCACATGAAGGTAATATCAATTCTAAACCAGCGGACATCAAAATTTCTTTTGTATATTATAGCAATGTTTGAATAAGCTAAGACTGACGTTCTTGGTCTCTCCTATAATTAGAGTCCGTTTCATGACATATGCTTACAAATGTCACTCAGCTTCATAATTATCTCCCCTCTTTGCTCGTTCTTATCTCCAATAACAATCCACTCTTTCGGGCGGAGAAATTAACATGAAACGGCTTATCTCTTAATTATGCTTCCGTCTCATGACAAATCACCTTGAGTTGATGGAGAAGGCAATACTTAAAGCTTCATAGTAAACTTTCCTCTTATTTTTCAACGTCACTATCCACGAACTACGTCTTCAGACGACTCATAAGTTATTTTGATTACGGTACAGGTGCACGCGCCTTCGCCCAAATACCAAGAATCCCAGCGCATGCCGAAGTTCCACAGTGCGGAACAGAAGTACCAACCGCCGCCACAACCACCACCACCGCCCCCACAACAGCAACAACAACAACAGCAACAAGATCGTAATCGATTGATGTCAAATGATAATCGAATAATGCATCCCGATCAACAACAACAACAACATCAACGGATGATGCAACAACAGCAGCAACAGCAACAATCCCAACAACAACAACAGCAGCAGGATAATTCCAGACTTCTAACGAACGATACGCACATCTTGCCGGATAATTCGCATCTATTGAACGATAATCGTTTACTGCCAACAGCAATTGCCACAACTATACCACAATCAACAATCAATGATAGTACAAGATTATTAGTAAATATGGGTGAACCGACACGTTTATTAGTTAATGATAATACAAGATTGTTAACGAACGATACACGTTTATTGCATAATGTGAATGATAATAATCGTTTGTTGACGAACGATAATGCCAGACATTTAGCTGTTATTGAGAGTTCGCGATTATTAGCCGATAAATATTTAGCGAATTATGATCCATATCATCGGGGACATATTTAATAATTAATCAATAGTATTGATAATAATTATTGTATTTGTAGTAATTAATTAACTATAGGAGTAGTTAGGGATTAATATTTTTGGAAAAAATTATTATAGTTGCGTAATTATCGAAAATTAACTTGAACAAAAATTGCTCTCTTATACTCCGTCCAAAATTTAAGTAGAAAATTTCAAATGACAGAAATGCAGCTAATCTATGCAACGAAAAATAGTCCCTCTATTAAAAACCCAACATTCAAATTATTTATTGTATTAAACTGGAAATTGATTCGAAAAGGATTTTGCAATCTCCAAAGAAATATGAAATATCGAACTTAAGGGTTAATTATAAAAAATATAATATTATAAATATTATTATACATATAAAATTATGTAAACAAATGCATAGGGGCGTAGGGTTTTTTTCAAACAGGAGTGCCACAACATGAAATTTTACACTTAATTTTTGGACAGAGTATACTGTTTTTTTATTGATCAGTATTGAATCTTTTTTAGTTTTTTTTTATTGTCAATACTTTTAAAAAAACAACTAAACAAAATCGTGTTTATTATAGTGATTATAATTATAAATTTTATGTTAATAACGAAAATTAGTTAAGGTGCATTATTTAATAAATTTTTTATCAGTAATTGGATGGTATTATTGAATACGGGACTACCGAAACGTAGTTAGAGGTCGTCGCATAAAACTTTAACCGTCTGAAGGCTATTTGCCACATTTCCGTATAATTCTTCTCATTGACAAGCGTTACGAGTTCTATTTATCTTTTTCTCTTAAACAACTCCCGATAAGTCGTACTTTTAAGGCAGTCAAGTTGCATGAGACGGTAGACTGTATCATAAAAATCGATTATTTTTTTTTTCAAAAGGCACCCTGCAAATATTGTTCAGGATGTCGAAACAATGGGCCTGTGAAAATATCAGCTCTTAATTTTAATATCTACAGGTGCCTCATCGCGATTTTCTATTTCCCATTTGATTAACATGGGAAAAAGATTCTCTTGCACTTTGGAATTTTATAGCTCACGTTGAGAACAATATTTCGAAATGACTGAACTTCGCTCTTATACAAAATTTAACGCTCTACAAAAAAGATCTCTTACAATTTTTTGATATATTTATTTCTTCAAAATTTATTCAAGGTTAATTGTAAATTTTTAAATTTTCCAGTTTTTTGACGCAACCATCAACTTTTTGGGAAAATTTTATAGAACATTTTTGTAGAGCATTTTATTCTCTATAACTTATCCCTATAAAAGTTTTCGATATTTCTTACAGGTCGTAAATTATTTGCAATGAACTGATTTTTTTTTATTCTAGTAATTTCTAGTAATATTTTCGCATTCAGTACTGTGAGTCAAATAACTTTCGACATGTAAAAAATATCAAAAACTTTTATAAAGATAAGTTATAGAGAATGAAATGCTCTACAAAAACGTCCTATAAAATTTTCCATGAAGTTGATTGTTACGTCAAAAAATTGGAAAAATGTAAAAATTTACCATTAACCTTGAATAAATTTTGAAGGACTAAATATATCAAAAATTTCTAAGAGACCTTTTTTGTAGAGCGGTAAATTTTGTATAAGCCTGTATTTTGATTATTTCGAAATATTGTTTCGAATGTGAGCTATAAAATTCCAAAGTGCAAGAGAATCTTTTTCCCATGTTAATCAAATGGGAAATAGAAAATCGCGATGAGGCACCTGTAGGTATAGTATAACCAGGAATTTAGTAGAGAGGCCGGGTGATTTATTACGGCTGTAAATCATAAATTCAAGTGTCTTCACAATGGTCCCTCAATATCTAGTAGTTGGTAATAAATAAAAATATTGTAATTAGGTCATAAATTCCAAACGGAACCCACAAATCCAACATTTGCTTATGCTCTACAAAAGCAGGTAGAGAAATTCCCATTTTTAAATCAAATCTCAAGCAACTGAATAACAACAACAAAGAAAAAAATAGATTATAAACATTTTTATTTTAATTAAGGTACATATTATTCTTATTTTCAATCAAGGTTTCTTTAACGAAAATGATTAATTATTGATAGTTTTCAATATGCAATAATGTTAATTGACAAAATTCCGATACTCTACATTAGTCAGTTCAGTTTGTATTATGTTAAAAATTTAATATCGATTACTTCTTGTACAAACAGTTTATGGTGACGGTGTATAAATAAAAATAAATAAATAAAATAAATTGAATAAATTAAAAAGCACACTCTTTTAGCTCTATGAATACAAATGGAACTGTCCAGCAAGAACCATCGGGTAGGTTGTAGAGTTATTTCTTGAAAGGTGTGGATAAAACAAGGAAAAGGATAGGTTGGACAGGTAAACAATGTGAAATTGTTTTGCAAAATTGTTACTGAAACTAAAGAATTTCGTCATCCGTATCAATTTCCTCATTGACACTGATTATAAACTCTGGTGGCGCCCCACCAGTCATGAAGGATTTTTCAATTTTTATCACATGACTAATGCACTTGCGCCAGTTTTCAGCATGAATTATGTTAGCTTTATTTCTGATTAAGTCCACAACACTTGAACTTAATCCTGGTGTTCCATTAGATTTTCGGACAGCATGCTTCAACTGGCTCCATATCATTTCAATCGAATTAAGGACGCAATGATCTGGGGGCAGTATCTGTCTCAGGGTTGAAGAACTTGGACAATTTAGAAAGTTTCCTTTGTATTAACAATAGTTATTTTCATTTACAACTATTCTAATGAAAAATATAGGAAAAATGTTATTGTATATTCGTCTCGCTTACAGCTTTACCAACAATTTTGCAAAACAATTTTTTTGTTCTATCCACTCTACAACCTTCCCGATTGTTCTTGCTGGACAGTTCAATTTGTTTTCATCGTGCAGAAAATTTATGATTTTTACCGAGCAACTAAATATTAACGTTTCATCCTAGAAAATTTAAAACATTTCATCGTTTTTGTCCGTTTACTGTTTTTCAATGTATCTTAATTAAAATACAAATGTTTATAATCTACTTTTTTCTTTGTTGTCCTTATTCAGTTGTTTGAGATTTGATTTGAAAATGTATTTTATCGTTTAAAAATGGGAATTTCTCTACCTGCTTTTGTAGAGCATAAGCAAATGTTGGATTTGTCGGTTCCGTTTGGAATTTATGACCTAATTGCAATATTTTTATTAGTAACTACTAGATATAAAGGGACCATTGTGAAGACACTTGAATTTATGATTTACAGCCGTAATAAATCAAATGACAGTTCTACTAAATCGGTAGAGGGACCATATTAAAATTAAGAGCTGATATTTTCACAGGCCCATTGTTTCGACATCCTGAACAATATTTAGTCTTTTGTAAAAAAAAATACTCGATTTTTCTGATACAGTCTATAAGATTTTTCAACATTTTTTATTTTTCATATGACCACCAACAGATGGCGCTGGAGTTATAGTTCACTCGTCTTGGGTTAACTCTGCACCTTCAAGTTGTCCGTTCGAAAGGACAAACAGCAAGATCATACTTCACAGGATCATTTCTGTAGTATGTCTTCATCTTTCTTTAACTCAAACTGTGAGTTGACTGAGCCACGACGATGAGGCGTAGTTTGGTGTTCTGAGCGTGAGGCATTACGTTTCTGAAGTCTTTATGACATCTCAAACGTTTACGATGATCGTTCAGTCTGAGTCTTTGACTCAGATAACGGACACCGAACAGTCTGAGTGGTCATTTTTTAAATAATCAAACAAAATTTCATATTTTAATTGTTTTAATTAACACATCATTTTTAACTACATTTTTTTAGAAGTCCGTAACGCGCCCTTTCCGCTCCCAATCGCCGTACCGTGTCGGTTCAGGACCACGTGGCCCACCAATCTCGCCTGTATGCGGATTTATATTGTCCGGCCAGGGCTCCAACGGTTGCTGTTCTTGATTCGGGTGTTTTCCGGTGATCTCCTTTAGACTTTCTATAGGGGTAGTTTCGCGTAATTTCTTTCTAAATTCCTTCATTCTAGGGCTTAATTCTTCGTTTTCACTCGTATTAGTGCTATCATGTGATGAGTAACGTTGAAACAAACATACCGGACGAGTTTGTAACGCTTTGGGAAATGATCCAAATATTGATCGCACAATACTCATTTTTCCAATAAATAATCTAAAATAATAATAATAATATGCAGAATTTGAGATTATGTAATAATAATCAACGTTCACTCAAATATAAATCACCTAAATAATTTAATAATCAAATCAAAACAGAACCATAACCTCACTTTGATATGTCTAATGGATGTTTTCCAATTATATCCGAACGGCTCAATTGCGCGAACGAATGGTTCTTACGTGGCTTAAACGAATCAACGTATTAACTTGATTGTGTTTGGCCCACTCGAACATTCGCCGAGCAATAATTTCGGTACTACAGTAAAATTGATACGCAACCTCACTATTGAATGATATGGT
Source organism: Epicauta chinensis (assembly GCA_021725515.1). NCBI lineage: Eukaryota > Metazoa > Arthropoda > Insecta > Coleoptera > Meloidae > Epicauta > Epicauta chinensis. Next base: position 265,975 of record JAEDXX010000041.1, read on the forward strand.
AGGCAACCCAAAATACAGCACAAAGCTTACACAACTTACTTCTGTATATCCAAAACAAAAGAAGGCCACATTAATTGGACTATAAATAACTGTACAAATAACGGCATTCAGAATGAAATACAATAACCGATTAAAATTGGCTTATAATGAGGCAAACACCTACATTTCCAATAATTAATTAAACTCCCACTGTTATCAAACCGAAACTATATAAAAATCCGATTTTTTAACAATTTCTCGAATAAATTCGAACTATGCACTTTAGCAATGACGTCACCTTATCTCTGTGACGTCACACATTCCACACATTGCGATTGGTGTAAATCAACATAACTGTCATAATCAGGTGGCCATTGATGTCATCAAACTTTTGTTTTTCTCACACATATTCTTGACACATGTCAATCAGCTCGTGATATCGCCGGAGCAGGGGGAGGGAAACAAAAAAAAATTGCACCCATGTGTGTGGAGGGGAATTAATAATTTTTTTTTATACAAAAATTAACAACAATTTAATTATAATTATTATCAAATTGCGATACTGTAAGTATGTTGTTATCACTTTCTAATTATTCTATTGTTCTTTGTGTACACTCTGGAATTTTTTAGATTGTATCTGAAACGGATATCTTCCAGTATGTTTGCGTAATAATTTAGCGAATTTTGGTAAATAAATTTGCGAAAAATGTTGGGTCGTCCCGTTATCGAATGGTCAGTTGAAGATACGGAAGAATGGTTGAAAAAGGAGGGCTTCGATGATACGGTCGTGGAGATATTGTGCCATAAGAACGAGATAAACGGCAAATGTTTGTTGGTATTGAACGAGCACGATTTCACCACAGAACCATTGAATCAGTTACGTTTAAAAGATAGAAAATGTCTATTTATAGCGTGTAAATTACTACAACGTGATAACCATAATGTATTAATCGAATTAGGCTTAATTAATGAACTACCAAGTGTACATTTATATGGTGGTGGTGGTGGTAATCACCATTATAACGAATATTGCGATTCCGAACGGATATCGCCACCGATCTCCGAAGACGGACGTTCTCACAACAACACACCTCGTTTTCCGCCAGAAAAAACGAAGGCTTTCTTGAGTTTTTGTTATGTTGTTGCGGTCACTTGGATAACAGCATTTGTAATGGTGATTGTGCACGATCGTGTACCGGATATGCAGAAATACCCACCACTACCGGATATCTTCTTGGATAACGTCCCACTGATCCCATGGGCGTTCGATTTGTGCGAAGTTACCGGCACATTTTTGTTCACAATATGGTTGATGGTATTATTATTCCATAAGCATCGGTTTGTTATTTTGATTACGACTCAATTTCGTATTGATAACGTTTTTCTATTTGTAGGTTTATTCTAATGCGTCGTTTCTTCGCCTTATCGGGCACAGTCTTCTTGTTGCGTTGCGTAACAATGCTGATAACTTCACTGAGTGTTCCCGGCCAACATCTCGACTGCCATCCGCGTCACTATACTTCCACATCACCATCAACATCGCTCTTCAATGATTTAGCCACGAAATTGTCACAGGCGTACATAATTTGGCGCGGTGCTGGCATGTCGATACAGGGCGTCCGTACGTGTGGCGATTACATGTTTAGCGGTCACACAGTCGCTTTAACAATGCTAAATTTCTTTATAACCGAATGTAATCCAACATGAACACAATTGAATTGGATTTAATCTGGTTTCATTGTAGATACGCCACGTTCCGTCTACTATCTACACACATTATCATGGATGATGAATATGTTTGGTATTTTCTTTATATTAGCCGCTCATGAACATTATTCAATTGATGTCTTTGTGGCATTCTATATATCAAGTCGTTTATTTTTATATTATCATACGTTAGCCAACAATCAGGCGTTGATGCAACGCGACTCCAATCGCACGAAGATCTGGTTTCCGATGTTCTCGTATTTCGAATCCAGTGTTGATGGAATTGTCCCTTATGAATATGAGACACCTAAAGAGATCGCCACAAATCTAGCCAAATTCGCATTTAATACTGTACGTAATATACGTATATTCTTTATTGAAAATGGTTTATCGGTTACGAATTATGTAACAACAGATGAGCGATCGAGAAGGCTTCCGAAGAAGAATTCCTAAACTATTTATTACAAATTAATAATTTATTGAGATTTGTTATTTTATTTTTGTTTAAAAATAAAAACCAAAGTATTGATTTTTTGAAAAATAAACAATAATTTGAATTTGCCGCCATTATTCCAACAAAAACGCCAACTTCATGTTGTTTATGTAATTAAAACATTTGAAACGTTTCTCTAGAATCTACGTTGTAATTAAAAGGTAATTGTTATGATTATTATTTAAATTAAGTCGAATTGATAGTTGTTATCAGAACAGTTAAACGTAATTTATCAAAATTAATAAATGTGCGTATATAATCTTCTAATATTGTACTTCTGGTAAGTCGAATTAGATAGAGATGAAAGTATCGTATCTCTTCTGTTCTGCGAGTTTAATGCGCACGCGCAATTATTTGCGTTTTATACAACCTATTTCATTTTTTATCGATATATTTCGAAATTATCTGTATAAACATTAAACTATTGTTAGTTTTAGCGTCAAAATATAATTAAAACGAAAATTAGCGGTTTTTATAAGCAACTAACTGTTTAAATTATAATATAACTAGATTATCGTATGTTCCTCTAAAATGTACCACAGTATACATTTATTGGTTGTCAACTTTTCTGTGTCTCTATTGGCTGATAACTAGTGCTCGTCGATGATTTGTCCGAACGTATAAAGGATAGAAGCATATAAAATTCGACAGGAAGAAGCAGGACAACACTAATAGTGTGTGCAACTGTCATATGTTATCACAAATAGCCAACTTCACACGTGTGTTGTTGCTTATACATGTTATCACGACTTTATTTATGGAAAAATATGTCTATTCAATTATTTTTGTGTAACATTTCGTATTTAACAGATGACCTGTGTGTAATCAGTCCTTGATCTCTATATTTCGTGTGATAACTTTAATCGCGTGCTGAAGATTTTCATCATTAACGTTTTCATTTTTACAGATTGATAACAACAATTGATCTTGTCAACATTTTTTTTTTCTGTGGTTGTTTTGAACAAAAGTATCTCGAATCATGCAAACAACATTGGAAACAATATCAACAACACAATTGAAACGTGAACGTGAATCGATCCATTCGGGACAGTTTATGGTGTCACATTTCGAGGCGGAAGAACAGGACGATGAGGATGAAGTGGCCGTACCGATACCCGAAGAAGGCGAACAGACGGCAATATTGCCCGTTAAGGAATTGATGGAGACAGTCGGTGGTAATTGTACGAAACCGAAGATGGCAATTAGTCAACAACAATTATCAATTGATACGAGTCTAGCGAAATTGTTCCAATGCATGTCGTTGGCGTATAGGTATTTTTGTTATTTTTGTCTCGAAATTTTATTTAATTACTTGCAGATTTATTCAACAATAAGATAAAAACAACAAAACGTTCAAATATTTATACAAATTTATCAAAAATCATTCCTTAATCGTTTTAATATAAACGTAAATAAACTAAACAGGAACGTACTGGCGCAGGTTCTTAACAACCTTATGTTAAAAAGGAAGACTACCGATAAACCAAATTTCTCTAAATAGTAACAGTCAATGGGGCCTTTACAGCCAGTCCGTCCCTGATTCTGAGATTAAGAAATTTGACTATCTTGATGTTTTTTTTCCTATTCGCAAATCATAGGAAATCGTATGATACTTACAACAACTTCAGAGATAATGTTAACTGATAACAGTCTTTTTTGCGACTGTTGTTGGTTATATTTTGAAATTAATCGATAATTTTCCATATTTATTTTGATTATTGTTATTTTTATTTTGTTTAAAATGTAGGCAGAAATTAACATCACCGAAATGGAATCGATTCCGTGGCATAAGGTTACGTTGGAAAGATAAAATCCGTTTAAATAATGTGATTTGGCGATGTTGGCATATGCAATGTATTGTTTATTGGTTTTTGTTTTTATCTTTGTTTAATTATTTATTAATTGTAGTTATCAAGAAGAAGAATACGTTGGTTTGCCAGTTTGCATCGCCTCTAGATGTTGATACGCACAATAAGCCGGAGGTAGAGATATTTGTGCATCCAAGGGTTCAAGTAAAGTTTATTCTATACTTAGATTAACATCAGATATTCGATCCGTAACATTTCTGCTTTCATAAAAAGGCTTTTTCTCAACTTCTACTTGTCAGAAATAAATATTTATAAATAGAAGCCTAAGCAACAATGACGAAATGTACAATTTTTCCCGTTTTATACCCCGTTTAAGGGATGAATTGTGCAAAATTTCATGCTTTCTGTCTCCTTCTTCATAATCGTTTGGATCTAAGTCTAGTTTTTTGTTTCATGGTCCCATTTAAAAGTTAAACAAAATCCATGCTACTTTTTGCATATTAAACCTCGCTGAAAATGTTCCTTTAGATTCCACAATTTCGTACGACTTTTACAAGATTATCACGAACACCTTGTAATGCCCCAAGGGCAAATTACTTGGACCCTTGATTTTTGCACCTCTCAAATACTTTTTCTAACAAATTCATTTGTGTTTAAGGCAATTGTATTGGAGGGCAAATATTGGAAACGGAAATTGGCTGCCGTTACTGCTGAATATAAAAAATGGCGTATGTTTTACAGAAATCATTCATTAGGGCATTCAATCAAAGACGATATAGAAATGGTATTATATTATACGTTATAAATAATTTGAAAAATAATAATTAATTCGATTATTAGTTGAGCGATACAGATTTTTTAAATTCATGGAATTCACAAAGCAACGAAAACGTCCATATGATGGTTGATGAGGATTACATGGGTCTAATGAGTGACACATTATTTTCAACAATCACAAATCAACCGTTCGTCTTTCCGGATTCACGTGAAATTGCACGTGCTGGTCTTGCTGATTTTATACAACCCAGTTTGGGTCCATTACAGCCGAATCTTGATGATTATATGGACACATTTGAGCCGCTACAAGGTTTTTATTCAATAATATATAAAAATACAATAATAATTTTTGATTGATTGATAGAATTTGTGGCCGGCAAGCTACCAACAGTACCTGAAGAACAAACACAATCAACATGGAATTATTCTGATTTAGATCTAGTAGGAACGAATACGAGTTTAGCATTGAATACGATACAAACACAAACACCACCGCCACCACCACCACCTCCACCATGTATTGAATATCAACAAACACAAGATACACGAGTATCACCACAATTATTTACAAATACAATAACAACACAATCGGAATATGTACAGAATCAACAGACACCAACACCGCCACCATATCATTCGGTCCCAACCAAAACACAAACGAAATCGAAACGTTTAAATCTCTATGATAAATCAGTTTATACAACAAATTATTCAACTACTAATAATTTATGTGTTAACGAACAAATCCAACAATGTGAGTATTTGTTTAAAATTATTTAAAGATTAAAATTGTTGGTATTTTAGTACCGTTTCAAAGTCAACAACAAATAGCACAATCACAACAAGCAACAGTAACACCGACCACTGTTAATTTACAACAATTTAAGATCAATGTAGATCCACAAACAACACCATCTCAAGCGCCACCACCACAACCACCAACAACAGCCGCTTATAAATTCACAAATACTACAATACAGAATATGAAATTCACATCACAGGTACCCTATATGTCGCAACCTATACGTTCTGTATATCCCCAGTATGATACTATGCGTAGTCTTCTAGTAAGTCTATCTTTCTTTCTCTTCTATGTTCTTTATGTTTTGTTTTTGTTTGTTTGTTTGTTTGTGTTTAACTTTTAATTAACATTAATTTATTGTTTGGGTTTGTTAAATATTTAACAAAAAAAAATATTTTGATTTTATTGTATAGAAAGATGATAAAGTGGAAACGGCGGCACGTGAACGTGTTAAAGTCAAACAGAGGTCTCGTTCGAATACACGTGAAGTACAGAAACGTCCACCTTTAATCTCGGCTGTAAGTGATCCAGCATTGTTGTCGCACAAGAATAGTCTACTATTGACGCAATTATTAACAAATAGTACGTATTTGTTTTTTTTTCTTCGATTTTTTTTTACTTTATTTAATGATTCAATTAAAATTTAGGTGCTGATAATTCATTATTTAATCGTAATCAAACATTAATAACAACAACGGCATCATCAACTGAACAATTATCAAATCCAATACAAATTAAAGAAGAGAATAGTAATTCAATGCCAATATTGCCACAACAATCAACAGCGGCAACCTTAATTATTACAGCACCGTGTGTGCAATCAACAGTCAATAATACTGATCCGGTAATTATTCTACGGGTTGTCTAGCTTAAGAATGGTCAGTGCTTCTTTTTTTTATTATTTCGAAGGGCGGACGAGCGTTAAGAATGATTCGGAAAATTTTATAGTGTCTTATTAACGTATAGAAGCAGTGTTGTCAAGAAACCGGCCCAGATTTTTATGATTGGTCTTGGACGGATCGTTACAGATTACTTCCTCGGGGAAGATCCGTCGGTTAGCTCTAATAACTGAATTTTTATGAAAATTTCCCAAGTCACACTAGATTTTGCGATAGTGGGAGATAAATTGAATTTGTGGCCTTGTTTTCTATACATTTTTATTTTCAAAGCGAGCTCTATAGATGCTTGACATATATATGCAGGGCAGGCGAGACTACTAGACATTATTTTATATTCTTAGAATGTAGAATGAGATTTATTACTAAACAGAATGTACCTACTGTGCTTGCCACTTGTGTATAATTCGTACTATTTTTATTATACAAAACAAGACGAACCAATAGCGTTTTGAGCGTATCTAGTCAGGCACTTAAGCGCAATTTTGACACAATCTTGCAGTAGAGAGGTTGAATTTATGTTCTCTATATTCCACATCTTTTGAGCATTACGGTGTACGATTTTGTTCACTGAGCATTCTTAAGACAGCCACCCTGTACTTTATGATGATAATTATTGTGTTCTTTTATAGTTATCATTTAGTAATTCAAACAGCCCAACATTGGATACATCACAGAATATCAATTCGCCCACATCATCACAAGGTTCTTTAGGATCACCAGGACGTAGTACTAATAATAATAATAATAATAATAGTGATAATGCACCGAATCGAGATCAGCGACGTGTCGGTCATATACATGCCGAACAAAAACGACGTTACAATATTAAAAATGGTTTCGATATGATCCACTCATTGATACCGCATCTAAATCAAAATCCAAATGCTAAAGTAATTAATTTTTATCGTATTTGTTTTTGTAAAAAAAATTACTAATAATCTAGAATTGTTTTGTTGTTTAGTTGAGTAAAGCTACAATGCTACAAAAAGGAGCCGAATATATCCGTCAATTAAGATCTGAACGTAATCAATTGAATGAAGAGATGGAATGTTTACGACAACAAATCGAAACATTGAATACATCAATCAGTAATTGTCAATCAATGTTGCCGGCAACTGGTGCTCCAGTGTCACGGAAACGTGATAGTAAAATGAAAGAAATGTTTGATGATTATGTTAGAAAACGTACAATGGAAGATTGGAAATATTATATTGTATTATTGAATTTTTGTTTGTTAAAATATTTGTGATTGATTTGTTTTCTTTTAACAAATTACAGTTCAGTTTATTATTTCGTCCATTATTGGAATCGTTCAATACATTCGTATCGACGTCCAGTTTAGAAGACTTGTATCGTTCAACGATGTTGTGGATCGAACAGCATTGTACACTTGGTGATCTCCGGCGTGGTAACTATTAAAATTTCATTTTTATATTTACTAGAAAAATTAATTCCGATTCAATTGCAGTCGTTCTTAATTCGTTAAAGTACCTGAGCACAAAAACCGAAATTCTTACAGAACCGGAACGTTTACCGGACGAAGCCCGACAATTAGTTATGACTACTAGTACTAGTGATCAGAACTAATCAATAATAAGTACGAAAACATTTTATATTTTCATATAGTAATTGTTGATTTTATTGATCAAAGTTGATGTTAAACAGAATCACATTTGTCGTGTTCTTTTTGTGTTTCATTTTATAATTTTTGAATATTTTTTACGCATTTACGATTTAAATGAACAATTTGATAACTACTGCCTTATTGTGTATATATAGTTGTGTAAATAATTTCTAATTATTCAACCCTTAACTCTCAATTGTTTAAAATATATATATTTTTTGGGGGGTTAAAAAATATATCTATATTTGTGATTGTTAATTTAAATTACGGTCTATTTTCTGTTAGAATTAATTTAGATCCCAATTCCATGGTATACAGACCACACCATCAGTCAATACCGAATAATATGTTGATACGTTCAAATGCACACCGTTTAGAAACGTTTGCAAGTCGTGTTGTTTCTCCAATAAGCGATTCAAACATTTTATCATTAGGTCCGGTGTAACGTTATCATCTTTACGTAAAGCAGCTAATTTTAATGTATTTATACAGAGCGTATGTAATGTTTGTTCTATGTGTTTATCCCTAAAATTATACGAATTAGTTACTGTTCCATATACCAGGCGACTCTCCAACTAATACAGTGTTGGCATTTCGTCTACATGTACAGGGTGGACCATTTTCGATGGTTTTGCAGGGTATCTCCTATAAGGAGAGCTCGTACAGAATAATGGTTAGTGCATTCCTGTCCTACTTTTTCCTGACTAGTCAGATGGTGTAATTAGATTTTTGCTATGTTCTTTTGTTTTCGAGTTATGGCCGTTTTTTCACTTTTTTGCGATTTCTAAGATGCCTTATATCTCGTAGGCTTTCAAAAAAGTTGACGCTTTTTCCACAGTTTCTAGTGTAGTTTTTAAAGCTGATTGTATTTAGCTAATTATATTTTCTCTAGCTCTCACCGTTTTTGAAATATAACACAAACTTGTGTTTTTTTAAATGGAACATATATTTAATGTACTGCTTATTAAATTGCTTATTTTTTTCTGATTTCAAATATATGTGGTTTGCTATAGTTATTTTCAAAAATGTGAGAGTTATTTGAAAAATTTCGATTTCGAAGGGAAACATACCTAAAATCATATTCGAAAACACCTTAGAGTGCTATGAAACAATCGTTTTTTAGGTTGTCAACGAACTATTATTTTGGTTGCTATTTATTTATTCTTTTGTTTTCGTATTTTGCAATAGGTAAAATTTGTTTCATGGCACTCTAAAGTCCTTTCGAGTATAATTTTTGTAATCACTACTTGCGAAATCGAAATTTTCAAAATAACTCCCGCATTTTTGATAATAACTATATGAAACTATATATATTCGAAATCATAAAAAACTAAGCAATCTAATGAGCAATAAATTAAATATAGGTTCCATTTAAAAAAACATAAGTTTGTGTTATATTTCAAAAACGGTGAGAGCTAGAGAAAATATAATTAACTAAATAGAATCAGCTTTAAAAACTACACTATAAACTGTGGAAAAAACGTCAACTTTTTTGAAAGCCTACGAGATATAAGGCATCTTAGAAATCGCGAAAAAGTGAAAAAACGGCCATAACTCGAAAACAAAAGAACATAGCAGAAATCTAATTGCACCATCTGACTAGTCAGGAAAAAGTAGGACAGGAATGTACTATCCATTATTCTGTACGAACTCTCCTTATAGGAGATACCCTGCAAAACCATCGAAAATGGTCCACCCTGTACAAGGCGAAATTTTGTGTTTATATGAGATGCCAAGTCTGTAGATTTACAGTGTAACCAATCGGAAAGTCGCCTGTGTTTGATTAATACTTTTTATAAGCATCCATTTTCTCTCTAGCTTCCTGTAAATGTTTGGTGATAAAATTGACTAGAAGGAAGCCGGGTAATGATGATGGAACGATCAATTGACCGGTTGGTGATACCATCAATGGTCCAGCTTCACTACAATCAACAATTTATAATTAAATCCATATTAAAGGCCCCTTCTTTTCGGGGGACTTTTACTCTTTTTAATTAACTTTACGTTTCAATAACCAACTCGTAATCGGCTAAACTCTGCGGCCAGTCTTTCGGATACCCATACCGGCCCTGATAATCACTCAACGATGTGGTGATCTGCTGTAGATTCCTCTCATATTCACCAGCCAATATTTTTGGCATAAATTTTCTATCAATTGTTATCTAGAATGTTTCAATCAATCTTCCCCAAAAACGAAAAATCTCACCTACCTTCTACCGACTTTAATATTACGTAAAACTTGCGATACGGATTTCTCGAAACCGGGTATACGGAATAGGATAGCATCGTATTTATGGACATTCTTCAAAAGCTACAAAATTCAAATAATTAGAGAGTATTTGGTAGAAATTGAAAATAACACACACATCAAGCCAATTGTGACGGACTTCGCCGCTATTCAACATAATATGCCCATCGAGACTGATACCTGTGAATGGTGCAAACACTAAAGTACGTCCAGTTAATGGCAGCATCACGTCCTGATGGTGTTCGGCTAGTGACATGAAACTTAGGAGACAACCGCGGAAATGTGTGATGTTCCAGCCGCAATCCCATCGGATATCGTTTAGTTGCCATTCGGTACAGATCTGTTGGCGTAGTTTGATCACATCATTCAATACAGGTTCGTTGGCTTTTGATTTTTCTAAAGCTTGTTGATGATTCGTTTCCAACCATTGCTTCAAACGGATATTCTCTTTAGTTTCGCGGACTTTACGTTTGATTTGGATTGCTTGAAAAATCGGATCGTTCTCGTCAACTTTATTATTAATATTAATTGTATAGTATTTTGTTGGTTTGATTTCGAGCGGTTTGGGGATCTTATCAACGTAATCCGTGGATAATTCACAGCTTTTCAATAATGTTAGGACGATGTCTCGGATATTGCGCTCTCTTATATTGATCTTTATCGAACGAAACACATTCGGGTCACTTTTGTCCTTTTTATTCTTAATATAGAAATGTAACGTGGCCGGATTTATAGATTTATTCGCTTGTAATGTCTCGATAATTGCACTCAATTGTTTCAATGAATTCTCATTTGTACTCTACAACAATACAATAACAATAATAACGTTAAAATTATTATTTGGTTATATTTACACGCTGTATTGGATGTTGTCCAAATAGATCGGGATGTACTTCGAAATAAAACGGCCGTAATGCTGTTGAGACTTCGGTTGTTGTCAAACTTCTCAGCCAAACTTTATTGCGTAGTAAACTCTTCAAACTTAATTTTAAATCAATTTAATTGAGGAAATTAATTAATTAATTAACTTACTGTAATTTGAGGGTCAACATTGTTGTCAATTACGATAATTTACGCACATATTTAAAAAAAAAAGTAAAACTTTTGCCAAAATCCTAACCTTTCAGTTTCTATTCAAAAAAATAGGCAGTAGTGCCAACTTAACTAGGATTATAGCGAAAAGGGACCAAATTTAGAACAATTCAGTGCTTAAAGCCAGTTTTATTAGCGATTTTAGCAAAAACTTTGAAAAAAAATACAGTATTTCATTCTCTGGGAGGCTTCGGCTTTTTTAAATTGCTAATTAAATTTTTAATGAAGACTTATTAAAATCTAGTGGTGGTTTAAGATTTTCGTTGGCAACATCCCATCTCTAAACTGTCAATCTGATTGTCGTTAACACCATTAAAATAATTAAATTAATACTGTTAATTACCATTGTTATCATGTTAAATTACAGAAATAATAATTATAGCAATTTCGTTTATATGTTTTTGATCTGATTATTGTATTTTCAGAGTTTGGTTGGCAAAACTGTAATACACGTGTATTACTCATCTCTAAAGCTGTCAAATTAATTACGTCCTACCGTTAACAATTTATCAAAATAATTATTTTGATAGTAAAAATTACGGACGAACTAACTAAAACCGTTCAAACTGTATTTTTATCTATGGAATTGCATTAAATGAACCAAAATCTAATAATTATAACAGTTATGTTAAAATTGAGGTTAGGGAGCAGGTCCTCTATGTAGCAACTGCTCTGATTAGACTCTGTGTCTAAAACATACGATTATTTTCAATGACTATGCAACGTATTATTGTAAATAAGATAAGAAATATTACGCGAATTTCGTTGTATAATTGTATAAATTATGAACAATATGTATTCATGTAGTACTGAAGAATTTAAATTACCCCAAGATTGGTTGTATCGCGGTGAAGGTAATTGTAATTTGGTTCTATCATTAACAAAACAACGCCAAATTCTACGTATCCGTAAAACAATCAAACACAAATCAATCATTTCTCGTTTAATTAATTGGTTATTAACGATTTTCTATTATTATTTATATTGGGGCAAGAAATTGTTGAATGAAGAGATGCGTGATTTGAGATTTTATAAATGTGTGATACGACCATTGATCGGCGAAGAATTTGTGTGCGATGGCCGACAAGTCTTTCTATCAAAGCAACAGATCAACTATTTAGAGAAGAAATTGGAACATCTACGACCTAGTCGGTTATTTTACCTTTAAATCTAATTCGTTTTGATTTCATTTGTATTAACTTTTAGATGATCGAAAACATAAACGTTTACAATACGGTAGAGCTGCTATATTCGACGATTATGCCTTTATGCCTTTCAGAGACTATCCGTTTGGACTGAGCCAAGATACTTTCGCTATTGAAATCAAACCAAAGCAGGGATGGTTGTGTTTCAATGAAAAGAAATTTATTAAATGTCTGTACTGTATGAATCAATATTTAAAAGTATCTCTTTTAAAGTGTAACGATTTCGTGGCTTAATTCGGTTTATTTGTAGTTGAAACAAGGAAAAATCAAACGTATCAGCAGTTATTGTCCGTTAGACTTGTTCTCCGGTGATTATTCGAGAATGTTGACGGCGATCGATGGTCTCATCAATAATCCCCACAATAATCTAAAAATCTTCAAAAATGGTGAATTATTTTATAGTGAGAGTAATGGTGATTTTGAGCGTTTTACAACGTTTATTCGAGACTTTTTCGAAGAGAAATCGGCCGATTTTGAAAAGTTGTTGCAATTCAATTATCGATTGAAAATTAATTGTTTTGTTTTAGATTAAAATTGGAATTTTACGATTTGATAATACAAGCCTTATTGTTAAACTGTGATAAAAGAAAACAAACGAATTGTGATATGAAACAATTTTGCCAATGGAACGATTTGATTCGTACGAATTCATTACAGAATCAATTACCACAGAATTGTGTTCTTGAACGTATTCTGTCTGTACAAATGTTGGATGTGGAAGGTTACCAATACTATTATAATAATTATCAACAGAGACCTCAAACGAATTACGATTATATTGAGAGATTATTACAACGAATTGAAGCGAATCGAACAACTTGTTTGAAATGTGCAATAATGTCGCTCAATAACGAAAATAACGATCTCTTCTTTGTACCGTATCTAATTGCAGCAATTGCAAAAGATTGTTCGTTGATGTTAACATTTCAAAAGATCAATGATAAATTGAGGTAGTCGCTAATTTCCAACATAAAAATTTCTGTTAAAAATTCAATTTCAGGTGGGATAATCGAAACGATGTCTTAACAACACAATTCGGATCTTTTGTTGTTAATATTGGTGTTTTAGATTTATATCCGAAACCGATGGATACAATCGAGAAGCATTATAACAGAATTAACAAATGTTTGAAATTATTTAGTTGATATTTTTGTTAAATTTTATAATAAAGAATTTTTTTAAAAAATGCGCCCAGAGGTTGTGCAACCAAATATACAAATCATTGCTAACTTAAATTTTATTTGGTGTCTGTCTAGATAGATGTCGCTAATTAACGGCGCTAAATTTAACTTATTTCAAGCATATTTCGAATCATTTCCGTCTGAGATTATAGAAGAATATTCAATAATTTTGGATCGATTTACAAGTAACGTAAAAACGCAATTGTGAAAAGATTTAATAATTGTCAAGTTTGTTTGATCGATAGTTGCAGTTGCAAAAGACAAACCGTTGTGGACGAACGCTTGAAAACCGTTCAAAAAACATGGGAAATACCGAAAGTAACGTAACGAGTGGTGTTAAAAAACAAGCAGGTGCTTCTATGAAAGATATCTATAAACTGTGCGACTTAAAAGGTGGTGGTTTATTGGTGGAACTGATGAAAAGAGCTACACAAAACAAACAATACGCTGAACTAGATCATGCGATCAAAACCAAAGTGGAATCTTTCCTTTACAATAAAGGCGAAGGCCGCTATATCCCCATATCGCAACTAGTACTATTGAGGAATAAAGAACGTCCCCGTCACAAACTGGTAATTATTCTTCTAATCGATCAAATTAAATCTAAAACGAATTGATAGTTGCCACAGTTGAAATCAATGGAGAATCCGGACGATTTCGAGATTGACGAAAACGGACCACAGATCACTGAAGACGAATACCGTAAAAATCCGCATTTGTACCGGCACGTTTGCTGGAAGATCCCAGAACGCGGTGCTGTCGGCGAATCAATTCTCCACCTATGCCTATTACACGCCACCTCACTACACGGCGATCTCGCCAAACGTCTATTACGCTTCTATCCGAAAATGATCAACGATATCTACATGTGCGATGAATATTACGGCGAGAGCGTTCTACACATGGCAATCGTCAATGAAGACCCGGCTATGGTCAAATATCTCTTAGATTCCGGTGTTAATATCCAAGAGCGTTGTTTTGGCAATTTCATGTGTCCGGAAGATCAGAAATCGTCACGTAGCGATTCTTTGGACCATGAATGGGTGAATCTGTGCCCACAAACCAACTATGAAGGATACGTGTATTGGGGCGAGTATCCGTTGTGTTTTGCCGCATGTCTGGGCCAAGAGGAGAGCTTCCGATTGATATTGTCGCGTGGTGCTGATCCCGATGCACAAGATACCAACGGCAATACCGTTCTACATCTACTTGTAATCTATCAGAAATTGGAAACGTTCGATACGGCATATGAGATCGGTGCAAATTTGTCGATACGTAACGTATTGAATCTGACACCGTTAACGTTGGCCGCTAAATTGGCACGTATCGATATATTCTTTCATATTTTGAATTTAGAACGGGAGATCTATTGGCAAATTGGTAGTATAACATGTGCCGCTTATCCGTTATCACAGATCGATACGATTGATATAGAAACGGGGCAAATCAATAAGATATCAGCGTTGAATCTGGTCGTTTTTGGGGTAATCTATAGTCGATTTACGGATTAAAGAGTAACTAGATTTGACACTAAATTTAAACACAAAAATCACCAGAAAGAAATATCACTAGATTCAAGCGCACCAACCGAAATCTAGTAACCTTTTGGTCCGTGAATATACTATACACGAAACTACGAATTTTTGAGACATTTTTAGGATAAAGACGAACATTTGGAACTGATGGACGGCGTATTGATCGATTTGTTGAATGCCAAATGGAATACGTTTGTTAAATTCAAATTCTACAAGCAATTCTTTACGTTCGCCTTCTACTTTCTGATTTCGTTAATCGCGTTTACGTTACGTCCTGGTCCGCCGTTACATACCGACACAAAAACGAATTCAACCAAAAATAACACAATACAACAAAATAAAACGATAAATGTTACAATTTTACCGATAAAAATTGATGATGATGATGATGATTTGGAAGAATGGTGGGATAATCTGCAAGAAGAATGCCGTTTGATGGACCTCGAAACGATACAATCCCAAATCCGATTCACAGCCGAATTATTGATGGTATTCGGTGCTTTATTGTATTTGATAGCAGCAATACGTGAGGCACGTTTCTTGGGCCTTCGCATGTTCTTCGAGAATCTCGTAATTTTGCAATCATTTCCAATTATGAAATTCTCAATAGCGTATCGTTTCTAGATGACGGCACCGTCACGTGTAATGTTCTTATTCTCCTGCATCTTAATGCTGATCGTACCATTCCTCCGCTTAGCTTGTTTGGACGAAATCGAAGATATAATCAGTGTGATGATTATGTTAACCACAGCACCGTATTTCCTATTCTTTTGTCGTGGCTTCAAAACGGTCGGTCCTTTCGTTGTCATGATCTATCGCATGGTGATGGGTGATTTAATTCGTTTCGCTTCAATTTATTTGGTATTTGTGATGGGTTTCTCGCAAGCTTTCTACATAATTTTCTTATCATACGATAATCCGTTAACACCGGATGAAATCGACGAAGCCACCAATCCAATGTCGACACCGATCGAATCGATTGTGGCAATGTTTTTGATGTCGTTAACGAATTTCGGCGATTATTATGCAGCCTTCGAGAAGACCGCACACGAAATTGAAGCCAAAGTAAATTGTTGAATCCAATTGAATTAAAAATTAAATCGAAAAATTTCAGATATTATTCGTGGTGTTTATGGTGATCGTTTCGATACTCTTAATCAACATGTTAATAGCAATGATGGGTAATACGTATCAGAAAATTGCCGAGACTCGCAACGAATGGCAACGACAATGGGCACGGATCGTATTGGTGGTGGAACGTGGCGTCAGTCCATCGGAACGTTTAAAACAATTAATGGTGTACTCGCAACCGATGTCCGATGGACGGCGAGCTCTTGTACTACGTTTAAATCAAACTGTAAATCATTATAAAACTTCAAAATGAGTTTATTAATAATTAAATTTTTGCTTGTTTAAAGGATGAAGATAAAGAAGAGATGAAGGAGATTTTGGAGACAAGACGTCGCCACGAGCGACACATCAAATTACGCCAAGACAAATTCAAACAGAACGCAACCAAATAAATAGACTACTTTTTACGGCCACGTTTACCACCTTTCGATTCGACACGTTTACTAGTAGTCGGTTTTTCGATTTTCTTCTCTTTTACTTTAATTAAAGCATCTGTACCGATATCGTCATCGTTCTCTTCAATTTCAGATTCTTCATCGATTTCATCGTCGGGTGATTTCGATTTTTTCTTCGATAAGCCCGTTTGTGGAGCATACGGTAATAATGGGATGTGTTTATTGTAATTACGTGTAAATGCAGCTTTCACCTACAACAAATAATTATTTCCAAAAAAAAATATCAAATTAATAATAATTTTAATTACTTTAGAATCAATATTTGAATATGGATTTGAAAACGATGTAGACCATTGACTTAATTGGATCAAACCATCCAGATCTTCACGTAACAGATTATAACATTTCATAACATCGACCGCTTTATTAACCCCAGAAACACCTTCAGTTAATGGTTGTACAATAGCATTACGTAACGGTATTAAATAATCTAATTTCACAGCTAAAGTACTTGCTGATGTTCTAGAATTTTACAAAATTTATAATTAAAATAGAAAATTTAATTTATATGGGCAGATCCATTACTTCTTGACAAACGTGTGCGAGCGTGGGTCATAAACGGAGGTAATCCTGAAAATTTGAGACATATAAGTTTAAATCCGGCCGCTAGAGAGTATTTTTAAATTTGAAAAAAGTCGATTTTTCGTCAATTTTCAAAAATTTATATCTCATTGTCAGCTTCTGTATTACTTAGAGATTAGTTCGAGACGGCATTTTTCTCGGTCAACCCTGTATTTTTAAGAAAAAAACATGCCATTGAGTCAAACTTTAATTCGGTTTAGCTGTACGCTTTCAACTGAACCACTGTTTCCGCGAAATTTCACCTATATTTAAAGTTCTGTCAAATCTACAGTATTTGGAATAGGGAGATGATCAATATCTCAAATTTTTTGTTAAGGTATGGACTGTTGATTTTCACCCTACTTTATTTTGATTAAAGCTATTTCTTTATAGTACAGCAACGCAAACCCAGGACATTGCTTAAAAATCGCCATTTTGAGATATCCATAACTTTTTCTATCAACTCCAAATCTTTCGAAAATTTCAAAGAGTATACTTCGTTTCCCTGAGAATTTCACGTTTCGAATAGAAGTGAGATCGGAACTATGAATTTTCAAAAACGTCAAATTTTCAATTCAATGTGACATTTTTTGGACTTTTACTATTAGTTTTATTATTTTTACGTAATTTTTTGATTCTTATTCAAAATCTTATAATAAATGACAAAAAATGTAGATCTTTAAAAATGCAAAATAAAAAAAATTCACCGAAAATGATCTCTAGAAATTTTTTGAAAAATTTAGTGAAAAAAATATGGGGGTTTGGTTTTTTACAAATATCTCGGGAACTATTAAAGATATTCGAAATTTGAAAAAAGATCCTTAAAAGGGAATAAAATTTTTTTCTTTTAATGTTCCAATTTATTCGTATTCTTACTATTTAAAGTTACATAAAAATGATTTTTTATAATTTTTTACTCTAATTATTTAAATAATTGTTATAAACAAATGCATTGTTTATATTTGATTTTTTTTTTGGATTTTAATTAGTAATAAATATGAGTCTGGCCGAATGACATTACTAGTTTATCTCAAACACTTAATTTTAACATTTTTTAATATTGAAAAGTTTTTAAAAATTAAAATATTAACTGATCACCATATCTTGGCAGTACTGCTTCCATGGCGATGCAAAATACAAAATTCAAACAACGAAAAAAATTAAACGCTAGTGACAGATTTTGTCATTTTGTCTGCCTAAGCTTATAAAAAAAGAAAAAAGCGCCTAGGCAGAGAAAATGCTATTTTTACCTTGCCATTTTGTGAACAGGTGTAAGAATTACGGAGTACAGAAGTGCACAGCACGCGTCTTACAAAAATCCCTTACATCTGCTGCACTATCTAAATATGTAACGTATAAGTATGTTTTTACCGAGGTAGCAAAAGTAACGAGAAAAGTAACGATACGGTAGTAACGAGTACTAATTGTTATAGTAACGAATACATACGGGTACGCTTTTCTTCGTTACTTTTACACCTGTAATTTTTTCTAAAGCCTTTCAAGAATAGCTCCAATAAGTGAAAAAATTTGAAGTCTTTAGTTTACGAATTATCAGGGTTTTTATGTAAATTTTAAACTTGTAAAAATTAGTTAATAAACAAAAGCATATCTAATAAAATAATTACGGGAACATTTTTTTTAATAAATATTGGTGGTAGAGTTCCTGGAGGTAGGACTTTTTTTTAGCAAATTTCCTCCTCTTTAAGGATCTTTGTTCAAATTTCGAATATCTTTAATAGTTTCCGAAATATTTGCAAAAAACCAAACCCCCATATTTTTTTTTTACTAAATTGTTTATAACTTTTGCAATTTTTGCATGCGCACCTTCAAATTCTTCATAAAGTTTCTAGAGGTCATTCCGAATCGAATGAGCCTTGGATCATAATTTTCGGTGCCCTTAAAGAGAAATTCACTAAAATGGCAGATGTTGCATAGACTAAATATACGAATGCCTAATTTTTTTTGTTTTGCATTTTTAAAGATCTACATTTTTTGTCATTTATTGTAAGATTTTGAATAAGAATCAAAAAATTACGTAAAAATAATAAAACTAATAGTAAAAGTCCAAATAATGTCATATTGAATTGAAAATTTAACAGTTTTGAAAATTCATAGCTCCGATCTCACTTCTATTCCAAACTTGAAATTTTCAGAGCCGTTTAAGAATGAAACGGAGTATACTCTCTGAGATTTTCGAAAGATTTGGAGTTGATAGAAAAAAGTTATGGATATCTTAAAATGGCGATTTTTAAGAAATGTCCTAGGTTTGCGTTGCTGTACTATAGAGAAATAGCTTTAATCAAAATAAAGTAGGGTGAAAATCAACAATCCATACCTTAACAAAAAATTTGAGAACTTGATCATCTCCCTATTCCAAATACTGTAGATTTGACAGAACTTTAAATATAGGTGAAATTTCGCGAAAACGGTGATTCAGTTGAAAGCGTACAGCTAAACCGAATTAAAGTTTGACTCAATGGCATGTTTTTTTCTTAAAAATACAGGGTTGACCGAGAAAAATGCCGTCTCGAACTAATCTCAAAGTGATACAGAAGCTGAGATGTAAATTTTTGAAAATTGCCGAAAAATCGACTTTTTTCAAATTTCAAAATATTCTCTAGCGGCCGGATTTGAACTTATCTGTCTCAAATTTTCAGGATCACCTCCTTTTCTCACCCACTTTCGAAACAAAAAAATCGGCATCCAAATCCGTGACCCAGGCGCACACACTCTTGTCAAAAAGTAATTAATCTGCCCATATATATGTTTAATTATTAAATACGTTAATCGAATGTGCGTTTGTATCTCATTGGCGATACGATTCAATTTATTCTTCGTACTATTTTTACCGAGCCATGCTGGGAAATCGATACGATCGATAAAATGACCGGACATAAAATAACCAGGAAATACCGATGAGAACATTGCTTGCGATTCCAATAATGACCAATTATTCGTTGAACGTATCAATGCATCAATTGTATCACCCATACTGATCGAATCAGCTGTTGCAGCTATTCGCTTTAATACACTTGCTCTATAATTTGATTGATATTAATTAAAATAAATTAAAATCTATCGTAAATTACAAACTTATCGCATTCTGGTTGGACTTTTAGATAATTCTCTTGTACAAATAACGGTCCTAAACTGTAATCATAGAAGAATAAACGTGCCTTATCGGCAACACTTAAATCTTTGTGTTCGCTTTTTGTAAAGACTTTCCTAACAACTTCCCACGGTCCAATCACTGTATCTTTTTTGGCATTCTTCGCTTGTTTCTCTGCCACATCTTGTGTGATACTCTTATCAGTAATCGACCATAAATTTAAATTATTTAACGTTTGTCGTACATCACAGTTTGTACCGTTGATTATTTCGGTTAGGGCGTTTGGTGTGATTTTGATGCCTTCTTTGAAACACACCGTCATCATGGCACCCTGAAAAATTATGCCCCACAATTAGTCTTGAACTTGATTTGGTTTGATTTGGATCGTTTTACACGTATCTGTTCGAGTCGTGGTTTATTGAAACGTAAATCAAAACAATAATTGACTAATGAACGCATTTTCTGATGATTACGATCGTTACACATACAAATTATCGGAATATGGGTTGTTTTAATCAATTGGATTAATTCTTGGATACCGCCACGGTCTTCATTGCCGGCCATACCGTCGACTTCATCCATTATCAGGACGCGTTTCTTATTGACCGTCTTCTGGCCTAGAAGTTGTACAGAAATTAACACACTGACAATTTTTGGTCGTCAATGTTTTAAAAATATCATTTAAAAAAAAATTATCACAAAACAAAAAAGAAGATAGCTTTAACCTGTAGCAAATCCGGCGATCGTGTTGGTGCTCAACAATTGCGCCACTTCTTCATGTAATAATCGTTTACTTCTCGTGTCCGAAGCATTGAATTCGACAATATCGAAATTCAATTCTTTCGCCACCAATGTAGCTGTTGTAGTTTTACCAACACCCGGTGGTCCACTTAATAAGGCACATTTAAAGTAGGCTCCATCATCATTCTTTGTCCATGGACTTGGACGTTTTATTGTTTTCTTAATATCCGATTGTTGATTCCTATACCAATTCTCTAACCAACGTTTCAATCTAAACATACAACTATTCGTATCTTGTTGACCAATGATACTTTGTAATGTTTGCGGTCGATATTTATCTGTTAATGATTGATTATCATCGATAATAATCGATTTTTGTGGCTGTTTAATGGGTGGTTCGATTGGAATTTCCTCTTTCTTCTCAACAGGCTTTTTTTCCTTTTTAACACTTTCCCTATCCTCAACTATCTCCATTTTATTATCATCTTTAAGTTGCTCGATTTGTGCAATTTGTTGGATCTCATCACCAATACCTTGATCTTCACTCAATTGTTTCTCGGATTTCTTACAATATTTCGCTTCCATTCCAGATTTTGTTAGTATCAAATCGAGTAATTCATCTTCTGTGATTTCTGGTATTTTATAATCTTGAGCTTTAGCCAATTTACTCGGTCCTGGATCATCACCAACCACCACATAATTGACTTTCTCTAAATTTAAACAATATTTATGATAACAATTATTAGAATTAATCAATTATAAATTACTTGAAACTGCATGTACAACACGTCCACCGTGTGTTTTAATCAAATCTTCAAATTCATTGGAATCTAAAGAATCCAAAACTCCAGTCCTTAGAAAAACGAGATTCTTCAAACAATCCGGTTTGCCTTTTGGTATCTCTTTTTGGCCATGATGTTTCGGTCCGGTACGCTGTAGATATTTCTGATATAACATAGCTGAATAGCGGCGTTTCTCGTGCGCTTCTTGGCCCGGATCGATACCGGAATCGGTATGTTCGAATTTCTCTTTTTTCTTCTTTGATGCCGCTATAATTACATAAAATTCGAAAATTGATTTGTCACAATTCAAACTACTTACAATCACTGTTTGTTGAATTGTTTCTTGATCGATTTTTCGAACTACTTGGTGGTGATTTGTTTTCTTGATTATTTTTCTCTTCTTGTATAGCATCATCAATTGTTTTATCTAAAATCTCAACATTCTCGGCTAGAATATCATTATCATCGTCTAATTCTAGTAGTGTTTGTGCAAAATCTGTATCTTTATGTACTTCAATTTCTGTCGTTTTCTTTGATTTCTTCGTCTTTTTCTCTTTGGTTGTTTGATTCGTTTCTGGTTCGGGTTTTGTAACACTTTCAACTTTACTTTGTTTAATCGGCGTTTTCTTAAACACATCATCAATATTTACTGCTTTTAGATTTGTTTCTTTGCCGGTTTTCTCAGTTTTCGTCGGTTTTGTTGTTTTCGCCTTCTGATCATCTTTAGAATCTGAACTGACGATTATTTTATTACGTTTATTCGATGTTGTTCTCTTTGTGTCTGGTGTTGATTCAATTACATCCTCATCATCGGAATAATCCAAAATACGTCGTTTGCGTTTGATTTGTCTTGGCGACGGTGATGAGGAATTCGATGCGGTATCGGTGTTTGGTTTCTTCGATTGTACCGTAAAGTACGAACGAATATCCTAAAATTTTGCAAAAACTGTATTAAATCTAATTAATTAGTCAATAACTATACTCACTCGAGACATATTGGTGGTTAGATAAGATTTTTCTTTTGAAAATTTTCTGGAAAAAACCGGAAGTGCTTCGACGGTTGTAAACAACTGCGTCAACCCGCCATAACCTCCTTTTGAAAACAAAAAAAAAGGCAAAATGTATACTATATGTAGACCTCAAAAAAAGACGGCGTTAATAAATCTATCATATAGCATAGCAAATAAAAATTCGTTACAATTCTAACATAAAATATCAAATTTTGTCGCAATAACGTTATTTCGCACAGCTATAATTATCTAATAAACGATAATGCAATATTTCTAAGAAAACGACTCGCTAATTTTAACGTGTGCACTTACCTTATTTATGAACGTAGTCTTTAATGTCCCTACTGCGTCTAAATGTCGACCTTCACCCATAACAATACGCCTTTTGTTTATGCAACCAAATTAATTAACCTAACCTCAAAATTGCGGTACATAATTTTAAAATCGTTTTTATTTCTTAATTATTTTTAATTTGTAGCAAATAATGCAATGAAACTCATACGAACAATTCCAACAATATGGAAAAACTTACAATTTAATCGCCACAAATTATTTTATAGTACATCAACTGATCATTTGTACAACTTAGAAATTAAAGGCGTCTCATTACAGAATTACATCCACAATTTAGAAAAAGAATATGAAACAATTAGAAATAGTGTAAATATTAACGATAAGAATCGTACAATTGAATTACAACCGATTATAAATCTATTAAATGAACGTAAATCAATTATACAAAATATCAATAATTTAAAAGAATTATTGAACGACAACGATACAGAAATTAAGAAATTAGCATTAGAAGAACAAGAATTATTTGTAAATCAAATCAAACAACTCAATAACGAACTAATCGATGCAATTGTACCGATCGAAAGAGAGGATTCTTGTAGTGATATCGTTTTGGAGGTGAATATGGGAGTTGGGGGCCAAGAGGCGATGTTATTTGCTAAAGAATTATTCGAAATGTACTGTAATTTTGCAGAATATAAAGGTAATTCGATCAGTTTTATAAAATAATCAGTATTTTCGATTAAAACCGTTTACAAACAGGCTGGGACGTTGAGATTGCGGATTATCTGGTGACTGATATCGGTGGGATACGGCATGGTAGCGCTTTAATCAATGGTAATTCAGTGTTTCGTTATTTCAAATACGAAGCAGGCGTACACCGTGTCCAACGCATCCCAGCAACTGAAAAGGGTGGCCGTATCCATACCAGTACTGTATCGGTGTTGGCATTGCCACAACCGAATGATATCGAAATTAAATTGGACAATCGTGATTTACGGATTGAAACGAAACGTGCCAGTGGAGCCGGTGGACAACATGTCAACACCACCGATAGTGCTGTCCGTATTACACATCTACCAACGAATACAATTGTTGAATGTCAAGTGGATCGTTCACAGTTGAAGAATCGTGAGATTGCAATGAAAAAATTACGCGCTCTGTTATACCAACAACAATTAGATGAACAATTGGCGAAGAATCAAGCTATACGGAGGACACAAGTACGTTCGAATTTTCGTAATGAGAAAATACGTACGTACAATTTCCCACAAGATCGAATAACTGATCATCGTTTGAACAATTCAAATGTACATAATTTAATTGGATTTTTAGAAGGCAATCAAGCTTTAGATGCGTTAATTGAAAAACTTGATAATCAACACAAATTTGAATTATTGTTAAATATTGTAAATAGTCTAGGAAAATAAATCAAATTGAATTTGAATTACGCGCGTTACTGTCAAAATTTCCACAGAACCTGTATAGAGCACAACAAGAGACACGCCACTCATAGTGCATTTTAATGTAACACCCAAAGATGACAACTTATGATAACAACATTAAAATAGATTTTTTTTGCTAAAAATTGTTAATTTCTGGAAATTTCTATAATTAGATACAAATTTATTACTTTAAATTAACAGAAATAATTGTTATAATTGTTGAATTCTTTTCAGTGAGTGGCACTTCTCTTTTAACTCTCTGTCGATTTCGATTTGATTGGTTGACTGGCAACGAAGGCCAACAGCCAATCAAAACAAATCCAACAATTCAAACACATTCCAATATCAGTTGAAACGGTTTTTACTGGAATTTCGTGTCTTTTTGTGTAATTTTTGAATTGTTATTAACAATTATTTTTTAAAATACGATTTTTATTAAGAAAATGAGTGCCGACGAACCGGATACAACAGAAATGTCGTTAAATTTGGACCGACAAAGGTTAGTGTTGTGTTTCGATTATTTATAATCATTTAAAAACTTTACCGTTTTTCTTTCTTTGATAGGGTTTTTATTGTATTGATAACGATTTGTTTAAATTTTTCCACTATTTAACCGTATATGAGGGTTTATATTGATTGAAGATATTCTCAGTAAAAGTAGGGTTATTTTTTATTTTTCATATCCCAAATCGGGGTTCATTTAATGTATTTTTTTTTCAAAGTCTTTATTCGCTGCCTACATTTTTTGCCAATTCTATCGGTTCTTATGCAGAGGGTTTTGGAAATCTTTCAATTTACAGGGTGGCTAATTTTTGGATGGTTTTCCAGGGTATCTCTTATAACTGATAAGTAAAGGGCGGATTGAAGGTCATTTGGCGAGATTTACAACGCTCGAAATGCACCATTGGCGTACTTATTTTTTAATGCATGTTTTTTTTTTAAATTATTGACAGACCAGATCAACACTATCACTGTGTTATACATGGTTGTGATATTTACAATTTATACACAGATGCAATTATAATTAGGGGAAATACGTACAAAATGACATAGAGTTTTATATTTGCATCATTACTCTTTATTGGTAAATCGTATCACTATCATATTTCACATCAATCATCTTTGGTTATTACTCTATGAAATCTACAGCACTGGCGGCTCTCATGGGCACATAGGAGAAACGTTCGCCCCTCCCATCTGTAGCACTTGCATATGAGTTAGAAGGAGATAAAGAGAATGTAGGTGGTGAAAGAATTAAAAATGCAACCACCCACCCTTAGACCCTTGACCAAACAGAACACTTTCGATTGTAACAAAAACTCCACAAATATCCCATATTTTACAAATTGTCAACATCCACATGTTAGAGATTCGGTATCTTTGTCACACAGTATCAGAATTTCTGAAATTACAATTACAATTACAAGATGCCATTATTCGTAAAATTGTAAGTATTTTCTTTGAAATAGAAAAACGGGAATAGTTTACAAATTTGGTTTTATGATAGGGTCAACAACAGTTATAGAAGAATTTAGAATCCTTACTTTATTTTTAAAGAATAAATACAAAGATGTATTTTTTCAATAAAAGTATTGTATATTTATTGTTCATTTTTTTACCCCATCTGCACTCTGCTTTTTTTCACCACCTACATTCTCTTTATCTCCTTCTAACTCATATGCAAGTGCTACAGATGGGAGGGGCGAACGTTTCTCCTATGTGCCCAGGAGAGCCGCCAGTGCTGTATAGTGGAATTTATTTAAAAATACTACAAAACCATAAAACTATTGCCGATTCATTTCTACACATTGAAAGAACCTATATAGGGATTTCGCCCAACCCCTCTGGTTTCTTTCTCTTTTTTTCACATTACAATGTTGAGATGGTGAGATTGTCAACTTTACCAGTTGTCACACCCTTTGCAAAATAGATACAGCCCATGCCAGAGGTCCCAAACAATGAAAGTAAACATTTTTCAAAAAATACTACTTTCATTCTTTGAAATCTTCTGTAATACGAGATTTCTATAGTATTTTCATAGATATTTGGTCTGGCTTGACAATACCTTGTTCACGCTTCATTAGTTTTACAACTTAACCCCCAATAAAGTGGTTAGGGAACGACCGCACGGAGAAAGTTGGTCAGGGGTGTATTCAAAAAAGTTAAAATGGGAATGAAATATGTAGATCTCTCTGGAAGTATGAATTCTTTGTGAAATCTTTTAGTGGCTCCAGAAACAGTAAGAATTAAAAAAAAAGATATATATTATTTAATAACAGAACATATGATTTCAAAATAGGTATAAAATAAAAACTTTTTATTCAGGAACAATCAACGATAATTCACTTTCGTCATCAGTATCACTATCACTATCACTATCTGTAATTCTAATTATTAATTCATTTTGCAAAAATATATTTACAGTTACCAATCTTTCTACTAAGAGATTTCAAATATTTGAGTACGGTCCCTTATTCTACTTGCAACTACCTGCCTATCATAAATATCAATATCTGTCCCTTTGCGGTCAACGGTAGTAAGTACTTGCCTGAGGCGAGCCAAATATCTATGAAAATACTATACTAAGTTCCAAGAAGATAGTCAAAAAAGAAATGAGTTTGAGAACCACTGGTTTGCCTTTAAAAGTATCCCAATTGCGACCCAACCATGTGGATTGTGTTCTCTCACTTTAATCATAAGACTCTATTGAACAGAAAAAGAAGCATAACACAAAACGTGTATTTGGAATGAATTTTATGAGGGAGTAGTTACGTCTCTCTTGCACTTTATGACATTGTAGTATTTTTAAATAAATTCCACTATAATAAACATTTAAACGAAAATATAACAGAAAAAAATTGTCTTAATTTAACTGCGATCATCCAAAATCCGTTTTGTACATACATATGCTATGGACAAAATGACATACACATAAAAGCTTTAAATTTACTAGCAAAGTTCACAAATAAAACGCTTGGTTCGTGTAGGAACGTCAGCGCAAGAAGTATGAGCCCAATGCGAACAGTTTACGCACTGCAACCAGTCTTCTGATCGAGGAAAAAGATCGTTCCAATATATGTATGGACAGTCTTCTTCATTATATTGATAGTTACTAGAAAATTTTTCTTCTTCATTATCGTCTTCAAATAATATCTTGGCAAACACTTCGTTTATTCTTCTTTGGAGGAACTTTAGGCTCATTTTTTGACTTAATTGCCTTCATATTTGGACTAGAAGTCAAAACTAAAGAGTTTTGTCGAGTCTTTGGCTTATGTTTTCCTTGTCCACTTATAAACCGGCCTGTCTCAATAGGGGCAGCAAAAGCAGAAGATAATAGATATTTATCATTAGCAGCAGATGGATGGTTTTCATTTGGAAGAGCTAAAGCAAGGTGTTGATCAGTGTTTGCTATTGAACTGTCGGCTTGTCCTTTAGAGGTTGTTATTTCAGTTGCATTATTTTCGTTAAGTGTCACGGCACGGGATCTTTGTTGCTGAGCTCGTATAGTTGCATCAACCTGACGATCATATGATGCAGGAAGCAAAAATAAATGGCCTTGCAGTGCAGATGGTCCAGCTATGCAATTTGAACTAGGAGCTGTTTGCTGATAACATTGCGCATTGGACGTGTCTTCTAGTGATATGTTTCTAGTCTCCTCAGGTTCGTACATATAATCGGGAAATATTTCAGGATTTAGAGGCCAAATACCAGTGCTTTTAAATCCGTGACAACCATTATGCACTGTAGCTGCCTTGCCATATGCTTCTTTGAACAAACCGGCAATCTGGAATTGTGTAACGACACGCCCAGGATGTGCTTTCAGCCACTTGGATATTTCTTGGTTAATAATAAGCCTTCAAGGACCCGAAAAAAGAAACATCGAGGGGCTGCATACGATCCAAGTGCCAGGAGGAACTCCATCGATTAATTCATTTTTCATATTTTTCCTCGAAAATATCATCATTGGTAGGACAAACGTACCAGCGGCACTAACACAACAAACAATAGAGGTGTTTGTTCCACGTTCTGCGCTAGTTATAACGCCAACTTGCTCCCTTCCAGTAGCAGCTAATATCTTTTGAGGTTTTTGTACAGTAGATAAGCCTGCTTCGTCAACATTATAAATTCGATGTGGCCTAAAATTTTCAGACTCCAACAGATTTCCGTACAGATCAAAAAACTTTTGAATTTGAAGCCGATTAAAAGCCTGAGCACGAGCTGCTGAGGTAGCTTCCGGTTTGCGTAAAGAAATATGTTTATTTCGTGTCAGAAATCCTTCTAACCATTCTTGCCCAGCTTTTCCTTTTTGCAGGTTAAACCTTTGAACGAAACGGTTTTTTTCAGCCATTTCAAAAGCTAATTCTTGAACCGATTCTCGTGTCAGTCCGAACAAACGAGATTCAAGTAATTTCAAATGCTGAACTAAATTCCTTTCTACATCAGGTGGAAAAGTAGTTTTCCAAGATCCAAGACCCTTTGAACTGGGCTCCAAAGTTTTGTTGCTATTCGAAGCATGCCTTCGGAGAGTTTCTTGTGGTACTTTAAATGTCTTAGATGCTAATAACCAGCCCATTTTCTTATTTCAAACTGCTTCTATAGCTTTCTACATTAATTCTGCACTCGAGGATTGACGACCAGCTGCACGCTTATAATTACGCGGAATTTTACTATCTACATATATCTGTAAAAAAATTAAGAGCTTTAAATAAACGTAATTTACTTCACTAAGCTTTTATGGATAAAATGACACACCTGTCATTTTGCCCGTTATTTACATATGTCGTTTTGTCCATATCACCTTGTAAAACAACGAAATTCAAAAATAAATGCAATAGGATACTTTTGATGAGATGCGCGCCTTTACAGTTTGACAGGTTGATAAAAGACCTTAGGGTCACATGATACGATTGTCAGTTGCGAGCTAGAGGCCGCCATATTCAAAATATGGTGCCTATGTCATTTTGTACGTATTTCCCCTAATGTCTTTAGAGGCCCATGGTGCCTTGAAATTATTAAACATTGTTTATCCATTATTCATTCATTACAATTTATAATTATAATGTTATTATTGATCTTCAGTATCATTTAGATATATATCTTGAGGGAGTTTCCTCTTCAGTCGTTTGTGGATGCCCTGTTGTACCATTTCAAAATGATTTGCCCCTATACATGACGGAATATTTTTGTATAATATTTTTTTATTGTTTTGTTTAAATATTCATCAATTTTGATTACACCGAGTTCTTTATGTATTTGAGAATTTCTCACAAACCATGGAGCATTTAGTGCTGTTCTTAATATTTTATTTTGCAGAACCTGTAATTTATGTATATTCGTCTTGGATGTTGCACTCCATACTGGACAATTTAATGCATGTATTTATAAGAAAAGACACGTAGAACAAATCACCAAAAATGTGTCCATAATTTAAATTTTATTAATTTATTTTTGTCAAAAATTGTTTTTTAAAATTTTCTATCTTAGAATTATCAGTTTGTTGTCTCTGACGAGCCGCTTTTAAAGAATGAGCGAGAGCGACCAGAATTTCATAGAAATACGGTACAACTGGGCACCTGTTTTTTCACCGTAACGTCACGACGTCACGGTAGCAGTTCAACAGGTCCACTGCTTCTCTACGTGCGGAGTAGTTCGGACACTATTTATAAAGAAAAACTTTTTACAAGAAAAGATAGACTATGCAAGTACAACAGCTGTAGCCAATACGCCCATTACTGATAAGACACCTTCCTTGACTACATTTGTGAGAGTAATCAGATGATGTGACTAGATTTTTGATACATTCGTTTGTTTTCAAGTTATGGGCGTTTTTTCATTTTGTATACCCACACTGTTTCGTAAGAAAGGTAAAAAATGTTAGCAAGACTGGCATAGTGGATCCAGGAACCAAAACGTTACTAGATTTGACAGATTTGTCGTTAAACAAAGGAGGTTATCCCAGTGTAATAGGAAAGATAGATGTATAAACAAAAAAAATCATCAGAAATATTACTAGATTCAAGCATACCAACCGAAATCTAGTAACTCTTTCGTCCCTGAATATGCTTTAAGTGTCCGGTATACACTGTATCATAATTTTGTTATATTTAGAAAGTTTTTCTTATAATTAAGGGGCGGATATCAGCTCTAAGATGGAGCAAGGCAAATTCTAGTCTCCTGACAAATTCTTACAGAGCGTATTGGCCACAGCCGTTGTACATGCATAGTCTATCTTTTCTTGTGAAACGTTTTTCTTTACAAATAGTGTACGAACGTAGAGAAGCAGTGGACCAGTGTAACTGCTACTGTGACATCGTGACGTTACGGCGAAAAAACAGGTGCCTAGTTGTACCGAATTTCTATGAAATTCTGGTCGCTCCCTCTCATTCTTTAAAAGCGGCTCGTCAGTGACAACAAACTGATGATTCTCTCATAGAAAATTTCAAAAAACACCAATTTTTGACAAAATAAATTTAAAAAAACTTTTCGTTGATTTGTTCTACGTGTCTTTTCTTATGAATTTATGTAAATACATGCTTTAAAATTAAAATAACTACGCTAATGGTGCATTTCGAGCGTTGTAAATCTTGTCAAATGACTTTGAATCCGCCCTTCTAATGCAAAAATTGAGGAATTAGGGATAGAGTATAAAAAGAAAACGGGATTGTCCCTCTATTACTAGGAAGGCTATAAAGCCTACCAACCATATAAAATGATTTACAACCGTTGATAATGTTTACAACGGTCTTTTCGAAAGCAGATAGTATTTCAAGGAAAAAGCAATTGTTATTTTAAACAAAGATGTAAAACTTCTTTGAGTATACTCGCCTGACTGAAAAGAAATTTCTAGATATTCGCAAAAGAGTTTATGACAACCATATCAAAGGATTTCAGTACAATAAGCAGAGTTTAAAATTGATAAATAATTTGAGCAAAACACGATCTTAACCTGGGATTACGTCTGGTAGGATAAACTAGGCCAAAATTTTTACTAATTTAGAATTTTGTGAGGTCCTAGAGAACCTCATGTGATAAATCCCAAGAATACCAGAAAGGATCCTAGAATGTGAAGGAGCGAGAAAGAAAATGAGTCAAAAAGAGGGGCATTAGTGACTGAAATGTGCGAGAAGAAAGACGAAGGCATGCATTAGGCGAATAAAGACAAAACAGAATGAGGCGAGACACAAGCTGATAGAGTGAAGGACGTATACAATAACTTTCAGCACTTCTTATAGGGTCTCTGTAATCATCTCTCACCCTTTCGCTAACCCTTTTTACTTTACCACAACCGCCTTCAAAAGGCTGCAATTACATAATACCAGATAGTGTTTTTGGTTTATGAAAATTGCTTTTGAACTACAAAAGCCCAATATACGTACACATTTTTTTTTTTTAAGAAAAAGACTGCAATAAAAACGAGACAATCAGAGATCAAAGAAATGTAGCTATTTTGGCACATTTGTTAATAAGTTCATTAGAGCCAGAACCACAATTGTTAATTGTGAACAAAACGATGCGTTCCAAGATAAAATCCCGTCACTGTATACGTAACGAATATTTTATACATTTCTACAGTTGATCGTCCAGATTGCCTTTCGGTTCGTCGTCGTCCTTTTTTTAACTAACCACATTTTAGAACACTTCCGCAACATTCCAGTTTATTATAATGACATTATAAATTTGATATAATCGAAATAAACCAACATATTATGTATGTATGTAACAGAACAGGAAGATTATTAATGTGAAATTAAAATAGGACAAAATTTCAGTTGTAGTTTTATTGTATGTCGTCTACAAAGGCGCCCCCACTAAACAAAATCAAAATAAATAAATCGAACAAAACAAACACACCATAAAAAAAGTACCAGAGCCTCTCATTATTTTAAAAGTCGGTGCGCCCTTCTATTTTCGTCGTCAAAAATCAAAAACTGACGGAAAAAAAATTCAAGACTGACATGCCCCATTACTTGAAAAAATCATTTAAACTCCCATATACTTAAAACAAATAATATTACGTTTCATATTTAGAAACATACAATTTATGGGGGGGGGCTACTATTATCAGTTAATTCAAATCAAAACAAATTGGGGCCCGTGCCAAAATCCGCCCCTGTTTTTTTTCTGTAGATATTGCGTTTTAATTTAGTCCAGACTTCCTCCTACACATCGTGTCTTTTCCAGAGCAAAAAAAACCCCTAACACATGTAGTAATCGATCGCATCTACCTGCTCTCAACAACATCCCTCTTCTATAACCTTCACATGGCGGCAATCTAATTGTTTATCTATCTTTTTCTAGTTTAGTGAAATTGTTGAGATTTATGAAATAGGAGATGTAACATTAGTCGATAATATAAGCAGCGCACGCATTTTTGGTCCACTAGTTTGAAGCTGTAAGTGAGTGGAGTAGAGCTAAAACGAATCTATATTAAAAACACACCACATTTCAGTCGGTTGTTTTCAGGCAGACAGACAGGAAACAGTAGTTTTATTATTATTTATAATTATTTACTGTGTTATGTGTATGTGTATTCTCTGATAAAGTGTCAGTGACGAATCTTGGGTTTTATCATTATAGTTTTTCCCTTTTTTTTGTGTATATGTGTGTGTGTATGTGATTTCCGTTTGTTCGTATGGAAAAATTAATCGAAATGCCACCGTAACGTGGTTTTTATTAAAAAACAATCAATTATTGCAATAGAAGAAAATGTCGATATTTAATTTCAACGGGTTCCAGAGCCCTCCAAGGAGGCCGTTAATTATACCATCACCTACGAGTCCATTTTCGTAAGTTTTTCCCCCTTGATTATATTCGTTTTGAAAATACTCTAAAAATTCCACATTTTTCGCATTCTTATAATTGCCATTAGGTGGAAATATTTAGTTGTTGGAATTTTTAGAAAACTACCCGCATTGATCGATTTTCTGTGAAAATTTTCCAACAATTTATATAGTGAAAGCGCACATTAACCACGACAATAACAACAACAAAAAAACGGCAAATTGACTTCATAATTGTCTCAATTAAAATGCCCTTGCGGACCTTTTATTCGTTCGTATTTATACTGGTTTATGATTATAATTAGAAATTGTTATCAATTTAAATTGATAACAGAAACTGTTGAATTTATGAAAATTTTAGGTGTTTTTGTATTTTGATATTTGCCAGGAGAAATAGATTTACAACCGCAGACATCTAAAATTGTTTTATGTCACGTACACTTTTATTGAAACATTAAATTTCTTGTTTCAGAAATGGTAAAAGAAACGTATAATTGATTATTTATAATGTTTGCTTTTTGATAAAATTCGGTCTTTTATTATCAGTTTCTTCAATGATGTCAGATTATTAAACAAAAATTCTAAAGAAATATCTGTATGAGTAATTGTAATATAAACAAAATTGCTAGAACTAATAATTTTTCCTAAATTGATGAATTAAATAGATTTCCTGTTTGTGTTAAATTCTAAACAACTGGCAGCTGTAATCAGGGCCACTATTGGGGTGGTAGATTTCCAAAATGTCCCCTCTAAACCGACCCTACATCAACAACAAATGTTGAGCGATTTTTGGAAGGTGCGACAGATTCCCGGGTCCTAAACCATAAACGAGATTGTTTATTAAAATTTCAGAGAAACATTGGTTTTAGGGCGAGATCATGTTTTCAGGGCACAAGACAAGCCGCACAAAAAATTGAGAAACTTACAGTTTTGACAGACATACACCACAGGAGCTCTCCACCAAATAATAACGAAAAAGCTATAATTTCAAACGGCCATGATGGAATCTGCAATAAACAAAAATGTATTTAAGACTCCTGAAAATTTAGTGTTGCTTATTTTAAGTAGAAACGAATCTTCTTTGCCCTTAAATCTCTTCTTAATAATCGATCGCTTATTCTAAACCTTGCTTAATCGTTCAGTTGGCTTAATATTTGCACCAATAAAGTATACTTTAAGCTGAGACTTTACAATCTCAATTTAACTTCATTTGTAAAGCCTGTGGACTTAGAATTATTGCTTTGTCGCGGATTTAAGTCTTCATTTATTCAAATAAGGCTTACGCTTAAGACACAATACGATCCTCAAAGTTTCAAATGAATGGGGCTAAAGATAATGTTGAAATGTTTAAATTAAATGAAATTATCGATGATCTTACGACCTTGTCCAAATACCTACACAATGTGGCCCCATCATCACCCACAGATATTGTTAAAAATTAAGATAAATCCCGACTTGTAATTGTGTAATTTTTTTTTTAAATAAATCTCTTAGGTCAATGGTTGAATTGATAACAACAGACACAAGTTGTCATGTATATTTATATAACGCCTTCGACTTTCTTTGTTTAATAATAAATAAAACATTTGTTACAATTACCTAACTAATAATCTATCACCGTTTGTAATAAATAATAATAATAATAATCGTTTAGAAGAGAGAAAAAAGTAGATAAGGCCGTGAGAGTCGATTGTTCTTGATTTCTTGCTTGTTACTTATTGTGAGGTAGAGAGCTTGAAGAACTAGTTTATTTCTCTTTATTCCAACGTTTTTATAATAGAGAAAACTAATAAATTTATTGAAATAAATTCAAAAATCAACTCTACAACAAGCAAGACAACAAAAAAATCATATAACAGATAAAGTTGTAGTTTGTGTACGTGAACAGATAAATAGGTTACTAAAATTGTCTGCCAGCTCATTAAAATGATGTGTCTCTACTCTAGACTTCTTGTTTTCATTGTTTTTGATTGCAACAAATTAATAACAAAAATTTATAATTGTATCTTTTTTTAACAAACGCTATTGAGGAAGTAGAAAATTTCACATTTTTCAGAGTTTACAAAAGTTAATATAGGAATAGATGAATTCTTGTCTGGTTCAATGAACTCCTAAACAAAAATTTTCAAATAGAAAGAAATAAAATAGTAGGTGAATATTTTTTTTTGTATTTGCCTACACTTTCTTCGTACTCTTGTTGTTTGGACGTCGCGACGCAGTTGTCTAATGCGACGCGTTATAGTTGTTGTTGCCACAAAGTAGTAGGTCTCGCATAGTTGATGACGTCTCTATCGTTTTGGCAGTTTGTAACACTTGTAGCACGGCTCTTTGAAGATTCTCCATAAATTTCACAGTTTTATTTGTTGGGAGGAAACAGGTTATCTATCCTTAGAATAGTTGAGCTTTAAGGAGAATCAGGTAATTTCCTGGAAGGTTGGTGTGTTGTTGCAAAGTTGAATTCTATACATAGAATTCGTTTACAGTTACTATTGTTATCATTTGATAATAAAAATCACCATTTCTGTGTTTGTATATATAGTGTGTCTATTTTGTTTTTGGTCGATATTGTGAATGATTGAAAACAGCTAATTAACGGTTTGTTTGTGCCAAATCCACACTTTTATTACTAAAATAAATTTACAATCCAATAAGACGAATCGAGAAATTAAACAGAACAAATTAATTGCAACACGAGTACGGAAAAGTACATTTTTATATTTCTCTTTTTTATAATTGATTGGAATTTGATTACTTTAACAGAATTGCTTAACAAATATCCGTAATCTATTTTCGTTTGATTTAAGACAAGTAAAACCGATAACAATAGTAACATCGATCTAGATAAATAAATTATGAATACTAAACATCTGGAGGAAGCTTCGTATAAGTCATAAACATAAAGTAGTTCGTTTGCCTATCGCAATATATACAAACACGCTCGTATTTTGTTTGTTCTTTGTAAAAAGATTCAAGGATGTTATTTTACCAACTACCTGTCGGTTAGTCTGTTGGAAATCTTTCGTCACGTCTAGCAAACCTTTGTCTTTTTTTATAGGAAGTCTCGTGATCCTATTGATACTAAATCAAGTCAAAAAACTTAACATTAAACGGTGGACTAGTAGTTGAAAGTTGGAGGAGTACCAGGCGTCTTTTCTAAATCTGTATGTGTAGTCTTCCACAGTTTTTATCAGTTTTATTAGAGATCGTATCATATGACTTCAACCGTCCGAAGGCGTGGCTTATATAGTGTTGTGTTGTAGTTGAGAGAGGAAAGAAGGAAGATGAACAAAAAGCTGAATGAGATATTAATATATAAATCGAATGTGCTTCTTTTTGGAGCTTTCGGAGATTGTCATCTCTCTTTGTTTTTCCTTTGTCGTCTTCTGTCTCTTCCTCTGTTTCTGCATTTCTTTATTTCTGTTGTTGGCCCTTTTTCTATTTCTCTTTTGTTCTCTTCCCCTCTTTCTATCCTTGTTCTCTTCTGCTTTTGTCTTTGTCCTGTTTGCTCTTTCTCTCATTTCGTTTGTGTTTTTGCCTTTCTATCTTTCTGTTCTGCTTTTCTGCTCTTGTCCTCTTTTTTCTTTTTCTCTTTCTGTCTTTATACCTTGCTATCTTTCTGTTTATCTCCTTTTCTCATTTGTTCTTTTTGTCTTTCTGTCGTAGTCTCTTTATCTCTTACTGTCTTTTTCTTTTTCGCTCTTTTGTCAAATCTTTTTCTCCTTATATGTTACTCCCTTCTCATGGATATGTATCATATGAAGCACTCTTTCTCCCTTTGGTCTTTCTATTTCTCTCTTTTCTTTCTTATCTCCCTCTCCTATATTTTCTAGGATCCTAATTTTTCTGTAATATCCACTCTATCTCTGTTTTTTTTTTCACAAGCCACGCCTTGGGACAGTTGAAGTTACATGAAACGATCTCTAATTGAATACAAAGACGGTCTAAAGTCGATAAGCTTAACATACTTTTTATCAGTGTTAACTTCTTTACCGTTTGTCTATTTAAAATAAGTTAAAAAAGTAGCGAGAACAGTTCAATTGTTCGTCATACAAGCTTTTCAATTGTTAACAACTTTAAGGTAACAATTTTGCCAGTTTCATTTGCCGTCCCTGTATAATATTCCAGCTTGTATTATTTTCGTTACGTTCTAAACTGGAGAGACATGAATTTTGATAACTGACCTATATTCTCGTTCGCATTCAAGCAAACACACCACAAATAAAGTCAATAAAGCTGATATTACGTAAATATTTAAGATTAAAGCAATTACACTGTCCCAATTTAGAGTTTGCTAAAATTAGATAACTATAACGAAAGAGTTTATCTGCGTGTGTTTTTTTTATTGTAGAATTCTTAGAAAAACATCCTTGAATTAACGCCTATATCCAAAAACAATGTACAAATCGTTTACATATTGTAATTAAACATTTTACATAAACGTACATAGGTTATTCTGTAATAATGTATGTCGGCATTACGAATTTTTATGGCAACATCAGAGGCGGTTTTTCGTGCAATTAGAACGTGTCGCGCCTGGTCCACAAGTAAAGAGGAAGCAATAAGACAACCGACTATCCTAAAATTAAACTGTCTACCAATATTTATACAGCACTCCCCCCAAACGAGTGATTTTTCCCATAATTAATCATTGCAAATACCAACAATAAACAATTACATAATAATTGAAATTCAAATTATGTGGGCTTCTATTCTATTAATATATATAAATAAATCATTATCTAATGCAATATTGTTGTTTTTGGGGCAACAAATGTTGTGTTGTTTTATTAATCAAACCAATTGATGATTTTTTTTTGTTACAGCACAAGCCCGAGTCAATTGGAAGAAGTAACGCTGGATTATGATGGAACTCTTTCAAGTAAGTTTCCCTCTTTTTTGATGTCCAGAAACGTACACACCAAAAACGTTAAAAAGAGAGCCCCGGACCGTTCATTAATTTGTGATGACAGTGCGTGGCAGCCATCAAAATTTGTGTGTAACGAAAAGTTGGACCGAAATCCGACAATCGCAAAATAATCGTTTTGGCACTACACAATTTGTTTTTATTATATTGTTTTAAAACAAGCTAAAATTAGCTTGTTTAGAAAATTAGGGCATTTATCCATATTTTATTAATTTCTGGCAATAATCCACAAACTGGAGGAATAATTGTAATTTTTGGAACAGCTCTAGAAATATTCAAGGGCATATCTGGGCTACCGAAAATCTATTTTTGAAGCACAACCGAAAATTTTCACCTAATAATCATTAACACTTATTCAAAAATAACAGATGCCCATATTTTTTTTTGTGTTTTTGGTTTTCGAAAGAGGCTCTTGTTAATGGACAATTGGTGCTCAACGAGCACGTCAGAATTAGATGAAGAAGGCGCCCCCTTTTAGGATTGTCTCTGATTTAGACCATTAGACAACCAAACAAAAAAAAAATAAATAAATAATTGTTGAGGCCACAAAGGTGGAACCGATTTAGAATCGAAAAATTGTTTCTTGGCACGTGTAATCATCAACCGAATGGTTTTATATACCTGCATGTTTTGAAGAAGGCACATGGTGGCTAGCTGAAAGAAAATTGTTATTCTATGATGAAATTCGAATTGAATCTTTGCCAAATTCGATTAAATTAAACGAGTGATCAGAGCAGGCCTCCCACTTTTTGTTATAAACAAATAATGTCACTTATAATTCAAAGATTTTTGTGAAATTATAATCAAATTAATTGTATAAATCAACCAAAAAAAAAAAATGATTGATGATGATTCGAGTAGTGTTCATAGTGAATCATCGATTGGTTTTAATTGAAATCATTTTACATAATTATTTGGATTAATTTGTTTTGTAATTTTAGATTCATTGGGGGTTCGATCACCGATCGGTGGCGGTCCGATGCGTGGCCGTTCCGTTAAAGAATTCGAAGATCAATTGGCCGGTTTAAAAAAAGAAAATTTCAATTTGAAATTACGCATCTATTTCCTTGAAGAACGTATGGGCACCAATTATAATCTAGACAAAGAGAATATCATAAAGAAAAATGTTGAATTAATGGTGGAAGTTGAGAGTTTACGGAAAGATCTCAAAGAGAAACATGAATTGTTATGTCAAGCTGATAAGGCGATGGAATTACAAGATGATGAATTTAAGAAGATTACAAGTAAGAAAGATCGTGAAATTGGAGAGTTTCGGCAACAGATCGATGAATTAAAAGCGCAAATTGACGTAAGTTTTTCTCTAAGTTTTTTTGTTTGAAATAATTATAACAATGCATGATTTATAAGGAATTAAGAACGGAATCGCCGGATTCTCGTGTAGAACCAGAACGAATCAAAGCCTTGAATGATGAGGTATTTGCGATTAAAAATCGGGTTTTTAATCTATTTGATTTGTTGAGAATTTTATTTGTGAACTTCTATTACAGCTTCTACAACAAAAAGAGAATAGTGCAACAGTTGAGTTGTTGTTGAGTCAAAAAGATATACAATTGCGTGATTGTCGACGTGAATTTGAAATCATGTCGCAAGAATTATCGAAACGAGATATTGAATTTCGCCAATTATCGCAAAAAATTGACGAATTATCAGAAAAGAATCGTCTACTATTAAAGAAATTACAAGAATGTAAAACGTTGATTGAAAAATTGAAAATGGACAAGACCGATTTGAATAATAAACAAGATCTTTTACAAAACGAATTAGAACAATTACGCAAATGTTATAATGAATTGAAAACAACAAGTACGGAAAAAATCAACGATTTACAAAAGAAATTAGAATTATCGTCGAATGATTTAAAGAAGAGTCAAGAATTAGTGGTGTCCTCTAGTAAATCGGAATCAATTCAAATCAACAATAATAGTAATTCAATTTCAGTTCCTAAATCACCAACATCTCCTCAGTTTAAGAAAACGCATCCAATTCCAATTATTACAACACCAACAAAAGTAACATTCCTATCATCACCATCATCATCATCATCGCTATCACCACCATCATTCGATAGTTGTAATATGGAACAATTACAAAATCACTGTGATTATTATCGACAAAAAACAATCAAATTAAAAGCACAACAATTGAAGGCGTGTCGTATCATTCAAGAGATGATCGATCGACAAAATGATGCCGATAAACAAATTGTCGAGTTGAAAATGAAAATCCAAAGTCTAGAACACGAATTGGAAACAATACCAACGAAATCGGAACAAACACCAAAGGTAAAGCAAATTTTATCGACATTAATCAATGTTTTAATGATAAAAGCATGCGAATTTTTGTGTAATTCAATTCAAAGTCGAACTCGCTTTTAAGTCTCTCTCTCCTCGCCCGAATGTTTATTTAGAAATTGCTATTTATAAAACGTTGTTGGAAATAGTTGGTATATTAGAGCCACGCCATTATGTTCCACAACCCTAAGGTTCGTTTTTTTTCTGTTTTGTTCGATTTATCTAAATTGATCGGTGATTTTGTATTAGTTTATGTTGTATAATAAAACTAATTGTTTTGTATTTGTTTTATTAATTGTAATTTTATTAGAATTCAATGGATGGTGGAGGCAATAAGACGTTGATTGAGAAGTACAAATTGCGTTCAGATCAACTGGAAAAAGATTACAAGGTAATTAATTAAATTATTAAAAATTGATTAACAAATTAACCCACAAATTTGCAGGCTTTATTATCGCGTCTCGATACGAAAAATTCCGAATTGCAACAGTACCAAAAAGTTATTAAAACGAAAGATGATCGTATTGTTGATTTAGAATTCAAAATTTTAACGAATTGTGAGGAAAAATCAGAATACGAACGTACATTGAATGAGAAGAATAACGAAATTGAGAAATTAACGTTGGAAATTACGAAGAAGAACAGCGATCTTCAGGGTATTGTCAATAAAGAATTGTGGGATAAGAATAGGGAAATTGAGAAATTACAAGCACGACACACCTCGAAAATTATCGAACAAAAAGATATAACCATTCACAATTTAAAAATGGAATTAGACAAAAAACAACAACAATTAGATTTGATTAAAACGAAAATTAGCGAGTTAGGTATAATTGAGATTGATACCCATAATAATGATTATCAATTGAAACATCATTTACATGATGAATTAGAGAAATCGGAAAAATTACGTTGTCAAGCCAATGAAGTGTGTACGGTATTGAGTCAACGTTTAGAAGAATTGGCAATCTTTTTAGATTCATTATTGAAACAGAAAACCGTTTTAGGTTTTCTTGGTAATAAAGAGAATCGTAAATTACGTGAAATTATCGATCAAAGTTTAGATTTAACCAGATCGTTCGGTATGAGTATGCTATTGAATTCCGACCAAAGTTTAACACAATTAAGCAACATCACCAATATTTTAAATGATGGTAATATTGATACATCGAATTTAAATCAAACTTATCACAGTCATTTATATCAAAACAATAAAGAGAATCAAGACGAATCAATAATTGAGACTTTACGTCAACAAATTGTCGAATTAAAATCAGAATTACGTTTGCGTGATGTCGAATTGAATAAATTGAATGTTAATACTACAAATGTGGCGACAACATCGGCTACAACAATCAAATATCAAAGTGATCTACAATCGGAATCGGAATCATGGTCGGAACCGGATCGATCCGTTTCACGTGCACGTATCGGTTTATTTAATGATTCAAAATCACCAAATCAACCAAAACAACCGATAAATTCGAGTGAATCTGAAACGATGTGTCGCAGTAGTCGTACACCACAACGTAAACAAACGATTCTTGAATTAACAAATCAATTACACGACGAACAACAGAAAAATCGCGAATTATTGGAGAACGTTGATCAATTGAACGCTGAATTGAAACAGTACGAAGAACAAATTAATCAATTAGTGGATGATAAAGATAAAGCGTTGAGTGTTGCGCGCGAGGCGGAAGAAGTTGCGGGAATCGCTAAAAATCAATTGAAATCGAACGAGATTAAAATCCAACAATTACAAAAAGATTTGAGCGATTATCGTGAACAATTGGAATTGGATTATAAGCGGCAATTACAGGAGGTGGAAGATGATGCGAAATTACAAATTGAAACGTTACAGGAGACA
Organism: Epicauta chinensis; assembly: GCA_021725515.1. NCBI lineage: Eukaryota > Metazoa > Arthropoda > Insecta > Coleoptera > Meloidae > Epicauta > Epicauta chinensis. Next base: position 308,739 of record JAEDXX010000041.1, read on the forward strand.
TTACTGCAAGTCCGACAGGATTGTGTGGAGAATTGTGCGAAAAAGTACGAACTAGAAGTTGCACTAAATCAATTGGAAACTAAAGAGAAATTATTGGAGAAAAATCAAAAACAAATCGATAATTTATTGGAACAGCAACGTATCAATGAGGAATTATTGCAAGAATCGCACGATAAAATCGTTGAATTACAGAAAGATTTGGATAATGCGAAATTGGAGTATTCGGAGATTGTTTTAGAAAAGACGAAATTAACCAACACACAAACCAATCTAGAACAACAATTGTCGTGTTTATTAACCGAACATTCGATGATTACCCACAAATTGGAAAATAACGAAAGAGAATTACAACAACAGCGCGATAATCATCAGAAAGAATTGTTATTGATTGATGAACAAAAATCACGTCTCGAATTACGTATAAGTGAATTAGAATCGATGAATGCACAATTACAAAATCGTTTAATTAAAATCCAAACCGGTTATAATGAACCGAATTATCGTCGACAATTATCCGATCATTCCGGTTATACATCTGAAGAACAACAACAACCAATGAATCATATCGATAATAAACCATCAGAAGTGGATCGACACGAGAGCAATTCATCACCGGATTTGGGTATTGAGAGTGATCATGGTCGGTTTTCGAGTTTGGAGACGCAATTGAATCTACCGCGACCGTTATTACAAACATTGGAATTAACTGAATCGATGAATAATCTATTAGATGGTGGTGGTGATATTGTGCAAACTAATTGTGGTAAGTTTTCCAGAATATTCTTGATTGGTGGTTTAATTCGATGTTGTTGTTTTTGTTTTTTTGACAGGTGATGCCAGATGTGTTGAACGCACTAAACGTATGGCGCAGGAGAATAACGGTTTGAAACGGGAATTGGGCAAGACGAAACGTGCGCTAGAGGAGACTGTTAATCAATTGGCTTTGGCTAATCAGCGTAAAAAACAAATCGAGAAAACTATCTGTAAACAAATCCATAAAACCAGCCAGGTCTTGAAGAAGGCTAAAGCTAATCTAGATTCGGGTTCAGAGACTGATTTATATAAAAAGTAATTTGTTTTGTTTATTTTATAATTATTAACTCTTATTTTTATGTTTGTACATTGTTTAAACGTTTTGTAAATTAAATCAAATTGTCCCAAGTATTAGTTTTAATGTTATCGATGATTAAAGAGCATAATACACAAACAACAATAGTAACAATGGAATGTGATACGTCCGTGTCTTCTTGTGCCAATAGTTTGTAAACAAATGTAGTATGTTCTTATTATTATTATTCTTAGTAGTGTAATGTTTGCGAAACAGTATTGTTAATGATAATGTATATTTTTGGAACAAAACCTAGTATAAATAAAGTAAGTTTTTGATTTTTCTATAAATTGTGTGTTGATTAGAATTGGGCAGCTTACCGGAACTCCCAGCTAACTCTTATTGGGCGTCTGCAATTTGCTGGCCTCTTGTCGGGCTAAACACAACAACGTCTGACTGCTCTCCAAAATCTAGAAATACTGATTATTTAGATTTAGCGTTCGAACAATGATTAGCGATAATTGCTTTTGTGTCAAATTACTTAATGTTCATACGTTCGTTTTGTGATAATTTTATATTATACAGGAACGGCCAACGAAATAGGTATATTGGAAATATCCACTGCTAACCAATTTCTTTAGTCTTTTTTCAAAAATAAGAGATCCCACATCTTCCAATGAAAACAGGGTGTTTTTCTGAAAGCTGTTGGAAGTCAACATTTCCCCAAAAAGAAGGACTCTCCAGAACCTGCACAGGGTCAAATCTAGGGAGGAACTGGGGCCCTTAGACTTAAACTCAATAGATAAAGTTCGAGTGGACTGAGTTACCGATAAGCTAGAATCTCTGCAGATTCCTGGATGCGGCTATTCTTAGCCCATATATAAAAAATCTATGCATGAGAAAGAGTGACGTCGCGGGTTTCCAAAGTGTCAGTTTCAATTGCCGCCTCTGTATGTCTAACTCTACAGGACCGGCTGTTGGTCCACTTCCGTTGGGCTTCAACTGAGGGCACCCTCTTCAATCAATCAAAGACTATAAATTTTGACTAAAACGATTACAATAGTTGGTTGGGAAAGCCACAATGGGTGCAGCCGAACGAAAAACAAAACTACAAAAGTCCTAAAGGGCTTTCTGCTATGTATAGTTTTGATCGGTAAACCCTTTATTCATTAAAAATATCCCATTGCCCACGTTCCAAAATTATCAATAATTGACAATACTTGAAGAGCTATTTGAGCTAACAATGCCTTTACTTTTAACGATTGCAACCCTGCAAATGGGGCTCTTGGCAATTTTATGATTTTAAACCGTGTTAAAAGGTCTCCTGGGCGCATTATTCGCAGGCTACCTAATCTGAAAGACTTGATACGATGTTCTTCAGCTGAAAATTACCTTCTTAAATCCACATTCCGTGTCCTTAATCGTCCTCTCGTAACTATCGTACAAACATCGATGTTTCTCTAAATTATTATCAACATTCGCCAATTTCTCATTCAAATGCCGTATGCTCTCTTGTAATTTATGCTTTTCAGCCTCCTCACGATTGATAACTTTCAATATTTCGTCGCGTCTAATCTTCAATTCTTCAAGACCTAAACACAAACAAAAATTGAGGTTATGTATTTTTTTCGTAAGTGAATTATCAATTAAAATACCAACATTTGACTAATTCTTGATTGTAGGTTTGCAAAGTAGCCCCATGTTCGGACATTTTCAACAATTTCTCGTAATTAATTCGAATTTCACAATTTGAAATTCATCTGCTTTTTGGACGTTCAAATCAACCAATCATAGGACATCAAAGTTGCCACATATATCTCCGAAAAATCACATTAAATATTAATAATAAATAAATCTATAAATATTCGATTTTTGTAAATGGAACTGGATATAAATTTGTAATATTTACCAATAAATTGTAATAATTTTGCATATATTGATTGAAATCACTGGATTTCAAAGTATTTGGAAATCTGGCATCGTTGTGATAAAACAGTTGACAGACGATTTTCGAATTTTGGCGCGAATAGAAACAATTAGCACTTTTACAAATTACCTTTATTATAATCGCAATTATTCAATAAATAAATTAATTAATATTTATATAAAATACTTAATTAGAGCAGAACTGTACATTATTTGAATGTTAAACAGCTTTTGAATGAAGCATACGAGCCACCGACAATTTTGAACGTAAACAAACCAACAATAATTACGAGACAATATAATGGTATTAATGTGGCCGAATAGATTTGGTATTTATTAAATAATGTCAAACACGACGCAATCAAATGTGTTACAATAACAACACCAACATGCACATAATTACGATTATCTAAACCATTAAAAAAGATAATATTCCATAGGGTATTCAATAATATAAAACATAAACCGATCGCTGAACTCGTTAAAAAGAACATTTCATTGCCATTCTTGAGACCCATCGTACCAGGACCGATACAATCGGCCAATACATTAACTAAAGCGAATGCACCACTACTCACACCGAAACCCAAACCACTAACATACGCCAATATATGCTTGTTCTCCGTTAATTTCGTACTATCATCGGTGATCTTCTTCAAGCCATTCTCGGCTTTACGGAGTATCTTATAGACAACATAACGGAACATCTCTTGGTAGCACACAGAGAAGAGCATACCGAACACCAATTCGTCTCGTAGAGGAACAACAATAAACCACCACAATGACGATAGGAGTAATGATAATAACCAGAAGAACGATGCAGCGACTAGGATGATAATTCGTACCGGATCGTGGGCGATTGTGAATATAAACATAGCAAACGGTGGGCCGAATGCCAGGAAGGTACAACCGAAAAATTCGACCACTGTCATTGTTTTATACACATTTACACCATAAATTAAACAAGATTTAAAACAAATATCGGAGTGATAACAACAAATTAACCTCACCCTGTGTCAGCAACAACTGTCAAAAGTCACCAATTGTAAACGTTGAAATTCCCTAGATTGTCACCAATTTCAATACTAGTCAGTTTAGTGATTTTTGTTGGTACAAGTTGGTCACGCTTATAACCTGATAATTGTTAATCAGATGTTCTAAATATGGTAATTAATTACAAAAAATTAATTAATTTATTAATTATTGTTCATTACAGTCAGGTAATGTGAATATTTGTGCGATCACCGATGAGGTCAAGCAGGCGTTGAAAGAGTTCCGATTTAGAAAGGCCCAAGATACGGCCGCATTAATTCGTATTTATCTCGCAAATTTGATAAAAATTCGAAAATTAATTGATTTGAATTGTAGTAAAAGTCGATCGTGAGAAGCAACAGATCATCATCGATGAGCAATTAGAGGATATCACAATTGAAGAGTTACAAGATAGTTTGCAGAGCCACCAGCCGCGCTATATTGTGTTATCGTATCGGCAACAGCACACGGACGGGCGTATCTCGTTTCCGTTGTGTTTTATCTATTTTACGCCGCGCGACAGTCATGCCGAACTACAAATGATGTATGCCGGTTCAAAGGTGTCGATACAGAACGAGAGCAATGTGAACCGTAGCTATGAGATACGCGAACTGGAAGATTTGACAGAGGAATGGTTATTGGAGAAATTGGGGAATTGAACTGCCACACAATTAACCGGATTAGACATTTATATATACTTTTTAAAGAATTTATTTTAACTTTATTATAATTAATCAGTATTTGTTAACAGAAACGAATTGGAGAATTGAGTTCGGGTACAATACAATAAATCAAGAATGTTGATCAAACATTCCAAAGTTCAACACCAAAACAGAGTTTTTTATATAAAGTTTTATTGTAATACAGTCAAATTAGAGATTTGTTCTAACACAAAATGACTGTATTCGTTTTTGTTATATATTTTATTACAAATTTTTGTATATTATCGATACTTTTCCATAATAAAATGAAATAAATTCAAAGAAATACAAAAAGACTTGTTCGATGATAACATAAAGAATTTCGGTTCTTGTAACTTAACGTTTAACAATTCTCTATCGAAATTGTAAATTAAATAAGAACCGAAATCTTTTACAATTAAACCTAATCTACATTTTTTTTTTGGAAATTTTAAACCTGTTCCTCACTAGATTAACACTGGAAGTCGCATTCACGCCGAGATTAAACAATAAATCATTCTGCAACAAATAAATGAATAATTTATCATTACTACGATCGATTTCGGTTCTTATCCTAATTATAATAAGTACAATTAATTTTTGTGTAGAATAAAATTAAAAAATCGCATTTTTCTTTTGTCAATTTGAAAATAACGTCGACTATCATGTTTTATGTTCGTGTGCCCGTTCTAAAGTTATTACATACCCGTATAAATAATAAAAGAACGATAACAGATAGAAGGCCAATTTGATCCAGCCTTCCTTCTGACACCGATTCAATACGTTCGCATTCAATATACTCGTTGGATCGTAGATACCCAAACCGGACATAACTGGACGATTCTTATATCTGATTATATGATAAATGATTAATGGTAGATTTATTAATACTGACAACCATTCACCGGCTGCCAGAAATAAGATATTAAAGAAAATATGCAATAGATATTCGGGTAATACCAGCTGAAACAAATCAATTATTTTGTGGTTTGATCAAAATATTAAAAACAAAAAAAATGGGTACAACTTACTGGATTTAAACTATTACATTGATCTATTGGATTTTTATAATCTGTCTTCAATTCATCGAATGCTATCACATGAAATAGTGAGAAAAATATTAAGAAAGCATCAACGATTAATGCGATTATATAGGAAAATGCCGGAAAATTGAAAGCCATCGCTTACACAAACAATTCTTGATGATTACAAAATCTAACGATTATATTGTTTCAATTAATTACTTATAATCCGATTGATTACAGAATTAATTCGATTTAATTCAATTAATTATGAATTATTTTATAGGTTACTCAGCAAATGTCAAAAATGATTGATATAACTGTAGTTCAAGTCGATTTGAATAGATGGCGCTACTGCAATGTGCCTGCATAGACAACATAGAATATAGAACGCAAAGTCCAATGGGTGACCTTGAACAGCCTAAAAACGCACCTACCACAACCCGTAAGATGGCGCTGACGCCTTCTAATGTTATTATGGTTGCTATTGTAATGTTTTTTAAATATAAATAGGCAGTCATGAGGACTGCCGACAGAAGTGAAAACTGTATTTTGAAATTTCAAACATAATTTTTGTATTAAAATTACGCAAAAAGCTATTATTACTTTGTTCTACAAACAAGATAAGTAGGTATTGCTTGTGTACGTACAAAACTAAAATTAAATATCTAGTTTTGTTTTAGATTTTATAAATGGATAAAAAATACATCGACTGAAGACCAAATAGACGAAATCCACGAATTTATTTAAAAATGAATACTGTCTCAGGATTAAGAAAATAATATACTTGCAAGTATCCCAATTGTCGTAATTCATATTTTACTGGTCATTTAGGAGAACATGGCAACAAAAAAAACAAGGTAATTGAAAAAAAAACGATTGCGAGTTTTCGTCAAATTTAGTAAATTTGATGGCATGTTCTCCTAATGCTCCTCAATCAAAAAATATAAACAAAATTTATAATATTTCGAAAATTATTCCAAGTAAGTTCTCCCCAGCACATTAGAGGTAAAATTTTAATTGTGCTTCAACATTACGTTAAGTTCTTATTTCCATGCGAACATAAAAATTTAATTGAAAATGAAATTATTAATAAAATAATCAGTCTGACAATATTTACTTTTAGCAGTGGCATAAATTTGGTTTTAAGTGTTAAAGATACTAGAACTGTAGAATTTAAAAATAAATTTTATAAGAATACAATAGAAATGTATAGAAAAGATTAAAAATAAAAACTGTAAAATAAATCTAGAGTTTTCTTTAATGAATAAATAATTTGAAATGAAAAATAAATAAATAAAAAGGTACGAGTATCAAAGTTGGCTGATTTTGCACCCACCACAAGCCAATAGATGGCGTCTGGACAAAAAAAATACAGGGAGTTTGCGTTCTATGTTCACTATGTTGTCTATGTTGAAAACCATAGACAACATAGAATATAGAACGCAAAGTCCAATGGGTGACCTTGAACAACCTAAAAACGCACCTACCACAACCCGTAAGATGGCGCTAATGCTAATGCTATTATGGTTGCCGTTGTAATACGTAAAGTATGCAACTAGTAATACACATTGTATATTGTGCTTATAAAATAAAATTTAGTCTACTCTAGGGATGAAACGATACCACCGAGGTATCGATACGTTTACTCGATACAGCATAGGTCGTAAAGAATTGATAGTACTTACTCCGAATCAGCGCCGAATAAAAGTTTTGTTACATTCATTGTTTGCAGTAAATTTGTATATTCTTGTATGAAAGGGTGCCAAATTTTGTATTGCCCAGGGCGCTCAAAACCCTGGAACCGGCCCTGCTCGGAATCGATTGAAAAGAATCGATACATACTCGTATCGATTGTTTTTTTTATAGAAGTTATGTACGATAAATAAAAACAGCAGCAAGTCTTGATATTGTTTATTGATTTATTGGCCATGGAATAAGTCTGTTTTTGTAGTGCCCCCCAAAAATAATAATTTTTCTAAATGTTTGCCAGTTAGACGATTTCTGGATTCAGAGACTGTTGTGCTAGCTTTGGAAAAAGACCTTTTGTAGGGTACAGAAGTCCCGACAATAATCAAAAATATTCGCGCTTATCTATGTAACGCTGGATTTTAAAGCCTACCATTTTTCTATTGGATTGGATTTTAATGCGCAGACCGGATTAGCCACCTCATCAGCTTGTGTGTTTCCACGCCGCCGCTTTTGACCAGCAGCTAGTTGTTTATAGTGTGACCAAAAAATCAAAATCTTTGTTAGGTTTTTCTTCTTTAGACTCATTGGTTGATATTGGTTGATAATGCTTCTTAATTTTTTCATCTCCCTTCCACATACACTATGTTGTCTATGGTTGCCTGATTTCTATCGCACAAATTCAGTGCTTCTCAAAATTTTGCTGTTTTGCAAATGGGTTCTTTTATCGAAAATTGTTTGTGAAATTTCAAATATTATCAAACGGGTAACTCAACGCTATCAATTTTTTTTGGTTTTTGAAAATCTCAAAATTTTGTTATTGTTACGGTTTTGTGTCCTTAATTTTTTTTTTTGGGATTTTCAAAATAATTATATTTTAAATGCGACAACACCGGGGATTTTTGGAGCGTGCAGTTGTACACTTGATGTTGGAAATCTTTTGCTAAATACCAAGGATGCAACTTAAAAATCCCTAACTATGTAGGGATTATTCGTAAACCATACAAATTCAAAATTAAAGACGAAAAAAAAACTTTGAAATATTTTTAAAAATAGAAGCTTTTAGTGCGTTTGGTCGCTTACTTGATATGTATTTATAATAAATATGGTTATACAGCACTGGCGGCTCTCCTGGGCACATAGGAGAAACGTTCGCCCCTCCCATCTGTAGCACTTGCATATGAGTTAGAAGGAGATAAAGAGAATGTAGGTGGTGAAAGAATTAAAAATGCAACCACCCACCCTTAGACCCTTGACCAAACAGAACACTTTCGATTGTAACAAAAACTCCACAAATATCCCATATTTTACAAATTGTCAACATCCACATGTTAGAGATTCGGTATCTTTGTCATACAGTATCAGAATTTCTGAAATTACATCCCCGATCAAACGCATCAGACAAAGAAGGGACTATTCACAAGATGCCATTATTCGTAAAATTGTAAGTATTTTCTTTGAAATAGAAAAACGGGAATAGTTTACAAATTTGGTTTTATGATAGGGTCAACAACAGTTATAGAAGAATCCTTACTTTATTTTTAAAGAATAAATACAAAGATGTATTTTTTCAATAAAAGTATTGTATATTTATTGTTCATTTTTTTTACCCCATCTGCACTCTGCTTTTTTTCAAAATCAATCTAAATTTATTAGCCCTAAAGCAGTTTTTGTTACAATCGAAAGTGTCCTGTTTGGTCAAGGGTCTAAGGGTGGGTGGTTGCATTTTTAATTCTTTCACCACCTACATTCTCTTTATCTCCTTCTAACTCATATGCAAGTGCTACAGATGGGAGGGGCGAACGTTTCTCCTATGTGCCCAGGAGAGCCGCCAGTGCTGTATATACAAATATATCATAAAATCGTCCAATCTGGCAACACGGCCGAATTAATACATTTGAACTACTACTACTTTGAAAAATTATCAATTATTTACAAATCAATATAATTTAATTTCGTTTCTGTTTTCGTTCAATTACAACAAACAATAATTTAAAAAAAGAGTAAAACTTTATTTATTTTAAAAAAAAACATATAAAACAGTGTCGGTAATGTCGGGAATTATCGTCAAATCTGGCGGCAAATTCAAGAAATTAATCGAATACAGTATACCAAATACATTATTGTGATATAAAATTTCGTCAGACAAGATGTCAAAATTCATGCAACTCTATGGTTATAAAGTCCCTAATCCGCTTTAGGAAAAGTACTATTGAAACGGTAAAATTTAAATCAGTACTTCAATCAAACGGTCATATTTAACTACCTTGAAAAGCCATTGTTACAATTTTGAAAGAAATAAAACAAGCAATAAAATAACCTCAACTATGTCGTGATCTAGGGACTCTCTAACCATAGAGTTGCTTGAATTTTGACATCTTGTCTGGCGAAATTTTATATTACAATAATGTATTTGGTATAATTTCAAGCGTCAAATGTGCAACTCAACGCTTCAAAAGTTCCTATGTATTTAATTAGATTTTTTTTGTACAATTTTGTTATTGCTACGGTTATTTTGTGCCGTCGTCTTTTTTCAAAAAACCTTGTAATTTTCAAAATAGTTTTCGAAGCGTTCAGTCGCATACTTGGCGTTTGATATTTCTTCAATAACCATCAATTTTTTTGCCAAATACCAAGTTTGCAACTGCACGCTAAAAAGTCCCTGTCTGTAGGAGTTCATTTTAAAATGCCACAAATTCAAACCAAAATTTAAAAGATCGATAAATTTCCAGATCGTATATAAATTTTTGAAAAAATTAGGGATTTTGAATGTGTTCAGTTGGATGAATCGAAAAATCAGTCTGGTAACAAGGCCCAATTGATACATTTGAACTACTTTTTAAAATTACCGATTATAAAAACGATATAATTTAATTTCGTTTTTGTTTCTGTTCAATTATTTTACATAAAAGTAAAAACAGGAGAAATAAATCGAAAACAGTGTCGGTAATGACGGTAATTATCAACCAATTTGGCGGGAAATTCAAACAATTTATCATATATATTAAAAAATTATGTAGAAAATTGTTATTGATTTTAAACTAGTGTGGTCGTGTGTAATGATTATGGCAATACAATTCCAAAAGACTTGTTAATTATATAAAACACACACACACACATATACAATAGTGTAGTTTATAACAACAATAATAGTCTAATAATAACAAATAATACGAAACGTTGTAGAAAAGCCATTAAAATACGATATAAAATAAAACACATGTTATATGGTGTATTTGGGGTCCAATTTCTAATGGGCTAATGATTTGCGCGAGCCAGCCAATTTGCTGCATATTTGCTGGTGAACCCGCCAAGAGTCACGTTACTAAATACATAAACACACACATACATTTATATATACATAAAATATACTTGAAATATAAATTGCATACTGTTCGCTCTCCTTTTTTTTTTCCCCTTTGGCTTTTTTTTACCCTACAATTTTTTTCCTGTTTGCCTTCCCTTTCGTTTTGTTTATGTGTAAAATATATGATCGTAAATTTCAAATTGGTTTTAAAACAACAATAACAACAAATAATATTTATAACAGAGAAGTTAAAGGCTCTTAAAAGAGAAAACCGGAATCTCCTTTAGTCCATAATATTTTCGTTTATTTTTTTTGTTTTTTGTTTTTGATATTCTTATTCAACATATGTCGTTGGGTTGTCGTATAGAACACGCGTTCGATCTTTTGACCTCAATGTCGAAGAAAAACAAGCAAAGAAAAATTGCAACAAAATCCACGTACCTGTCGAAAAATTGTACCAAATCCAGACAGTGATCTCATTCAATGTCGAAAAATGTTTATTGACCGTTTTGTTTTTTTAAATTCCGAACCAATCAATTCAACAATTTCCAAATAAAATGATGAAATTCAATTGTAAAAAAAAGAATAATAAAATAGTCCAATTGCAGTCAATATATTGTAATTTTGTAGATAGTTTCATGCATATTCATAATTCATGAACAAAACTCATAAAAGTGTTTGTTGTTTACATTGGATTTCTTAAATTTTAATTTCCTTAACGAATCTGGGAAATTAGCACGAAATCTCTTTACCAAAATTCGGTGCCCCTTGCCAGAAAGATAATACATAAAGTTAAGGATTATCCATCAAGGTTAAGTCTGTTCTACTGTGTTTTTTTTTTCAATTAATATTCAAAATCGTCTCAACAAAATGCTAAAATCAAGTATACGCCACACTAAAATTATGCTGCTCCACGTATAGCTGCTGGCTTTGCAGTTGCCTCGGACCGGTTGCTTATAATTAGAATTTTGGAAAACCAACTCTAACACGTTAAATGCCTGTAGGATTCCGGTTTTTTTTTAATAAGATTACACGACAATATCCTTACCCGTTTTACAACAAGGTCCTCTTCTGCAGGGGTGGATTTACCTAATGAGGCTTAAGTTCCAAAGGAAACCCATTAGCTAGTCTTCAATTATATCAATAACGTTTGGAGTGTTGTACAATTTTTCGTCCTGAGACTAAAGACTCTTGAAATAATTAGCTTCAGACCGCCAAAAGTCTGTACCTATTCGTTTACCAAAAAAAAAAAACACCAAAGGTAAGCACAACTGAAGAGGCACTGGACGTTTGCCTGATGTCGGCACATAGTTCAACATCCCGGATTTGATTATCTGCAACAAAAACAAAAAGAAAATGGGTTTTACGCCTTCGTCTGCATATCTAAAGGCATCTATATCAACCATATGCGATTAGATAAAAAACTGCAAAAAAAATTAACTCGACTGGTTTCGCTAATTGCCATTGTACGTCCATTTATACAGGACTTTGCCTTAATTTCTGTTATTTATGTGGCAGATCAAAGACTATGGCTCGATTCTTAACGGACACGTAATATTTGACATAATTCATACAGGATGGAAAACTACAACTACTCCAAAGAAACGATAAATATTATTGATTGATTAACAATTGCAGGTAAAAACACAGTTTTTTTTATGAAATAAACACCAGCAGTGACGTATAGCGAACATAGCTGGCGCCCGGGGCGCGACACTTTGTTGGCACCCCCATGTTACAATCATTACTCATTTAAAATAAACTTGAAATTTGTCTTGGAGAGTATTTGGCGCCCCTGTATGAGTAGCGCCCGGGTCATGGTAGACCCTCTTGCATCCCCCTCGTTACGCCACTGAACACCAGAAAGACCTAATTATCGTCTATTCTGGACGAAAAAGAAGACGAAACGAGACGATCAAACATACCGAGATGTTCAATCCTTTGATGGTTTTTAGAGATCGTTTCATGTAACTTCAGCCGTTTAAAAAAGCATGCCTTGTGGATGACAAGAGAGAGAGAACGAGAGAGAGAGAGTTCCCGTTTCCTAACAGACATCCTCATTTGAAATTATTGAGTGTCTATTACAGCATTAGTCAAAAACCTGCTAAATCTTTGATTTTTTCAGAATCGTTATTCACTCGAACACGAGCATTTATACAGGTACAAATCTCTACTGTTTGTTTTTTTTTCTTTGTAATTGATTCTTGTAGGCGCAAATCAAACTGACGTAATCACTTGTGTTTTGTACACTTCAAAGAGAACTACTCAAAAAAAATCCTTTTAATTTGCAGACTTTCGAAGGATAACTCGAGCTTTTAATCATAGTTGAAAGAGCCTACCCGAAGCGAATTTGAATTCGTTCTTGACTTTTGACCCAATACGCAAATAAGTATTGTCCTCGCGCCAGGCCGAGGTGACGCAAATGGATTCGTTTTTAAGAAGGTTACTAGGTAAATCCCTTTTCTGATATTTATCAAATAAGAAGCGTTGTAACAGACCTGCAATGCATAGACGTCCGTAAAGGATCTTAGTTAGCAATACAGACCATACATAAAAGGCGCATCTTTCGGTCTGAGTTGGTTTTATAAAATAGAGCGAGGGTGGTTCTTTAACGGCATTCATCATATTGCAGTAGATACATGTACCTATAGTCTTTTTCCACTTTCAGGGAACAGAGTGAGAGGGTCAGCTGGATACTGTGTGATACTGTGGCATAGTCACATTCTAACCAATCAGAATAAATAAAAGATGCCGAGGCGAGGATTTTCTTTTTCAGTGGCGTCCTGAATATATGTAAATATTTTTAAAGTTGCATTATCTACAATTCTACATAATAAGAATAAAATGAGCATATCTGAAATTTATAGTGTCCATAATAACTTTTAGGAAGCAAAAACGAAATTACCGGATGAAAGAAGATAAAACAATAATATAATTTTGATTATTTGAAGACAGTTAAATATAGGGGTGGGGGGGCAAAGTGGGCCCCTTAAGAAAAAAATTATAATATCAATATTTTTTTTTTACGCGTTCACTTTTTTTTTAGACCCTTGATACTTATTTAACATTGTTACGCTGTGTCCATTAAAATTAAAAAATCAAAAATTTGGGCAAAATGGGCCCCCCAAAAAAAATTCATAATTGATATTTTTCATTCTGTATTTTTATTTTTACAATTAATTATTCAATATTCAATAAACGGATGGTCGTTTTTACCCCTCATTATATAAGAAATTTCAAAAAGATTTACTCCAATATTTTCTGAAACTTTGAAAACTGTTACTTTGTGGACGCCACTGAAAAAACACCATCCCTTTACCCTCTACAGTGCCGCCTCGACAGCTGTTTATTTATTGCGATTCGTTAGAACGTGACTATGACACAGCCTTATTGTAAACATCTTCATATAAATGCTTCATAGGCCTTTACGCCTACCGTGTTCCCTGATTCAAAAATATAGGTACTCTACTAAATTCATCAACCAACGGTGTCCTAGATTCAAATTGATACACTTTTTAGGGATTTATTTGTTTGTGTCCATATATCATGGCTAAAGTGCGGATTGAAGGTCATTTGGTTAGAATTACAACGGTCGAAATACACCATTGGCGTAGCTTAATTTTAATGCATGGATTTACATAAATTTATAAGAACAAATCAACAAAAATGTGTTCATAATTTTTAACTTTTCTTTTTAATTAATTTTTGTCAAAAATTGTTGTTCTTTAAAATTTTCTACGTTAGAATCATCAGTTTGTTTGAGCGACCAGAATTTCATAGAAATACGGTACAACTAGGCACCTGTTTTTACGCCGTAACGTCACGACGTCACGGTAGCAGCTCAACTGGTCCACTGCTTCTCTACGTGCCGAGTTGTTCGGACTATGCAAGTACAACAGCTGTGACCAATACGCTCTGTACGAATTTGTCAGGCGACTAGAATTTGCTTTGCTCCATCTTGGAGCAGATATCCGCCCTTTAAACATCGCTTACAATCCTGGGAATTTAACGAGACATCTGATGTCAAATCTAGAAACCCTTTGCTCGGTGAATTTAATATAACACAGTTTGAGAACTGTAGATTTTTGTGGTTAATTAAATCAAGAATTAGTTAAAAATTGACTTCAGTATATAACTTAAAGATCTTGAATGGCTAGCTAGCTATGTGATGTCGCATCCTAAACAGTGCTGTTCGTGTAGATTATCCGGGATTACCTAGTTTATGTTATAATAGACAATAAAGTTGAAAAATGAGTAAGATTTTATACAAATTTGAAACATTTAGTTTCCACTTTTATGAACTGCTTTATTGTTGCTTCATATTTGTTGGTTTTGATGTGTACGTATTCTATTAGCACTTGCCAATTTCTAGGGGCCAATATGTATATTTCAAGTTATCTATTGAATCTCCCTTTGTACTTCTAACTTGTCAAGAACTGCAATCAAATGAGAACATCTACGCCACTGCTCTATTTCCACACGGAAATAAACGATTTCATTATACTTGTACGGCTTCTACCCTTTAATAATAGGCACGTAATTGTTTTTGTTATTATTATTTTTATTATTAAATAATAATAATTATATAATAATAATAATATTAATGTAAATATTATGTTATATAGACTTTTATGATTATAGAGGCGTGTCTGAGCTATCTAAATTGAAAACACGCCCGGTCACGCCATTGGAAGTTAACAAACTGAACATTGTATGGTGGGGGGATAAATAGAGGGGTGAATCCCATTCTCATTGTCTGTAGATTATACCTTTACACGGTTGCCTAGCAAACAAAACACAAACAACGATCTTTTTCGACCACCATTTGTAAAACGGACATTATTGATTTGTTCTTGATTAAATATTAAATACAAAGCAAAATTAGACACACACACACACACAAAACAAATGCATAATATAGAGAAGTAAACACACAAAACAACTTCTTGAAACCTGTAATAAAGCGAAATTGCAACAAAGATTACGTAAGCGATTAAGCAACATTATGGACACGTGCAGCGATATTATCGATAATAAGAATCTAATAGCTACCGAAATTTTTACAGATAATACCAGTACACCACTGGTTATTTATTCGGTTGCTAGGCCCACAAGGGGTTGTCATAGCAACGTTGCTATAGTAACCTACGCCTACTATTTTCCCTAAAACATTTGGAAGCCTCTTGTGAACTATCGATAGTAGTTCTTCTGTATTTATTAAAATTTTTATAAAAATTAAACAATCAAATTTTCAGTGTTCTTCGTATTGTTGTTATTTGGTCGTCCTCGAACTAAATTTGTGATGCAACAACAATAATGTTTATCTTTTTCTTTGTTGAAACTAGGTTAAATACCTGAATCATAACTATATTTGTTTTTAAAAAGAATTATTTATAATAAGCTTTATTAGAATAGTATGTCGAAAAGTTGAACTATATTTTGAAAGAGCGCTGAGACAAGAAAACGGCCAGTAGGTTGCTGAATCAGTTTAAATTTCTTTATATCAAGCTGACTTTTATTAATTTGCACGTACGCAATCGAAGGTACTAATTGTACAACCTTGGAATGATTCCGAGAACAATTGCCTGATGGTGGCAATCATGATCAGTTATGTATGTTGGACACTAATCTGTGGTCGATTTAGTTTTGCAGGATTTCCAGATTTTCCTGCTATACATTGATGCTCTACAAAGACGTTATAAATGGCTAATTTTGTGTACACGTGTATGTTTTTCATTCCATTGCGTTTTGTGATTTATAAAACTGTCTATTCATCAATTATTTGCAAATACAAGGTCTGCATTCTTTATGGATATAAAGTCGTCAAGTTGTGACCTTTTCCAATTCGTTTAAAGTAATAAAAACGACACGAAATCAGTACAATCAACAGAAACTAATGGTATTAGGCGCCAATTGAATTTATTCTTTTCTAATTAATTCGAATATTGTCTTACAGTATTAAAAGTAAATGCAATACAATTATTGCACATGAATGATTCATCGTTTGTGATTACAAAAAGACTGTATAAACAAACGGAAACGTTTCCACGAATTGTTTCATGTTAAATTAACTAATTAATAAAAAGGAAAAAAATGAGACAATAATTATGGATTTGTTCTGATAACTATTCCTTAAAGATGCATTGATTATGTGACATCAACTTTAACTTGTTTTGATTTCAAACGATTTATATGTGAAATTATTAGCACATCAACGATATCTAATTACAAGAGATAAAAAACTGTGACAATATCCAGTTGCAATAGAAATGAAACCCGACTCGTGTTTCAATCCTTCAGTTTGCCTTAAGCTAAAAGGGTCCAAGTCATTTTAAGGCACCCTTCACGTGCATATACAGCAGACGAGATATTATCGGACGACGAGGTCCAAAATGTGAGTAAAGGATATTATTTTTTGTTGAGCAAACCGAGCAAGATTTAGGAGAAATTTTAACAACTTTGTACAGGATTTACTGCAACAAGTCCATTGACAAATGACGGGAAAAGTTATGTGGAAACTTGTAAATACTGAACACAAGAGAGAACGTGTATGAAAGAACAGATTTGCACACTTTTCAGGGAGACATGACATTGTAAATAGGCAGACTCAAATGCTGAAAACTTTACAAAAGATGCTTGTTTGGTAAATACCAAATATAGGTACTTTCCGCAATTGTTGTAACAATACATCGACTTTTGCGGACGAGCAGGCAGCTGTGGAAACTCAAGAAGACGTTAAGTTTGAAAAAAAAAACAGCAAAACAACCTTTTTAAAGGGAAGAAAGTGCGTAATCCGCGTTTGAAGAGATAGTACCCTTAGTTTTACGTTTTTGGGAAAAATTCAGTGATCTACGTACAGGAAAAATTTCTGTTTCCGTAAAAACGATACAAAATTATCTTTTTTCGTTTGCCTATATACGGCTTCACAAACAAGCAAGAGAAAAGCTTTTCTTTAATTGATTTTTGGGGCTTTTGCAATGCTTGGGTTACGCCACTGAATTTCCAACAAAAATATGGCTG
The DNA here is from genome assembly GCA_021725515.1 of Epicauta chinensis. Classification (NCBI taxonomy): domain Eukaryota; kingdom Metazoa; phylum Arthropoda; class Insecta; order Coleoptera; family Meloidae; genus Epicauta; species Epicauta chinensis. Next base: position 326,463 of record JAEDXX010000041.1, read on the forward strand.
ATATCTATTATCACTAGGAATATCCATTTTAGACGTCTCATAAATGTTCAAGAAACATTGCTTATGTTGCTCCTAACGCTTCTTAAGACGATCGAAGCTTCAGCTGAAATTACAGGAATTCTCTTCTTCAGGACTTTTATTTCTAAAACCAGCAATAGCCAGTTGGGTCCAGCTATAAAGTTTGTATAATTTCGAGTTTCAGGACATGCAAAATTTTGCGTTTTTTTTGCTTGCCTATAGCCGCACAAAAAAGCAAGCGGAAAGCTTCTCTTTAATTGATTTCTGTGGTTTTTACAGTTGCATTTTTTGCAACCGTACTGTTACGCCACTGAATTCCCAATAAAAATATGGCTGATATTTATATTAACTAAGAACATGCAACATTTTAGGCGTCTCATAAATCGTCAACAAATCACATCAATTGCCAGTTGGTGTGCCAGCTTTAAAATTTGTATAATTTCGAATCGCAGGCCACCGATTGAGAAACACTGCTCGATGAAACGTCACTGTCCTGACGAATTTTTCAAACAAACCTCCTTTTTCTATCTTGTGATTTCTAATTAAAATAGAATTTGTAACAAAACTGTCGAAGCTAAAAAAAAATTGCGATAAAATCAACGCAATTTTCCATTCAACTTAAAATCATGAAAAATTGAAAATTAAAATTCAATCAACCGATAAATAAAGAAATCTTTCAATCAGAATAATAAACAAATAACACTCACACATACACACACACACATTCCATATTGATTAATTATTTGAACCAATGAAAGTCCAACAATTTACAGTAATTGAATCGCAGCAAACAAAAAAAAAACAACAAAAAAATCGAGTACAGTATAATAAAATCGAGGCGGTGCTTGCCATCATTATCATCAACATGATCAGAGTAGGCACCCAACCAACATTTAGATACATTGTGATGTTTGGGGGACAAACAATATCTCTCTATCTTTGTTGTGATGATATTGGAACATTGGATAAAACAAGAATGAAGAGTGAGAGAGATTTGTACAACACCCCACCTCTTTGTATATTCTACATTCGCTCACTCACTCACACATATTCTGGTTAAATTGGTTTCCGTTGGTTTAGTTTGGTTGGTTGGTTTGATTACTTGTTTGCTGAGTTTGAGCTTTTATTCAACTGTTTGTGTTTATTGGGTGCTGTTTGGGGGATTAATTTATATGTGGAAAAAGTGATAACATTATAATAGAGAGTTAATTAAATCTGTAATTTAAATTACATTGAATAAATAAATAAATAACAATAATAAATTTAATTATAACGTAAATATGTGATTATTTTATAACAAACGAAAAAAAAAACCTACTGATTAAACAAATAATTAGATCATCCAATTAATTGATTAATTAATAAATTAATTAAAAATTGATAGTGTTTGGACATTGTAGGATCTCGATTTTGTGCGTAATTAACCCATAACGTGGTGCTAGTGGTTGTGTTGCCAAACTAATTACAAACTACCCTTTAATTAATTTAATTATCTATAATAAGTGTGTTGACATGTAAATCTTATTTTGTTGTTTATTAACAAAACAAACGCAACAATTATGATGAATGAAATTCCGGAAGCACTGAATTTTACAGGACGGCCGCCTCCGATGCAGTCATCCCATATTCTAACATCGGTAAGTTGTAATTAATTGAACAAATTGAAATTAAATTAATTAAATAGCCCATCACGAATCGTGTGAATTTATTTATTTTAGTCGGGTTTATTTATTTATATGAAAAGTGTCTTTGAGAGCAGCGGCGGTCCCGATTAAAACATTTTCACATTGACTCATAATTTTTTTTTGTCATAATCAACTATTTTCTATCTTTATATAAACAATAATAATAAATAATTCTCATTGAGATTATTAGATTTATCTGGTAATTTTGCAACTTTTCGTAATCGTCAAAGTATCGAGTTACGAACAAATTTTCACTTTATTAAATATTTTTACGATCTATCAACACAATTGTTGATTAAAAATCATAAAATAATAATAATAATAGTAATAATCAAACAAAATAATAACGGAAAGAGGGTCGGAATATTTATAAGATTTTCAATTGATTTCCTGTTTTATTTATTGTTTGTAATCGACTGTGTGCGAGAGAGCTATTTTTGTTTTTGTAATAAATCCCATCTAATAATAATAATAATAATATTTTCGAATTTAAAGAAGTAATTTTATTGTTCAAATCTGATTTTGTCACGAACCAACAATTACTTATTACAAATCGAAGATTTGTTACTTAAATTAGCCGAAATTCGTACGCAATTTCATTGAGGAAAGCATTAGATTGGAAAAACGTTGGAACTGAAACATTTACGAAATTAAATTGCTTTTAATATGACAATTGTCTTTCTCTAAGAGTGTAGTTTGAGTAATTAGAAATAACACGACAAATTTACTATCCGGCTAAGTCCAGAATGTCCTCAAAACAGCATCGAGAAGGCCACGTATTGCACACTGCTCCAAGTAATATTTTGTTAATATTTTACTCTGATATTAACACGTTGACAATCAAGTGCGATCATAGCGCTCAAATTTGCAATCAACGTGTTCATTTGTTAGCTACAAATAACTTAAAGTTTCTTTTTTCTTGGCAAAATTATGTTGTAACATTGACTATTTGTAGCTCCAATTCGAAGTTGTGAAGAAGTGTCTTTTTGCACGGGATAGAATATGGTTTTTGTCATTTTCTAGATTTGGTCGAGATTTGTTAAAGTTTGACTATATACAGGGTCGGCAGTACAACTAGCATTGAATGCAATTATATTTGTTTTTTTTCTTCTGTGAAAGTGTGGTTCGTAGACAGTACAAAGACAATTAGAGAATTATAGAAATAACTTTGAATTTACTTCCTTGGTAAGTCAGAAATGCCCTCAAAGTAGCATCAATAGGGCCTCGTATTGCACACTACTCAAAGTAATATTTTGTTGATATACTAGTGTGTTATTAACACGTTGACAATCAGGTATGACTGCACGATCACAGTCAATCACATCGCTCAAATTTGCAATAGCAGTCAACGTGTTCATTTGGTAGTTGTTAGCTATAAACAACCAGTTTCTTTTTTTTTCTTGACAGTATTATTTTTGAATCAAACATTGCCTATTTGTAGCTCTTTAATTCAAATTTTTGAAAAAGGAAGTGTCTTTTTACACGGAATATGATGAAGTTTTTGTAATTTTCTAGATTTGCTAGGGAATTGTCAAAGTTTGACTATATACAGGATGGGCAGCACAACCAGCATTAAAGAAAATAATAGTTGCTTTTCTTTTGTGAAAGTGTGGTTAGTAGACTAGAATTTACTTTCTTGATAAGTCGAAAAAGCCCTGAAAGAAGCATTAATTCGGCCCAGTATGTAACTTTCAACCTGAATCTGTTCAGATTTTGATAATGGGTTATTAACACGTTGATTGTTGAGAATAATTGTACGCACCAAAATTTACAATAACAGTCAACGTGTTAATTGCTAAGTCTCTTTTATTGGCAAAATTATGTTTTGAACTCAAAATTATGATGAGAAAATCAACTTTTTATGGGGGTAGAATGTGATTTTTGTAGTTCTCGAATCATCGAGTTTTGACTATCTACAGCGTTGGCCGTAGAAATAGCGTTAAGCTTATGGTACACTTTTGCAACATTTCGCGTTACGATATGTCGCGACAAACGTCGCTCAGAATAAATTGGTGGACATCATCGCGTCTCCGATAATACGACACCAACGTTGATTTATCTAAATTCATGCATTTTATCTTAAATGATATTTGTCGTGTCGCGTTGCGACAAGTGTGCGATACGCTTTAAGTTTAACTCGACTAAACTCGAATTTTACAGTTTATAGCGGTCAAGTTGATGGAATTTTGCCGTCGCTCTCTACGCGTCATCTGAATTTGTAATTTGTAAACGTGTAAAAGTTTTTTTTCAGTCAATTTGTCGATTTTCCGTCGGATTGTTAAATAACGATAATGCGTCAATAATGAACGAAATATATTAAAAAAAACAACGATTATGTGATTACGCAGGTTGCTCTTATTAAGAGGACCCCTCACGAAATATTGATAACACTTTATAATCATAACGTTTTCTATTTATATAACATACCAGAAAAGACACAGATTACATGTTATCATTTCAGCAACGATTCATTTTGAATAATCTGAAATTTTATCAAATTATTTTAAAAATTGGGGAATATAACGATAAGTGTCGAATATTTGGGTCATCCGAAATGGTTAATACACGTGACGTAACAAGAAGACATCGCGCATCCTTGTCTGTGGCATTAGAATTGCCCATGTAGAGACAGAGATGCCAGATGTCGTTGTATTACGTCAGTTGGTAATTATTGAATCTTCAACAATTTTGGAATCGTAAAACCAAAGAACCCAACACAAATAATTTATGTCAACAAGTAGTGCGTGACTTTATTTGAAAATCTCCGCCGGATCGGCGGCAATCTTTCACGTGTGCAGAATGTTTCCAAATCACCATTTCCACACTATACACACAAATCCTCCCCAAGTTTCTTTAAATAGTTTTGTTTCTATTGAAGAGTGTGTGGTTTACTGTTGTTTTCCATATGTTTTTACTTTTATTTCTATTACCACTATTACTATTATTATTGGAAATATTTCATAAAATCAAAATGATGAACGTGAGACCTCACACGTTTTTTAATAAAAAAAAAATCCAACTAGCACATCAAAAAATAGATGTAAAATTTTAATATAAAAAAAATGATGGCACAGCATTATAATAATAGACCTAATAATATTTAACAACAAAAAAATATATATAATAAAGATTTCAATTGTAATAAATACGAATTGATAACTTTATTGAACTGTTTTTATCATTCTTAGTGAATTTCCACAACAATAAATAACCATAAAAAAAAATAATAATAATATTTCTATCATTATCTAATGATTGCCAAAAATTTCCTCATTCGATTTTATATAAAAACAAGTTTTTTTGCGGGGTTTTTGTTTGTCGATTAATTAGAATAATTACGAATCAAATGTGCGATGACATTTTTATCTACTTTTTTTCTGTTATCAAAATTTTATTGCAGCATCATATTTTATCGTCAATATTAAGAATTCACTATCAAATGTTCTCTTTTCTCTCACAAGAAAATAAACAAAATTACAAAAAAAAAAAACGGGATGTTTTTCTAGTAAACGTATTATATATTATTAAGATCGTTACAGATTTGCTATAATGTTGAGGGAATCACCCGGTATTTATCCATTGAGTAATTTATTGTTTAACCGATTCGATTAAACAACACTTTAATGTAAATATTTTAATTTTAATAAATAAACAGTTGTCATTTAATTTGTTGAATATTTACGAAAATTTCTTTCAATAAATATCGTTTAGTTTATAATAACAATAATAATACAGTATGTCTCATTTAAAACTGTCTTCCATATATTTCAACATCGAAATCAATCAAATTTATGAAAACTTTTCGATTTTATTTATTTATTTTTTTAATTCAATTATTGTCAACAGATTGTGTTAGCGTTTTTGAAATGTGACAAACGTATATCGCCCATTAAATTGCTTATTTTTTTCTAATTACAAATATACCGATAAACTAAGGCAACTAGGTACATTAGAAGAAGAGTGGGAGGAAATCTCCTCCTATTCACGGCATACGATAGAACAATTGTGTGGTCATAGTAGGAGTTTTTTATGAAATTATACCAGATTAATATTAACAATTCATTAGTGCTAAAATTGATTAAAATGTGTAGATAGTTTGGCAATATTGCTTTAAACCAACGTCGTGTATCTAATTTTATTACTTTTAATTAAAAAAATAGACTAATTAATATAATCGATTTATTAAAAATCGATCTTTAATATCTAGAGAATCGATTATTAAAAATCGGTTATAAAAAAAATAATCGATTACTATAAAAATCGATTATTTTTTCACATCCCTAGACTCTTCTCACTGGAGTGAAGGTTAATAGTTGCTATAAATACGTGTTGAATTGAATATAACTGACAAAGCAAGGTATATCAACAAATATGTGTTGTCTTTGTTGTACTCATTATAAGTTTTGAAAATTGTCCACACCCAACTAGGTATACATCTCATGCTGTAATGAGTTGGACAAAGGCGGACTGTACTGTGTCTTATTCTTTTCAAAGTTACAAACAATTTAATAATTCGTTGCTAGATAGACACAACATTTAACTTTCGTGTATGGAATGAAATGAAATTTTGCACACAATATTATATAGTATATTGTTTGAAATTTGATTCTGAAAAATCTCATTATGAGTACGACAAAGACAACACATGTTTGTTGATATTGCTGTCTTAACAACAGTGGGCGTCTAACTAATTAATAAGCATAAAAAACTCCTCCTATTCAACCTACTCTGACCACACAATCGTTCTATCGTATGCCTTGAATAGGGGGATACTTCATCCCACTTTTCTTCTAATGTACCTAGTTGCATTAGTTTACCGGTATATGGTTTGTTAAAGTTATTTTCAATAATATGGGAGTTATTTCGAAAATTACGATTTCGCAGATGAAAATTATAAATTTATACTTGATAGAGTGCTGTCAAACAGTTGCAGCTGTGTAATCTTATTAATTTTGTTTTTTCCATTGTACCAACTTATAGTAACAGTAATCAATAGGCACCTAGAGCAATTGTTTCATGGCACTCTAAAGTGATCCAAATCTAGTTCTATACCACTAACAAGGAAGAATGAAAGAGTAGTTTGTTGTAGCTACTTAAGAAATGTCAGTTATTTTGAAAATTTGGATTTTTCAGGGGGAGATTGCAAAAAAATTATCTACTTTGAGGAGTTTTTAAGGTGCCATACAACAATTGCTATATCTAGTGATTGGTGTATAAGTTGGTATAACAGAGAAAACAAAGGAATACATGCTAAGCTAAAAGAGCAATTGTTTCATGGCACTCTGAACTTTTTCAATTATTCAATTATTTTTGCTTTTGTAATTTTCACCAATATAGTCGAAAATTTCCAAATAATTCCCACATTTTAAAAAATAAGTATAGCAAACTGTTCTCTGTCTCTTTCGCTCTTTTTCTCTTTCTCAACCTTTTTCTGGTTTTCTTGATCTCTTTCTTTCCTTCTTTCTATTTCCTTTTTTATTCCATTTTTGTCTTTTTCTCTTTATCTGTGACAATTACAAAAATTACACTTGATAGAGTGATATTCTTTTGTTTTTTTCAATAGTACCAACTTATAGTAACAATAATTGCGATGTATAGCAATTGTTTTACGGTACTCCTACAGCGATTCAAATCTAACTTTTGTAATGTTCTCCTACAAGCAAGGAAGAGTGAAACAGTAGTTACTTTGAAAAATTGGACTTTTCAGGTCGGAATTACAAATGTATTTTAAAAAGCTTTTAGAATGTTATGAAATAATTACTAGTCTAGTTTAGCAGCAAAATTACTAATCTACGTGGCTATGGATTTATTCTTTTGTTTTTTCTATAATACCAACTTTGAGTAACAATAATGACTAGGTGACAATTGTTTTATAGCGATTCAACAAATATCATTTAGTATATTCCACATATTTCAACAGGGAAATCAGTCGAATTTCCTGAAAATTTACGATTTTTATTTATTAGTTTTTTTTTTTAAATATTTTAGATAGTGTTATAAAATTGAAAAAACCTGTGTTCTTTTTTGAGTGACGCCGTGTATATTGTGTGATTCTATTCCTTAAAAAATTAATTTTAAATCAATTACATAACAATTGTTAGAAAGGAGGAGACAAAGTTATTTTCTCGTTGAAATATGGTTTTCTATTTTTAGAATCCGTAAAGTTGTCTTTTTTTTTCCGCGGTCTTTCTTTCGACACAATTAATTTGTAACAATTGTAGTTTTGTGGAAAATTTATTGCTTGCCTTCACAGAATTTTTTTCACACTCGACTCCTCGTTTGTTTCTTGTAAATTTTGTAAAGTGATCGATTTAGAATTGATTTTCAAAGAATTGCAAATACAACCAATTATCAGAATCATCGTACAGTGTACAGTTAAATAGGCCAAATTGATAGAATCAAAATAGACAAAGAGTCTTTGTTCAATACTTGCTGCTGAAGTCCTACTCGATGCTAAAGTAGCACCTCAACAGTAAAATGTTTATTTTACCGTTAAGGTGGGTTAACTCCATAGCAACCAACAGCAAACGAACAAAAACAATTGCTGTTGTTTAGAGAAATCCAATAGCAACCAACAAGGATTGACAACTGTATAAATAGTTAATGTCAAAACTTATTAGAAAATAAAAAAATTAAATAAATAAAAGTTTGAAAGCCAAGTATTAAACAAAATCTTGTACTGCACATGGTGGTAAAGTCTCTTTACCCATTCTCGGATTCCGCTCTTGGATAAAGTATAACTTTATCACCTCGTACAGTAAATAGCTATTTATACAAATCTACTTATCCAGTATGACACGGCAAATACTGATTTTAAGGTAAAGCCTTTTTCATGATGATATGAGACGTTGAGCGCAAAAGTGGCCCAAGCCATTTATAGAATTTATAAGAAAATCGCAAAACAAAAATACAACATTCTGATGTTGAATATTTCTAAGGCATATATTTATCAGCCTCTGTTGGTACGCACACTAAACTATGGATTGGTCTCTATGTCATTGTAAAACACAATCTATCAGCAAGTTATTTCCACATGTAGCTCTTTTTTAACATTATTGTTGGTGGGGCCACTATTGCGCTCAACGCCTCATATATAATATGAAATTCTAGTCAATTTAATAATTTTTGGCCTAATTTTGGAAACTCCATGCCCTAGGGAAAGTTTATTTTTGGGGTGCTTTGACGTAACCTTTCCTATGAATAGATCATTCTCTCTACTTCAGGAAAGGAGAGCTGCCAAAATTTGTTGATCAAAGACATCTACAATCAAAGAGTCGTTCAGCTTAAGTTTACGAGACGTGCGACTTTAGCCGCGCGACTAGTAGGGTCACACCATCACGATTACTATGCGACTCTTTTATCTACAATTTGATTCAATTGTTGTGTCGTCCAATCTACTTTTCACTATACAACCAAAACAATCATCTTATTGCTAAATTTGCTTCAGTCTCCCCAGATTCTAATTTGATTCACCCAACGATCACAGGTTTCTTTTTAAATTGAACGGTAGGCTTAATAACAACTGGATTTATCGATCCATAATTGACATTTTAATAAATTCTGAAGCGTTTTCCGAAGACACGCAATAAATACACAAAAAGAAAAGAAACGTGTCCAGTATTACGTTTCTCTGACATTGTACAAAATTGTAAATATTGTTCAATTACATTTGTTAAACAACATAAATATGCAAAAAAAATCGTACAAATGTCAGGTGGCAGGTGTGTCTTTCATCAGAAGAAATTGTTAAAAGATCCAATTACGTTTCGTAGAAATTAGATCCTCTCTTACTTTCATTATTTTCTCTCTTATTTCTCTCCTATTTTTCAACAAAATTCTTTCCCAGTTACAAGCCATACATACTCTTTGGAATGATGTCATTTTTTGACACGTAATTTTTTTGTTCGGTCCCGGATTTGTTTATTTAGAGCGTCAACATTTCTATTAATCATCTAATCCGAGTTAATCCAAACGATCGTTTTAATACAAAATGTTAGAGAAGAAAAACTAAAACTAAAAGAATCGAATGAAACTGGGGAATGACTAATAATAATTTTTGAACACCTCCCCTATTTATATACTTTTAAACGTAAAGTAGAATTAATAGACTTCCAGTACATTAATTTACGAATATATTAGATAAACAACATGTGATTTTATTACAAGATTTTATGGTTTTAGAGAAATTTTACGAAATTTCTTTAGAAAATTCAAAATAGGTTTATTATTATTAAGTGTTAAATTTTGCACAATTACCACTTTAACACTAATTATTGTAAATTTATAACAATAGAATTTTATTGAAAAGATTTTGTTGTTTAATATCAGATCAAAAAATCTTTTGCAAAACAACATACGAGAGAAAAAAATTCTCGAATATAATTCCATTGAATTCTGCCAAGTATCAATATTTGATAAATGTTCAATTGTTTTAAATTAATGTCTGCAAACGTGTAGAAATTTTTTCTTCTCAACAATAACAAAAAAAAAGTACACGATTAATAAGATATGAAATTCTAATTTCAGGCTAAATAGTTTTTGTTTTACTGAAAAACAACAAATCGTATATTATTTCCTTATTTCTGGAATCATTTCGAATTCTATTTAAAAATCAATTGATTCGAACGACTTGGTCTCGTCGACCTGATTTCGACCATTTTTGGTTGCTCAAATTGCTCTTTAATTATTGATTATACAGATATGGCACTCTGTCTAAGTACAAACGCAATCAAGTCAAAACAATATTATTTTAAAAGCCTTTAGAGTGCCCTGAAACAATTGTCACCCTTAGTAACCAATTATTAATTTTGGTTGATTTTATTCTTTTGTTTTTCTATAGTGTAGTAAATTTGCTGGTTGAACGAGAAATTTCAAATGTCAAATGTGCAACTGAACGCTCCAAAAGTCCTTATGCGTTTGTTTATATATTTTTTTGTAACCTTAAATTTCGTTATCGTTATACGGTTGTTTTGTGCCTATCAAAATAATTTTTACTAATCACAATATTATTTTATACTCCCACATCTTTCAAACGCCACATTAAATAGTTGGGGATTTTTGGAGCGTTCAGTTGCACATTTCACATTTGAAATTTCACATTCAACCAGCAAATTTGGTAAAGTGAATTCATCGAGCAACAAACGGTTACTAAATTTGACAGATGTCTTGCTAAACAAAGTACGTAGTCCTAGGATTATAAGCGGGAATATGACTATATTCAAGGGTACCAACTTAAATCTAGGAACCCTTTGGTTGATAAATTTAGTATATACCAATTTATAGTAGCAATAATTACCAGATAGTAATTGTTTCCAAGGCACTCTAAAGTCTTCAAATTTAATCGGAATTTTCGCCAAAGGAAGAAAGAAATCAAAACAGGAAGAGAAAAATAAAGAGAACAAGAGAAATATAGAAAAAAAAAGGAAATGGGAAGATGGAAAGAAAGAAAGCGAGAGAGATAAAAAAAACTAGAAAAAGATTGAGAAAGGGAAAGAGAGCGAGAGAGAAAGAGAACAGTTTACTACACTTATTTTTAAAAATGTGGGAATTATTTACAAAAACAAAAATAATTGAAAAACTTCAGAGTGCCATGCAACAATTGCTATTTTAGCTTAGCATTTATTCTTTTGTTTTCTCTGTTATATCAATTTATAGTAATAGCAATCACTAGGTAGATAATAGCAATTGTTTCATGGCACTCTAAAAGCTTCGCAAAATGGATAATTTTTTTGTAATTTTCCCCTGAAAAATCGAATTTTCAAATTAACTGACATTTTTTATAACAAACTATACTATATTCACCGACCAAAGGATCACTAGATTTGACAGATGTTTCGTTAAACAAAGTACGTACTCCCAGGATTGTAAGCGGGGGATATATGGACACACACAAATAAATCCCTAGAAATATCACTATATTCAACGGTACCAACTTAAATCTAGGAACCCTTCGATCGACGAATTTAGGATACTCTTTCACTCTTGCTTGCTTATAGGAGAACATTACAAAAATTAGATTTATAGTGCCATGAAACAATTGTTATATCTAGTGATTATTGTTATTATAAGTTGGTATAATAGAAAAAACAAAAAAATTAATAATTCGCTGATAAGGTTGTAACTGAAACTCCCATATTTTTGAAAAAAAAAACAGTTTAATGAGTAATAAATTAAATAAAAAAAAAAACGGTAAAAACTAAATAAAATCGAATTGGATGAATAGAAGGAGCAAATAAGAATCGCCAAAAAAAGGGAAATCGGAAACAAAGACAAAAGAACGTAGCAAAAATCTTAGCTGACTAGTTTCTAAAAAAAAGGTGCCCACAATATATCCAAAAATGGTTCTGGTCAGTCATTTCTGTGGCCACTGAATTACGCTTTATCTCACCTTTTAGCGTTAAGGACTTGAAAATTTCTTGGATTATGTTCAAGAACATGTCGCCGTCATAAAATATGAATAAAATGTTTGATATTTAGCAATTATGGCTTCAAGCAATTACTTACTGACATTGGTAATAGTTTTCAGTCGCATTTCTCTCTACGCTCTTTTGCCATTTGATTATTATTGGTTAAAACATTGGTGGTCTTACAGCATTATTAACGTACATTATTAAAATAAATACAGACAAATAATAATTCTAATAAATAATTAATCAAAACCATAATCATTTATAAATATTATTATTAAATCATAAAATTATTATTTTTTTGTTTGTTTGCTCCTTTATTATTTTGCAATGGATGAAATTCATTTATAAATGAGATAGCATTCATCGAGCGTAAAAAGTCATAAATGAGCACAGTAACAATGATTGTAAATCAATTTATGGGCTTTTTATGAATGTTAAAAACGTCGAAAACTTTGAATTACTAGCGTCTAAATTATTTAGCCTACTTTTAATACTAAATATAATATTGGAAACATTTTTTTTTCTCGACAGGATTTATTGAGCGGTAATATGCAGAAAATCAAAACCGATCCAGAAGTGGCCGCCTACTATTCACTACCATCATTAACGACAACGTTATCTCTACACGACCATCATGGTAAGTGTTAATTTGATTATTCTCTCACCCATTTCTATACCATTTACTCATTTTAATTATCATTTTTTTATCAATTGTATGTGTGCATGTTATTTAATTGTCGTTTACCCAATTATCATTTTCACCACGTGTACTACAACATTTTTGATTTTTGTTATATGGTTGTTGTTTTGTTTTTAATTAAAAACAACTTGGGTGGTCAACAGTAATTGTATTGTACAATGTTATGTACCATGTGTTGTTAATTCGCAAACACCTGTCATAGATCTTTTAATATTATTGTAGTAGAAGTAGTAGTTTAAGTAGTGGAAGTGTTAAAATTGTATATTTTTCCTACCATATTAAATGTAAATTGTGTAAGAATCGTTTGTGTGAGTGTCAATAACTTTTCGTACAAGGAAAAAATTTCGATTTGTTGGCAACTTTTTTTGTAATTAATTTGCTGATTTTCTAACGTATTTCGAAAAAAAAATGTTTCTTAAGGTAGAAGGAATTCGGCCGATTCGAATGAAGTAATAAATCATACGACCAACAAAGACAGAAAAATTGTGTACATTGATAATTGTAATCTAACGTATAGGCCAATGTTTCTCAAATTGTAGGTCGTGATCTTTGTGAGAGGTCGCACAATTTTATCGCTGGACCACGGGGGGAATCGAGTAGAGATCTAAATAATATAATTGAAATCGATTTGGCGCTTCTAGAGGCGAACCGTCAACCGTTTTCGTAAATCCACAGGGACTCTGTTGTTGCCAACAAAAAATTTGATCACCACCTTTGCGTCTTAATAAAAATACAAAGCTAAAGTCGTAAAAAACTATTCCGCCAAAGTTCGGCGGGATTATCTAACAGATGAACGATTTTCTCATCTTTCTATGTGTTTAGATAGTTGGGAAATGCGGTAGATCTGCCGCAATACAGGAAGAACGAAAAGGACTAACCAATTACATTTTGCACTGTTATGGTTCTCAAACAGTTTTCTATTGTCTCTTGGAGCCACAGAAAAAACTATTCGACGAAGTAATTGTCTTTGTTTATTTACAAAAAGCAACACCAAAGTCGGACAATCGCGCCTTTTGCGAGAAGACTATTTTACCAAAAGGGACACTCTAAGATCGACGGGATCTTCTTGAGACTACCTACAATCTCTTCTAACCGCTTCTAACCGGTCCTATTTCTTTTCGAACCATTCTCCTCTCACTTCCCTATGTTTTTAGATTGTTGGGAAATGCGTTAGATCTGTCGTAGAACAGGGGGAACAAAAAAAAATTTGACCGAATTGTACTTTAGAAACAGGAATTGTTCTCAATCTTTCAGCTTTAGGGCAAGAGAAAAGTTTGGACGTTTTTGGGAGAAAACTTTTTCGCCAAGTCGACCTTCTAAGTTCGACACGATCGTCTAGAGAATGGAATAATCTCTTCTAACAGCCTCTATTGCTTTATTTTTTTTCCAAACCACCTTCTCGCTTTCTTCTGTGTTTTTAAATATTTGGGAAATGCTACAGAACACAGAAAGTGATAGAGAAGATTGGCCCAACGATCATTTTCGAACGATTGACCTACTTAGAAACATTAATTCTTCTCAGAGAGCATCTTACAAGTTTTGCTAAAGAAGTCTTTACGCAAAAACTGTTGCTTCAAAGAGGGACTCTGGCTTTGATTCGCTACAAAAAAGCAACACCAAAGTTTAGACAATTTGGCCAGAAAAGTCCAACCTTCTCTGGCCGTTTTGGGAGACAACTATTTGGTCAAGTGCACTTTTTCTAAGTTCGACATGATCATCTTGAAACTAGCTCATTATTTCTTTCCGAATTGCTTTCTGTTTTTAGATAGTTCCCAAAGGCGGTAGATCACAGGGAGAATAAAGAAGATTTGTTCACAATGATTTTACTTTCATTGTCAGAATCTATCTAGACTCAGCCAGAAGACGAACTCTTCTCAACGAGTTTTGTACAAGTCTTGGGTCGAAAGAAAAGATGCTGGAATCCTGTACGCGAAGCAGTTGATCCAAGTTCTAGAAAAAAATGTGAAACAAAACGTACAACTTTTAGGTCATTCATAATCGCAAAAGGACAATTTTTAATCAATGTTAAAGGTCGTTGTGTGTTGTATACGACGACATAAAAATAATCCGATTTCTCCCCTAACAAAAAACAACGTCTTCTTTCCACCGATAATCACAATTCTACAACTACTATTATAATAATGATTGATTGTTTATAATATTTTATATTAATTATTAGCAAAATATTTATTTAAAGCAAAAGCCGATAGTGTTTATCTTGTTTATTTGTAAATAAAGTTACGGTTTACGCATTCGACATCTAAATATTTACGTGTTTCTGGTCATGGTTAATAAATTTTTCGTGTTTTTTTTTTGCCTGCATTCCCTCAGCTCTTTTTCTTCGTCTATTTTTCTGTTGCTGCTGCTGTTGTTGTTGTTGTTGTGTGCGAATTTATTAATAGATTTACAAATGATAGCAATAAAGTATTTTGAGAAGAAAGCACGTGGCATCCTTCAACATATTTTATAAACAATTTTATAATTATTTAATTTAATCCGAATAAACACACACTCTTTAAGTACAATATACGTCATAGACCTCGCGTTTTGTTTGCTCCCGTAACCTTTTTCTCGATAACAGTAAAGGTCACGATTTCTTCTCATCATCATCATCATCAACAGCATCACACCACTTTCGTCAAGAAGAGAAGGTTAACACCATCAAATCAAAACGTAAACAAAGCGATTATTTCTACTATTTAATAATTTTAACAATTCTCCTGTTATATTGTTGTATTTTTGGCCTGTTTATCAAATTTACTAGGGTTAAACAAGGATTTGACGTATATTATGGGGTTGTACTACTATATCAATAACCAAATAGCCCCAGGATAGTTAAGGGAGTTAATGAGAATGGTTGGCAGGATAGATACACCACCTACCTGCAGGCACAAATCCACCCTTTAATAAAATTATTTTTCTCTGTCGAACAAAAAAAGTGTAATATTATCTGTTTGATAGGGGTTGTAAATAGGTTAAATCGGTGCAATTTTGCTTTATTAATTAGAGTATTGTTTACCTGTTGTTTTCTAAACAGAACAGAAAAAAAACAATGTTAATTGTGTGTTGTGTTATTTGATATGATTGAGAAAGGAAATTTCAATGAGAAAAAGGCGAAATAAATACAATTAATTGATTAATCTCTCTCTGTTGTTGTTGTTGCGTATGTGTTGTAGAGTGGTAGAATTGAGGCCATCAAGTCGTGCAACAATTTTTTTATCAGAAACCGAGAAATTATTGTAATCACGTCGAATTTCGCAATTTGTTTTTTTTCTTATGCTATTATTATCCTTTGCAAAATCTTTGAACGTTTTATCTTTTACGCTTCTTTAAAAAAAAATAATATCAGTTGAAGAGCAATAAAATACAACAAAGTATCATTTTTTGTGTTCTTTTGTTAAAAAAAAATTATAGAAAATTGTTGGAATTTTCAATGTGGGTGGTTTATTAGTCGTTAGCTTGATCCGTTGCAGACATATTTTTCATATTATTAAAACGTAATCATTTAATAAATACGTGATCCTTTCTCAACTACCATCAAGTCACGTGTCTCTTTAGCACAACCATAAAGTATCATGTTCTCTCTACAGGCCATGTAAAATAGCTCTAATGAATCTGTTTTTGTATGTGTGTGCACTTTCATTAAATAAAAATAACATTTAATTGCTTCTAGAGATTTTTTCTTTGTACGCGAGAAATTCTAGTGCATTGCAACAATCTTATATACAGTAAAGGCATTCAGTCCAAACGAAATGTACTTTCTGTTGAAAATTGGGTACTTGTAACCCGTATCATGTAAGATATGTGCAAGAATCTAGCTACATGATCAGTTAATTTTGATGAGACGGTCTCTAAATTAATACAGCAATTGTCAAAATGTGGTGCCTTCATAAAACTCCCCCAAATGTTCGGCGAAAAATCAAGTTGAAATTTCATACAAAACAAATAATTGTGAGAATGTTTGAGAAATACTGATTATCCCTGTTTTTTTCATGATTAGTTTAAACGCACTTTACCTAACTGGAAAAAAACCGATCAGTTTCGAAGAAAATCGAAACTGAATCGATAAATGTTTTTCTAATCGAAGCCCTGTGATAAATTAACACATTTTGAATTCACAAACTGGAAGTGAATCGAAAACCGAAAAAAACCGATATTTTTTCAGGAACGAAAACCGGAACTGAACCGTTATATATGTTTTATTGATCGAACCTAAACCGAAAAAAGTAACGGTTCGAAGCCCAGCTTTTTATCATTCTATCAATCTGTAGATACTACTTTTTTTTTGTCTCATTATAAGCTGCTCTACTTGATTGTGTTTTTATTTCCGGACTGTTGTCTAAAATGTTTACACGATCTTTAGCTGAAGCTTTGATCGCCCGGATAACCTCTTTGGTTCTGCTGAAAAAATATCTATGCAATTTCTATTGAAAACTGGACATCTTACGAATCTGCGAAAGAATCCAGGCTTTAAAGACCACGGTTTTTGGATAAACTTGGATGAGGCGATCCGATGGTTGTTAAAGCGTGATCCACTGACGACTCGTTGAAACCTTTGTTTGGCGAATTGTGAGGAAAAAATTGAGAGGTACTGATTGTCTATTTTTCTGTGTATGATTATTTCAAATGCACTCTTCTGACTCTTTTTCGTCGGGATTTTTTTCAGCAGAATATTGTACCTTTATTTTGCGGTTGTTTTCGATAATTCTTACATGAAGCTTTGATGCCTTCTATCCCTACGATTCTGCTTAATTCGTTCTGTTCTACAGGGTAGGCATTTCATCAAGGTGGATAGGAAGCTTTTCGTTACCACCACCCACTGTTAATATTTGTACGTGAGTGAAAAAGAAAAATAGAAATAAAACTCCATCCATCCTTGGTTATTTTAGTGACCTTCCTCTTTGGAATGAGACCCATTGTGGCATGTAAGAATTTATCTACGACTTGCCAAACATCTGCTATCTTCGCTCTCTAGATTTTTTTGACTCATGTACAAATCTCAACAGCAGTTAGTAACGTGACTCATAGATGGAATGCCTACCCTGTATAAGAAAATAAACGTCTCTACTAGCCGAATTTTGACTCGCAAACATCTTCATAAAAGTAGGAATTTTAAATGGTCAAATTCTGCTAATTTTTGTTATTGAATCACACACACACTCACACACCTGGCAACAGTTCGATTTCTTTTCCTTCTTCTCCTCGTATATTCACCTCACTCTTATTATTATTATTGTTACTATTATTATTGTGGATCTAATTAAAGCAACGTTTCGGTTTGTACTTTTATGTAGTAACCAGGTTGGGACAAATGGGCATTTTAATCGGCCGTGTTATTACAAAAACTCATACCTCTATTATATTGCGAGAGAGACCCAGAGAGCTATAATAACAGTATAAGAACGTGTTAAAAGTGAGCGAAACCAAATTGACTAATTGGTATTTTTGGTTTTGATCTTTTCAAAGTAATGAAAATAGTTAATAAATTTGTTGTGATATATACTTACAGTTAATTCGTTTGTTATGAAAGTTTATTTTGCAAACAGGAATTTTGCGTAAAGATATCGCTTTTGATCTTGAAATGTATTTATAAAGTCGACTGTCATCATACGTGATATGTTCATATGTGTTTTAAATATATTAAAGACACGACTAATTCAATCATTCCGTTTCATATAATTTCCAAACTGTTTCCTTTACAATATTAACAACAGACTTTAATCATTTTGCATATGACTCTTTTGAAATTAAAAGAGGAAAACTATTTCCAATTTTGTTTTGTTTGTAGGTCTTGTTCCGACATCCTCAGCAGCAGTGGCACTAAATGGTAATATTCATGGTGTAATCACTGGTAGTAGCGGTGGCAATAGTACGGCTTCATTGGAATCAACAGAGGAACCGACACGTTCAACAAGTGCCGCCAGTTCCAGTCATTCACCACAACCTCAACCAACATCATCAACAACCCCATCAGCAACTTCCAATAATAATAATAATAACAATAATAGTAGTAATAATAATAATAATAGTAATAATAGTCAAAGTAAGCCACCTTATTCGTACGTTGCATTGATAGCGATGGCGATACAATCGTCGCAAACGAAACGTGCCACATTATCCGAAATATACGCTTACATCACCGCAAAATTCCCATATTTCGAACGTAACAAGAAAGGTTGGCAGAATTCAATACGACACAATTTGAGTTTGAATGAATGTTTCGTCAAAGTGCCCCGTGAAGGTGGTGGTGAACGTAAAGGTAATTATTGGACATTAGATCCCCAATATGAGGATATGTTCGAGAATGGTAATTACCGACGGCGGCGACGTATGAAACGACCCTATCGTTCCGCTCAACCGTATCCAAAGGCATTCTTCGGTGATGCCTTAACACAACACGGTCTACCATTAACACGGAATATCTTTACACCACCCACATATCCACCACCGTATTCACGGTATGATACAACAGCCGCGGCGGCAGCCTCATGGTTAGGACAATCACAATTGGCCGCTGCAGCGGCATCGTACAGTACAAGTTGTAATACACCAACCAGTTACCATCATCATCCAACACAACAGACCTATCATCATCCAACACCAACACCGTTTGGTGCGTGCAGTGTACGACAGGATGGTACGGCAAGTGGTCGATATCCACCGTATTGGCCGCCAGATAGTGAGTACTCTCCCAATGGTCCCCACAGTTCACCCCCTGCTGATCCACAGCTACTGTTGCAGTGGTGACTACCACCATCAAGGATGAGCCCAGCAGTCCCACCTTTCCCAAGTGCTTCATGTAAGAAGATACCACCACGTTTTTAAAACAAACACACAAAACAATTGATATATAAAAGCACGCTATTCTTTCTTTCTATTAATCAATCTATTTTTTAATTTAATTTATATTCCGTCCGATCATCTATTAATTAATAATTAAATAATTAATTTAAACAAAACAAAAATAACGAGACTCCCACATCAACGGGATCTATTCTGTATAATTGTATTTATGTTATGTAATTTAATCTTTCTAGTTTTGATTTATCTGTGTTATTTACATAAATGTAATTTCTAAAAAAAAAAAATTAAATAAATAAATTTAGATGACAAAAAATTTAATTTAGCAGTTTGTGCGCGCCCCAATTTCTTCTGTTACTAAGCACAATTCTAGAATAAACATCCAAAAAATCCAAGATAACACGATTAACTGAAAGGTCATTAACACAATTAGCCGAATTACCGACCAAAAAAAAAAAAATTGTGTAGAATAATAACGCAATTCGTTCGCAGTTGAGAGAGGAGACATATCTACACAGGAAATTTCCAAAGATACAGCGAACAGCTGAAAAAAAGAAGGCATACAGCCGGATATAAACAAGACTTTTAAGTTATTGACGACTTCCACCCCCTATTTAACACTTGTGTCACATATCACACACTTGATAAAAACCACCACAACCCCTAATAAATTCGGGTGGGTGTTATTTACAAAACACGGGATTTCACTCAAACATTTGCCGCTAAAACTAAATCATTGATAATGGGGTAGTAGATCATTTTTTTGATGGATGTTGTGTTTCTGTGGAATTTATTGGGAGAAGATGATGTGTTTATTTATTTGGAAATAGTTATAATTTTTTTTCTTAAATAATAATAGAATAATGTTGGAAAATTTGAGTTGTGTTTTTGAAAAGATTTTCGCAAAGTAATTTCCTGTTTTTCTATACAAAAACCTGAATTATTTCTCAAAATATTGTGAGGCAATCAAATGTTTCCTGTAATAATAATAAATCATAGTTTATCTAAAATTTTGACAAAAATACACCGCTAATAGTTGTACGAAAATAACTGTGAAATAATTGTAGTTTTGTATAACGTGTGCACAAAGTGTGGCTGTATTATTATTGAAAATCTAGTGCGCCACGTGATCGCTAATTCTTCCATTTACAGCACGTTACTATGGAAAATTAATTGTCGCTTGATGCCCTATATAATGATGACAATAATCGGGCGGTCTGGCCGTTACGAAGTGAGCCAGTTTATGTTAAAAAAGCGTTTCTATAAACAGTGTACCTACCGACCCTATGGTTCTTATGGCCAATCCACCCCTGAATCGTATCTCAGAACGAAATGCAAATTTTCTTTAGAAGGGACGCCTACCAAAATATTTTGAAGATGGGTCTTCATTTGCCTCAGATTTTGGTTGTTTATTCGATAAAGATATAGAAAAAGACCATAAGCTATCATTAGAGATCGGATTTTAGATAAATTAAAAAAAATCTATGACAGTAGTAATCGTATTAGTCAATAGATAGTTGTCTGGTGAACCGTAGCTCAGAAAAAGGTGCATAATTTTCAATAAACGGGGCCGCCTTTTCGAACAAGTTTGTACCTATCAATTTTTGAAGATGGGACTCGGTTTGGCTCAGGTCTTAGTTGTTCATTCGATAAAAATCTAAAAAAAGCCTTATCAAATCAAGGATCATTAGAGATCGGATTTTAGATAGCATACATTTCTATAAAAAGCAGCCCACCAGTAGCTGTTTGCAGAATGTCTAATGAAGTTTCCATTGTTTTTGTTAGACGAAGATCTATAAAACGCTTGATAAATCACCAATGATCGGAGTTTAGATAGAACCAAACTGCTAAAATACGTAAATTAGGCGGTAAAAGAAATTAAAAGGGAAGGTATAGAAATGGAAATAGAGCAGAAATGCGATCACTACTTATCATCATCAGCATTTAAACCTTACACTACTGTGGAAGTAGTTGACTGGTTTTTTTTTTAGTTCTAAGATGTTCTCTCTATCTCGAGGAGTTTTACACTCTTTCCTTATTGATTTGTGAGTTTCTGAAACCTCTAGGATTTCAGAAGATCCAAAAAGAGCCAACTATTTTCGCAAGGAAGAAATCCAAGCTTTCTTAAGTAGGTACACCAATTTTCCAATTTCTTAAAAAAGCAATAAATTAATACTTCCACTAATGCGCTCCTCAAATGGTATTACAAAAATGTTCTTGAACCATCATTAAAAGTTATTTTTGGACTAAAATGATACGTTCTTTGCCATTCTGCTATGTTTGTTGCGTTGGCTTGAAGGCGAATCGTTTAAATTCAATACTGGCTATAAATGATTGAAAGCAGCAGGAAAGAGTTTGGATTTACGGCGACTGGAAGCTAATTATTTCAAGAATGTTTTCTTCGACGAAAAATTGCCTAAAAGATTACTCGACTATGAGGAGTGGTGATCTGAAGCTTAAGCTTCATTAATCTCATGGAAATCAGCCCATATCGAACAGAATCTAAGCGTTTCAAATAGCTCGTTGTCAATGTATTTTTTGGACACTTCCTGGAACAAACAGTGAAGAAAAGAGAAGCACAATGGAAAATGCAATTTTTCATGTAAATCACCTACACCATGGGTGGCCAACAAGTCGATTTCCCAGCCAATTTTTGGTCGATTGCTCGCGATGTCCTTATTCAACTCAACTAGCATGTGATAGTTTCTCTTTATTAGCATATTTACGGGCCAAAAGGTGACTAGGTTTCGGTTGGTACGCTTGAATCTAGTGATATTTCTGGTGATTTTTTTGTTTACTTATGTATGCTTTCTATTATCCTGAGTTTACATAGTTTGTTTAACGACAAGTCCGTCAAATTTAGTAACTCTTTAGCCGGGTCCAGACGAGAGCAAGTACAACCTGAGCACGCACACATAAGTCGAGCACGCATATGTATTTGCTCGTTGTGTGCGTAAACAGGAATGTAGTGTGTTCGTTGTGCGTTTTATATTTAGTGCTCGCACTGCTCCAGTTGTATGTGGACCATCAACAATATGAAACTAATACAAAACGCGTCCGGACAGAGCAAGTCGAAACACGCACAAGGCGCACATTTCCTTTGAGCAATTCCAAAAAACCGACAGCCGCCGGCTCAGGTTGTTTGTGTGCGCTCGCGTTCGTTTTACCGTCTACACTTGAGCATTTACGTGTGCTCACCTTTTTTGTGTGCTCATTGCTCTCGACTGGATCCGGCTTTTGATTTCCAAATCCACTATACCTGTGCTAAACATCATTCAGTTGATTTTAAATATACTACAATTTTTATGATCAAAAGTAGATCTTCCGCGATAACAAAAGTTGGCCACCCCTGCTGTAAACGACCACCTCGTGCAATTATAACTCACTTTTCATGCAACTGTAGCAAACCAGCTCTCTGTAACCGCATGCATTGTAAATTGGCTTGCAAAACCAATAAAGTTTTTATTGATATCGAAAATGTCAACCTCATTAACGAATTGTTATTGTATTTGCTCTAGTTGATTGTCGAATTACAACAAAAAAAAAACAACAAACAAACATCAACTATATGGTATTATTAGTGTTTTAAAACACGTATATATTATAAAATTATTTATGTAATTTCACTTATGAATAAGGTACTTACACTTACGCACACAAACATAATTTCTATTGATATACATATACGAACGTGTGTGTTTGTGTGTATGTAGTATTTGAATTTAAATACCTACTTGTTGGGTTCATAATGTACTCAAAACAAACAAGTCGTGAAAATGTTTAGTGGATATTTTGAAAACTGTCATTCGGGATCTTTATGTTTACTAAACGAAACCGAACGTTTCAACAAACACTCATCTCTATGTATTACAAACATATCAATGTCTTGTAAATATCATTTTTATTTCAATGTGTTTTATAAATAAATATATTAGACAATATTTATTTGCTTTTCTTCATTTTTGCTCTGTTTTTCGTTTGTGTGTAGAAACAATCCATCAAAAAAACAAATTGACGAAGAGAAATCGCACACGCAGAAAACCTACGATTTTAGTTCGATAAAACCGTTCGATGTTGCCGTTAATCTCTTGTGTCATTAAAGATTTGTAATCCTGTCAGAAATCGTAGAAGAATTCGCAATTACTCGAAATAAACTCGATTAGATTGTGTGTTTTTGGCTGTCGACTAAATCACATTTAATTTGTTACGAAGACATCGAACAACCCAAAAAAAAACCTAGATATATAAACGTTATACTATTTAAACCTACAACACATCGGTCGTCCTGAGGGATTAACTTGGGGAATGTGAGAAATTATAAGAGGCTTTTTTAAAATAGTCACCCAGTTGACAGCGTAGGTCGTAAGACGTACTGCCAACAGCTGACGGCGACGACTACTACGAGAGTTCACACTGTTTCTTGTCGACGACGACGACGACGACATCGACATCATCAGCGTCGGCGGCGTTGACGCCATTCTTGATGACAATAATGTTTAATTTACATTAATAACACAACTTTCAGGGAGTCTTTAGATGAAATTTATAAAATGTATGGCCTGATTTGAGAATGTTAAAAGCTTAATCTACACACAATTTTAAATGGTTAAGTAAATCACTAGCATTTACAAGTCACTGCCACCAATAACAATAACAAAAAAATAAAATAAAATAAAATAAATAAAAAAAAGTGAAATTATGTGGTCTATTTAAGTGCGGGATGTATGCCAATCAGTAGCGTCACATTTGATTCTATAAAAATTCACCGTTAATCAAGTCAATGGCGTCGTCTACTAAGTGAAGATGGATGTCGATTTGGTTCAGATTTTGGTTGTTTAATCACTTTGTTAGACAAAGATGTCGACAAAGGTTTAATAAATCATCAACGATCATTAAAGATCGGACTTTAGATCTAATAAAACTACTATAAAATGCAAATTAAAAGATAGAAGAAATGAACAAAGAGTAGGAATCCGATCACTAATTATCATCGTCATTATTAAAATTATACGTTTCGATGGTACTAGAAGACAATTTTTTTTGGGGTTGAGATGCTCTCTTGTGAAATTTGCTTATTTTTTCGATATTTATTTGAGTTCCTAAAATTTGACTAATTTGCGAAATTCTAGTAGGCTCAAGAATAGCCAGCTTGTTCCACAAGGAAGAAATAATATCTTATACCAGTGGTGGCGAACCTTTAGAGTTAGGTTCGCTATCACTATCATATACTGTGTGTCCAAGACATGCTCAAAATATGTCCGAAATATTTGATGGGATTTCCAATTTTTGAAGATGGGTTTCGGTATGGTTCAAGCATGTTTTTATCAAAAAGACCTAAGAAAAAGGCTTACTAAATCAGTAGAAATCAGATTTTACATAGATAAAACTGCTAAAAAAAGTAAATTTGAAAGACAGGTGGAGAAAATTGAAAAAGGGCAGGTTTTCACTTGGAATCCGATCACTAATTATCATCGACACAATCATCCAAACTATATAGTCCTGTAGAAGCAGATAATTATTTTGTGGTTTTCAAATGCTCGCTTGTGAAGTTTTTCTATTTTTTTTTCTTATTTATTCGAGTTCCTAAGATCTCTAGAACAGGGCCAACTTGTTCCATAACGAAGAGATAGTGTCTAATAATGCGTTTAAAGGATTTCTCCACCGGTCCAGGCAAACTTTCTTTGATTCCATAATTTTCAAATTTCTCAAAAAAAAGCGATAATGCCTTTACTAATCGATTACTGAACGGAATCTAGAAATTAAGCTCGCAAAACGGTACCTGAGTCGAATTGTAGACGAATTGTTTAAATCTGACACTGGATCTAAATGAGACAAACGAGATGAGGAGCAGTGGCGGCGGGTCAGGCTTTACGAGAGAGCCCTGAAGAGAATTATTTCAAGACGCTTTCTTCTCTTAGGAAACTATTCTATTTTTGAAGTGAAACTTCTTTAATATTTTTCAATGTATTTTCCCTATGTAACGAAAATGCGAGACCCCGTGAGGGGAAACACTTGCCAATAGCGTCGCTTATACTCGGTCAGTTCTGCCAACTGTGTAAAATAAACACAAGGGTCTATAGTTGGTGTCATTGATGGATGTACAGCGCCCTTTGGAACGAAACTAAAATTTCAAGGCTTACGACAGAAAGAAAATAGACCAAGAAAAACATGAACTTCATCTCGAACCTAAGAAGATTCACCTTTAAAGCGCGCGGCATTCCACGCACTTTCAATTTTTTTCTTTGTTTATTTGAGCCCCTAAACGCGGTAGGATTTAGTCTATCGAGATTAACCACTTCGTCTTTAAATACCTTATTTATATAACAACTCTGTTGGGTTATCTCTAGCGATAAGTTCTTTAAAGACATTGGAATTGTACTATATACGAATCCAACTGTTTGTGATTCTGTAAGTCCTTAATCTAAATAGAATTGTTTGAACTTAAACAAGATTTTTTCGAGAGAATTTCTGTTCTTTATTTCCTTAGAACCCCAAATCGCCTACAGTTTTTTTCCGGACTTTATAGATGTTTTATTTCTGGACACTTAAGGAACCCAAGTTGGCGATCTTTCCTACGCCACTGACACAAATCTCGTCAATTGCCAACTATTCTAATTGATTTTCTATGTAGAAATTCT
This sequence comes from Epicauta chinensis, assembly GCA_021725515.1. Taxonomy (NCBI): domain Eukaryota; kingdom Metazoa; phylum Arthropoda; class Insecta; order Coleoptera; family Meloidae; genus Epicauta; species Epicauta chinensis. The sequence goes on from JAEDXX010000041.1 coordinate 352,714, forward strand.
ATCAATTAAATATATACGACCAATTCATTCATAAATTATACTCTAATTATTAATGATATTAATCAATGGGGATCTACGAAAATAAAATTTGTTGATCAACATTACAATTTAAATCATCATTTAATTTTTATTTATAATAGATTTAAAAATAACACCCGGATGAATAATCTTTCTATTTTTTCCAACTCATTTATTATCAAAAAAAATAAAAAGAGGAGCCACTCTACTGATGATGATCATGATGATTAAGTTGAAGATGATGATGTACACAAACTAAGTCCAAAGACAATATAACATTTGTGTGAATAGTGCTTTAGAATGCACACGCACCTGTTTGGTATTGTCAAAATCTAAATTGGTCATGACAACGATGTATGTTGTACCTGTTTAATATACAATACGAAAATATCGTAGGTGGAATTTGAAAGATTTTCCTACCAAAAAAAAAAAGACAATTTGTTTTCAACTTTAAGTACACATCGTTATTACACAATATTTCTTCCAGTTTTAATCAAGACAAATCTAGTTGGCCACGATGCGACATGGCCTGAAAACGATCTCACACACACTGAAATGTTTTGAATTTTCGAAAAAATTATTAAAAAATTGCACAATTGCGCGACAATCACACCAATAAATAGGTGAATTTGTTTTTTGACTGACATTTGTTTAGATTCTGTGTGATATTGATAATAAATTTTACTACATTCTGTCGGTTGTTTCGTTTTTTTTTTGATTTTTTATTGCCATTAAATGCCACAAGTAATTTGATTTAAAAACAACAAACACATAAACAAACAAAGACAAATGTCTAAGATGATTGTTTATTGTTTTGCAAATGTTCAAATTCAAAATACCACAACAACGCTTCTATTCGAATCACAGAATTTATCTAAAAAAATTCCCAAAATATCATGTGCAACTTTTTAAAAATATCTCCCAACAAATATCTGGTGAAGACTAATAATAATGTAATGTAGGGAGATTTTGAAAAATACGTAAAAATTACTATAGTGTTAAGAACTCCACACATAAGCATACATCTATGTACAAAATAAAACGCATTCCATACTATTAAAAGAGAGATTTATGATAGAAAAAAAGTGGCTTTCCTAAATGTCTACAAATTGTCGAGCCGGCAAATGAGCACCATTTATCAACTAGTCTAACAACACCAACAAAAAAAATATATGGTTCGTTGTTTCAGAACGGTTCCAAAAGTTAATTTTATACTTTATCCTGAATAAATCCGTAATGTTGACATTTTTATTTGTTTGAGAAATTTTTCACGATGACCACACACTCCCACATTTCTCTTTCTCTGTTTCTTTTTTTAATCATTAATATTTCACGAAAATATCATTATTGTGGATAAAATTATTTGAAAACGAGTGTACAAGTAATTTTCGAATATAATTGCAATGTTAGCAGTTCATTCATTCATGTTTGTTGACAGGAGTTTTGCCAGAAAATTTCTTCAAATACAAGCGAAATTGCTTGTAACAATTTTCACTAATTTTTTGTTCTTATTCATATCTACATCATTTTTTATATTTTCATAAATATTGAGTTAGATTTCAGCCGCGAAAATTTTGAAATTTTTACAATACCCACCGCGACACCTAGCGATGATTATTATAACTACAAGAGTAGTTCAAATGTACTAGTCCACAGGTGGCGAATTAACATTAAAAATTAGGATATTCTTCAAATTATTTATACATTGTTCGATTTACAATGACGTATTTTTTTTAAATAATAATTGATTTTAGTAATAACCATTTATAATAATGTTAATATTAGAATTAAGCAACAGTAGATCAAAATCAAATACTATAGTATAATTGGTTGCATAACAATCGTCGCGATGTTTAAATATACATAACGTCCTAACAGTATCGTCCACTCATACAGCGGTTCTAAAAATTCAATATAAAACATTTTCTATGGAAGTATAGTTTAGATTTTTTTTGTAGCTTGACGTTTTAGTTTACCAATGTAACAATTTCTTTGTATATTATGGCAACTTTCAGCTTTATTTTAGGATATTTTATCAGTAAAAACGATGATTTTTCAGATTGCGATTGTGAATTTTCAAGAAAACGCACTGTGGGATGAGCATGAAAATATTTGTTGGACTGATTAATTTTTTTGTTTTCTGAAAATCTTAATTGTGTATAAGCCCTTAAGAGGTTATTTTAGCAAGCAATATTCCAAAAAAGGTTTAAAGAGAGTAATTGTGTTCCGTGAAAGAAATGATCATTGTTTTACGCATTGCAAAAGGTTTGAGCAAGGCAGACCTGAATATTCCTGTCGCTTATTAATTAATAATGTGATTGAGCGCACTTGTTTGACATTTTCGTGAATTAATAGATTTTCGCTTTGAGCCATTTTGCGTATAAAAGTTAAAATGCCAAAATAGTCGCGATAATATTTTGTAGAATTTAGAAAACCGTAACAAAAAAACTCAACTGACCCATTGAAAAGTATCGCATTAAATCAACGGAAAACAATTTAAAAATCGGCTTTTTCGTATGAGACACCGATGAGGAAAATAAAAAGAGACTCACGGTTTGGTTTTAGTTGATAACAGCTTAACTGTAACAAAAATAGAAAGAAAATCTATTAATTTTGTAAAAAAAATAATTATTTGGAAATTAACCATTCTTATGGGAATCCTGGAGCAGTTCGGCATGGGATGCTGTTGGAAACTTAAAAAAAATAATAATCCAAGGGTAGGTTTGGAAAATTCAATTTCTGTACTTTCAAAATAAAGGCAGATGTTGACTGAGAGAATTTTCCAAAAAAATCTATGAGATGTGAAGATCTGATAGAGAATTGATTAATTGTTCGTTTCTGGAACTGAAAAATTTCCATCTTCAACTAGTAAATAAGTCCTCTAAAAATAACATTTTCCGAAATGAATCAAACCTTCTGTATTTAGCACTAGTTCCGAAATGTTCTAACGTAGTACGCCAATCCCCATATTCATCAGAGTATGTTTTTGTTAATTAATAATAGAGCAGTTTTAACGAAAGTGTCGCTAAAAATTATGCCGCTTCAGACAGCTGTGTGGCCTCGGGCCGGCCCTGCGTATTTTTTAATTTGAATTGAATACAATTTGAATTATTCAAGAAATTTATGCTACATTTATTTTATAATAACGCACATACAAAAGATGAAAAATAAATACGAAAAATTCATTATTTTGGGAAATATGTGAGTACTCAAAAATTCAAGACCCAACTATCCGCTAGCGGATAAAAATCATAGAATTAAAGAGAGAACGCAAAATGTGGAAGTTTGTCATATTTGAAGTACCTACACATTGAAAATCCAACCAATAGATAATTTAATATAGGTGTGAATCCGACCATCCTTGCTCTAGTCCTCTAAATAAATTACTAAAAAAACCACCAAGATCCTCTTTCACCTTGCTTAGAGATAATTATATTTATATATCAAGGATAGTCGATTTTGTTTCTATTAATGTTACTAAATACGATGACAAAATAGTAATTAATGTATCAAAGGCGTTATAGGGCAAATAACGGCCGTGGTGTATTCATGACTTCATGTCATAAATAGAGAACGGATTTCTCGCCAAATTTGATGGCATGACGTCACTAGTTCGAACTAACAAATAGCCAAGCGGAACATAGAAATACATTGTAAAGGAAACATCGCAATTTAATTGAATATTGAAGATGATAGAATATTTTAAATCAGAAAACAGGCCTACGCCAATAGTTTGCCACAAGAGAACGACAAACGTGCGACAATCTAAGAACGCTTCCCACTTCAAAGTTTATCCGTTCTCTGGTCATAAGTGAAAGAAACAATTTAACTTAATTTTTGGTATTTTTTTTCTCAATTTGTTCCTTTGACATCTGAAAAACTGAGGTTATGATCACATTTTTAATGATGGCAAAAAAGATAGTTTATCATAGCCACGGGCCTTAACAGCGGGCTGTTAGTTTTCATAACGACATCGCAACGAATGCCTCGTCGTCAAGTAATAGTTCTTTACTACCACATTCACGAGTGAATAACGGTACTCTACCACCGTGCGCACTAAAAGATTTTTTTCAATACTTGCCCTTAAAACTCTTTTTAATTTATTTAATTTTTTAAATTTTCTGATAAGTTATGACATTAATTATTCATACAGTTGCCAATGGTTGTTGGTTGCTATTGGATTTGACTAAACAACCAGCAATTGTTTTTGTTTATTTGCTATTGGTTTCTATGGAGTTGCTCGATGGTAAAGTAAACACTTTACCGTTAAGGTGGGTAAAATGCTACTTTACCATCGAGTTTTTAGTCGATAAAGTACGAAATATTGAAAAAAACAATTATTATTTGCTTATTAATGCAATCGTTTTTATATCTAAATGGTCCAATGTACGTATGACATAAAACATTTTAAATCTTTTCCCAATATATTTATTTTAATAATGATGATAATAATAATCAACAATTATATGAAAGAATCTCGATATTGACATTGATAAATAAGTATAATTAAATACAAATAATATTTTAAAATGTTATTCAATTAATTAATAATCTCATGTTATTACGTGAGATAAAGCAGAAGGAGTGAGAATGTTAAATACACACATACACTTACACACATATTTCTTTGGTAATTAGATGGGTTTTTGTAATTTCATTAAATGTGAAAACCATTAATAACAAAATAGATTGATTCACTATTTAAAACATTAGAATTCACTCAACCATTACAAAATAACACAAATAGATAAATCAAATAGCCAGAAAATTCCCATAACACACAAATTTTAGAAATTGTTTCACTTTTATAATCGAATGAAAGAATTCCCCTGTGAACAAAACTTATTACTCTGGAATGGATTTCTATCAAAAAAAAAGAATGATGCAACAACAACCAATTTATTCTTCTTCCAAATCATTATTAAAATAATGATTAGTTTACAATAATATGCAGCTATAGGTGTGATGTTTATAGGTATACTTGCATAATATCGATCATGATGATGATGATTTTAAAGGTTTTACTAATTATTTCATAAGATAACAATAAAGCGAAAATTATTATATTATTTTGACATTAACGTTAATTGTAATATCAAATAGAATTAACGATTTTACATTCACCCTATAACTGATTCAAAAATGATTTCATTTAGGTCAAGTATTTACAACAGTTTCAAGATGTTCTAATTTTCATTGCAAATTATTTAAAAAAAATAAAATACTAATAAACGATTGTAAAGTCTTTTTTTTTTCCTCTAATCATGGTCGTCTCATCTATCACACCAACCTATATTAAGTCATTACATTAGTTCAAGGTGGCGGTATTCTTCTAAATTCTAAATCAAAGCGATAGTTTTGAATGGCAAAAGTTGATGATGATAGAAAAAGATCGTTGGAAAAGTGAATCAACAGAGACACAACTGTATCAAGGGAACCTTGACATAAACGTTTACTGATTCAAACAATTTCAAGATGCTTTTATTTCAAAATGAACAAAGACTTGTTTTGAAATTGTTCTGAATAAATTGTGCATCGATTTGAATACAGTTCCGGGAATTTTCCTTTCGTTCTTCTTAAATACCAGGATATTACTCTTTTATTATAGGAAAATTTGAAAATTTTTCTCTATAAATTATACTCATTTACATTTATTTATAAATTTGTTAATTTATGGTAGAAAAATTGTATGTTTTTGTTGAAATATTAAATTATGTAATCGATTTGTCCATTAATAAAAAAATCTCAAAGTTCTAGGTAAATATGAATCATTTTTAAGCGCCAGCATTGCACGCGGATTTGTTAACATTTTAAAAAAAAAATTCAGCTATCTGATTATTATTCCATTCAATTATGTAGGGCATCAAGTGATAGTTGATTTCTCCCAAAAATGTGAAAACAAATTTGGTGCTATTTGACATTATTACATGGAATTTCTATTAAATGTAGCGGATTTCTTTAGAAATTTAAACAAAAAAAAAACAAAAGATGTAACATCAAAAACAATACAATTTTCTTAAAATCACTACTTTCACCTGAAAAACTTTCAAACATTAACAAAACAAGATGGAAAATTGTTATTCAAACGGGAAAATACAATGACAGAGTTCAACCTTGCCGTCCTAAGGCGATCGAAAATTTTGATAGAACTTCCTTGAATTAATTGTAGTTTAGAAAAATAGGCAGTTGAATATGCAATAATTCATTGAATTACATTTCAATGTGTTTATTTCACTTGCCAGCACTGTATAATAATAATGTTGTGCTGTATTTAGAAAATAAAAACCAAACTTCAAAAAAATGTCTTAGAAATGCATTGTTGTAAATAAACTTTTAAATTGTTGTAAACTTTTAAACTATTGAATCAATTCAACTATAGAAGATAAGACAAAGACAGAATGATATTCCATTGAATAACTAGTCAACAATTTGATCATCCAATTGAACATGATTCCATCTTTGTCGGATACAGGGTTGGCCATAGCTTTTGTATGCAGAAGACCTACTTTTGATAATAGAAATTATGTCGCGATAGACTTATCGATTTGTTGTATTTTAGAAATAGTGTAGAATGTACAAAAGCGGGAGAAAGAGCCAGTGAAACGATTGAAGAATTTCACTCGATCCGATTGCCTAGTATCGTATTTGACATCACCAACTGGCCTTCATCCAATGCTTATAGCCTTCACAATGTAAAAACCAATTGACAATATCCCCGCAAGTGTGCCTAAAGGTTTAAATAAAGAAGCTACCACATATGCCATTTGAGTTAAATAGAGATATCGCAAGCGATCGACCAAAATTGACTTGGCCACCCCTGGTCTGATACATTAATCATTAGTTGCCGAAAATCGAATTGGTCAATTCTGGTCGATTACATTACATAATCTTGAAACTTAATTAAATCAAAACGAAGCATTTAGACTTTATCTATTCTAACCTTGTCCGAATTTTAATCGTGTCTACGAATCAAATTAGACATTATTTTTGACTTACAAACGAAAATTTCGCGATTTTACTTGAATAGAATTTTCGTTTAAGAATCGGAAGAAAATTGTCAATTCAAATGGAAACCGCAAAGTGACAATGACATAATTTAACCTTGTCAGAATTCTAATTGTGGCTCTTATGACATTCTAGATGGAAATTATTGTGTAAAAACGAATGAGGAAATTGAAAAATTGTAAAGAAAAACAGGAAGTTTCAACACCATCACGTTTTATAGTAATTAATATATCGAGGTCGTTATGAGGCGTATAACGCCCGTGGTGGATTCATGAATTTATGCCATACGTAAAAGAAGCATTTTAACATTATTTTTGGTTTTTTAAAATTTTTCTTTGATATCTGAAAAATTGATTTTATGATCATATTTTTAATGACAACAAAAAAAGTCATAGCAACGGGCTATAACAGCGGGCTATTATTTTGCATAACGCCATTGCAACGCCAGAATTGCCCGTCGTCATGTAAACAATTATTATTTGCTTATTAATACAATCGTTTTGATATCTATTAGTGATTTAATAATATACATGTATGACATAAAAGTTCATTATAGTTCGTCTCATTATTGCTCTTGTTTTCACTTTCATCTTCAACACATTAGAAAGTTTAGACGAACTATATCGAATTTGATACAGCTTCAGGTGTAAACAGAATTAAAGGATATCCGCACTAATTAACGGTTTATATACAATTAAGAATCGATTAAAATATAAGATGCAATTTGAAATTATCTCAACTTTCACTTATACAGTCCTTTGGTTATTATTAAAAATTTTCTATGGTTACGCTACTGATTAAGCAATCAATAATCAAATATATTTAAAGCTAATTAAATTTCATCACTAAATTACGGTATAAACGAACTTCACCATTGCATTAATTAGTTCTGTTTACATCTACTATTGTTTTATTTTTCCTTAATAAGCAAATTGTGGATAATTATTTTGTGTTAGTTGTTTGATTAGATATTGATTCGATCAGTTTTTTTGATTTATTGATGATGTCAGAGGCGTGTATGCCGTTGGGTACACACGTGACCATATTCATTATATTAACCATACATAGCTGTATTTTTAAAAATAATAGATACAGACATACACCAAGGTTGTCCACTTGTTAATTATACATCAATATAAATTAACGTACATCTCTCTAGGCGCACATCTGACTATAAAAAAAAATTATTTTTATTTATTAACTGTAAATTCCATTTATATCCATCACAAAAGGTACAAATTATTGAGAATTATGACATCACACAGTGTGATGATATTGAAGCCGGATTTTTCCGTAAAACGATTCAAAAATTCTAATAAATTAATTACAAATTAATGATAATAAGATAAAAGTCTTGGCGATTTTTGTTTAGATATGTTGTTGTTGTTTTTTTTCTGAATAATTATCAGTTTTGGAAATGTCAATAAAGTTATAATTTTGTATTTTAACATTTTCTCAATGTTATGTGCTACAATAATAGTAAATTATAATCAATAATTAATTAATTTGAATGGTGTTAAAATTGAATTTTAAACAAAAATATTTAAGAATCTTATTTGGCGCCTATGCGTCCGCAAAAAAATTAAGATTTAATCGTTGTATATACGGTAATGCAGTATTTATTCGCAAGGGGGTGCAACACTCTCCCACAAGTAGAAGATTTAAAGCACTTGAAATAGTCATTTTGAAAGAGACGGATAAAGATGGTGAAAAAAGTCGCAAAAAGATACAAAGCAATTTTATCCAATTTGAAAAAAAGTTGAGACAACACAGCCTACTTTATTTTCTTTTTTATTATTTACATAAGCTCGCGCGACGTAAGTTGTTCCGGAAAAGGTCTTAAAGAAACAAGTCTTTAAAGACATGTCTTGCAGATGAGTTTTTCCTTAAAAACATTACAGATGATCCTTAGAGTCTAAGTGCTTTTATGAATTGCATTGAACATAACACATTTTCTCCACTAGTAAAAAAAAATTTCAATAACTGAATAAGTGAAAAATACAAATTGTTGCTGCTCGTCAAAGCTCTATTATGTTGGTGAAGGTGAAAATTTCGCGGTCTAGATAAAACAAAAAAAAATTCAGGATTTTTTTAATTCATTTTTCAATGAAATCAGTATCTATATCGCTTATGCCACCTCTATACGTCGATCTGTACAGATCGTTAAAATTTCCAATTACTGCAACAATAAGTTCTCTATTATTTGAAAGTCTCTTTCGTCCAAGCTGTTTTTTCTGCTCGGGGAAGAGATGATAATCACTCGGAGCCAGATCAGGTGAATATGGAAGATGCTTCAGCAATTCAAAGGGCAGTTTGTCGATTTTTGCCATTGGAATGAGTGAAGTGTGAGCTGGAGCATTGTCCTGATGAAAAGGCACTATTTTCTTTGCCAAATGCTGCCGTTTTATTTTCACTTAACGTATAATATTCCCCATTTATTGTTCTACATTTTTCTAGAAAATCGATACAAATTATCCCTCGTGGGTCCCAAAAAACTGCCACCACTTCAACTTTATTGAAAGAAAAAGTGGTCTTTGCTTTTTTTTTGAGCAGGTTGTCCCCTCTCGACCCACTGTTTTGACTGCTCTTTTGTTTCAGTTATAGTGGGTGTACCCAAGTTTCATCTACAGTTACAAAACGGCGCATAAATTCGTCCGGATTGTGCTGAAAGAGCTGAAGGCAATTCATTGAAATCCTTTTTCGGTGCAGTTTTTGTTCAGCAGTGAGTAAACGCGACATCCATCTTGCGTACAACTTGTTAAAGCCAAAATGTTCCATTGATATCTTTATAGTCTCTACTAAAATCGCTGACTCTTATTCGCCAATCAGCTAAAACGAGTTTATGCACATTTTCGATGATTTCTAGCTTAATCAATTCAGAGGAACGTCCACTTCGTGCCTCACCTTTGGTGCTTGTTCGACTATCATGAATTCTGCAACGTAATGTTTAACGGTTGTATCTCATGTCGAATCAAGCTCTTTTTTAATTTCCTTTACAGCCAAGCCTTTCAGAAAAAAGCATTTAATCACAGCACGAATTTTTCGATCTTTCCGAAAAGTGCCTGAGGTAGCGAGTTGAAATTTCAAGAATAACCTAATGAAGGATGGAACGCTATCTCTATATCAGGCCCGGAATTTTTCACGCCACCCCCGTATTATATAACCTAATTTTTTCCTATTTGAAGGCAAGATGATTGCGTACATCCACCCTCTAGTTATACATAAGGACAACAACACACGCGATGATTATTCAACAATTAAATCTGACAGGCGGAGCAATCAATTATTGTTAACACCAAATTATACAAAGATCGGTTTGTTGATTAATTACACACGTGTATAATTTTATATAAATGAAAAAACAATAATTTTACGCCACATGCGTGAATAAATTTTATTAATTAATTAGTTGAAAAATTTGTAATAATTTTTTGTGTATGCAAGAATTTTTTATCGTCATCATCATCATCATCACATGATAAGCGATGATAAAGTGATAACCTTGAAAAAAACCCCGACTTTCACTAGACCAATAGTAGCCGCCAATGTCGGATCATCTTGTTCTAATACACATGATTACATCCGTTTTCTATATGTATATTCAATAACGACAAATTAGAAAATCTAATTAGTTGAATAACCTTAGGTTTGATTCATTTTTAATTGATTACACACACACACGACCTTAGAAATCTTCTATACTTTTCTTATTTACGTTGATGTTGTTATTGCAAAGCTTCAATCGATGACAGCTTAATATTTGTCGATAATGACTTAGGGATCACGTTTCTTAAATGTAAGGCCATCTAGCATTTATTCTAAATGACCCACTTGTAGATTTCGCAACCACTATCATCATCATTATCATCAACAACAGCGCAATTAGTCCCAAGTTTTTTTTTTTAGCGAATGATTAATTGATCTATTTCAATCGCCACCACTGTAGATGAGTTCGTTACACTAAAATGCAATAGAAATTTACGAAATCGAGCTTTCAAGATTCTGTACTGAAATCTCGTAAGTGTTTTTTTTTTTTAAATTTACACATAAATCAATCTGTTTAGAAAAAGGCCATTAAGATCACGATTCGTTAATAAAATTATGTGTGCACTGACACCATTTTTATAATAAAATATAAAATAAATATATAGTGATAATAATTAATGAAAAATAATTATAATCTGTTTTCTCTTCGATAATCAACACATAAAAAAAATTATAGTTAAATTATCTTAATCATCATTTATTACAATAAATTTATGAATCTCGATGTTCAATTACGGTCAAGTTTAATTATCTGTTACCTATTTGTCTATTTATTTATTTACATAAGTTATTTTCGTTTTACATAAAGAAAAAAAAACAACAAAAACGAAATAATTAGATTCACTTGCATTATTTCCATTGAAGTCAAGGCTTTTGGTGCTTAATTATTAGTAGCTGTAGGTACCTCCGCGATTTTGTTCGCATAAATTATATAAGTACGTCACATAATGTGTTGTTATATCTGTTAGTATTTCATTTCCGTATATATAAGTAAAAAAATAACACATGACAACGTCGCAATTATAACTGACAGGTCAGCTGTTTTCAAGGTATTGAAATTTTAATACCCCTTTTAACTCCATTAGAGGTTGAATTTTCAAAAAACCTTTTTCAGTGAGCGTTTACATCACCAAAGGAATATCTATATGTGCCAAATTTAAAGTCTATCGTACGGATAGTTTCGGAGGTCTTGTGATGTGTCAGTGAGTGAGTGGTAAATCGCTTTTATATTTACAATAAAATTGATAGATAATTGAAATATGCAAAATTTCCAAATGAGAAAGGTGGTAACGAAGAGAACTTTTTTTGTGATCTTGTAGAAAATTGAGGACGGGAAGTATTTAAAATTTCACAATGTTCCAATGCAAATCGTGCAGAACGATATTTTTCTTCACTCATTTTCTAATATACGTATATTGAATTAAAAGTAATAGAAGAATCGAGAAATTGTAACAATACAATTTACTAATAAATAATAAATGGATGAATCACAAGATTTATTGTGTGTTATAAATTTCAAACAGTTGACAGCGTCTTCAGGAACTATTACGAAAAGAAGACACCAATATATTTAGAATAATCTCACGTAGGTACAGAGTGTCTGGTTTAAGGTGGAGAAATGTATAGCGAGAGCGATCACTTCAAAGATTACAGTCAAAATAATAAAATTAGGCGACAATAGATATGATTAAATACTCCACAAGTGTACTTGTGAAGGTAGCGATTGTTGAAGCACCTGTTACAAGAGAAACGTGCTTTTTTGAAAATTCCACTAGTTGCATTCGGCTATCTCTGATCACAATCTATTATGGCCTAATTTTATAAGTTTACTTCAACCTCTTAAACTAATTCTCCGACTATACAAGGACTACGTTTTTTTTTCGACGACTTTGTATTGCTTCATCTTTTATTAGGTAATTGTCAAAATTTCAAGTCGCTACCTTAGGCTAAATTGAAGCATTCAGACACTTTTCGAAAAAGTGGAAAAATTCGTGCTGTGATTAAATATTTTTTCTGAAAGGCTTGGCTGTAAAGGAAATTAAAAAAGACCTTCATCTGATATTAGAAGAATCCGCTTCATCAGATACGACCGTTAAACATTACTTTGCAGAATTCAAGATAGTCGAACAAGCACCAAAGGTGAGCCACGAAGTGGACGTTCTTCTGAATTGACTACGCTAGAAATTATCAAAAATGTGCATAAATTCGTTTTAGCTGATTGGCGAATAAGAGTCAGCGATTTTAGTAGAGACTGTGAAGATATCAATAGAACATTTGGGCATTAACAAGCTGTACGCAAGTTGGATGTCACGTTTGCTCACTGCTGAACAAAAACTGCATCGAAAAAGGATTTCAACGAATTGCCTTCGGCTCTTTCAGCCCAATTCGAACGAATTTATGCGCCGATTTGTAACTGTAGATGAAACTTGGGTACATCATTATACATCTGAAACAGAAGAGCAATCAAAACAGTGGGTCGAGAAGAGACAAGCTGCTCCAAAAAAAGCAAAGACCACTCTGTTTTTCAATATAAAGTTGAAGTGCCGACGGTTTTTTTGGATGCGCGAGGGATGATTTATATCGATTATCTAGAAAGAGGTAGAACAATAAATGATTAATATTATGCAACCCTACTTCGGCACTTGAACAATGAATTGGAAATAAAACGGCCGCATTTGGCGATAAAAAAAGTGCTTTTCCATCAGGACAATGCTCCGGCTCACACTTCGGACATTGCAATGGCAAAAAAACGACAAACTGCGCTTACATATTCATCTGATCCGGTTCCGAGTGATTATCATCTGTTCCCCAATCAGAAAAAATGGCTTGGAGGAAAGAGATTTTCACATACCTAATAAAGAACTTACAGATGCAGTAAATGGGTAATTTAACGATCTGGATAAATCGACGTAAAGAGCTGGAATAAGTGCTATAGTAGAGCGTTCGGGATAAATCTATAGCCCTCGAGGGTGACTATATTGAAAAATGAATTAAAAAAAACGTTGTTTTCTTGTCTAGACCCGGAACTTTTCCGTCCACGTATTATGACTTAATTTTATTGCTTTGACTTTAATCTCTCATGTCATTAACTTTACTGTACATTTACTTCCATTTCTTCATCTTACACTAGACAGACTGTATATGAGTTAATTCTAAATATACTCATAGGTGTTTTATTTGCCCCTAATTATATTTAAGCCAGACACTGGGTACAAATGGAAGAAATTTGGAATAATAACAATTTGTTGCATTATACATGCAAAAATCATATTGTTTACTTTATATTTTGAGTCTTCTGTCCTTGATAAACACATAAATTCGTCGGCAAATCTCAAAAATTTCCGAAAAAAAACATACGAATGATGCATAGAATTTTTCCTATTTCGTCAACTATATAGATGATTTATTATATTATGAAAGACATTTTTGTTAAAAAATATATGCAAAATTTAATAAAAATGTATAATTTATTGTTTTATAATCAATTTATGTTGGCCAACAATTGACATTTTGTAAAATTTACAGACAAAAAGTCTGCACTGATTCCTGAATGTAATTTATGTAATTCTACTTAAATATTTGCGTAATAATTGTTGTTTCTTTTTTTTTCATTATTTATTTAATAAATGTTATCTCCAATATTTGTCAGTATTATTAATCCATCTAAGAGACAGAATTGGGTGGATAAGGTCCGGGTTATCGTCCCTTTCTAAATCACGACTTTGCTTAAAATCATCCTTGAACGTTAAAACATCCACACTTTATTGTAGATGTTATTAAAATTAAAGGCAGGGTCGAAGGATGCTAGAATGAACCGGATCTAGATAATAGTTTCCATAGAACTATCCTCCATCACATCATTCAACAAATACAATAAAGCAGGATCTTTATTGTTGGCGAATGATCAAGAAGTACGACTGTAGAGAATTACGGAAGTCAATAAAATTATCGAAATATCCGATTTAAGCTCAAATCCACCGTTCTTTTCTAACTAATTGTAATTGTAATGTTTGTCAATTTCTTCATTATTGCAGTTCAAACATTTATCATCTTCAAAGACTATTAATTAACATGTTTATGAAGAAAGACTTTAGAATTGATGAACAGACTCTCAAATTATTTTTCAACAATGGCAAGTCTATTTCAGTAACTGATTGAAACCTGGAAAAATCTAATCAGAAACGATTAGAATTTTAATTTAATGTTTTGTTTTACGAAGAAATATCTAACGTGTGTAGGATTTTTTTTTCTTCTATAATTTAGTAACTTCTCGATAAAACGTCAAGGTTTTTTTTACAACAATTTTATTACAACATAAATTAAAAGGAAAGAACAAACTGTTTAACGAACGCAACTCTTCATCATCTAAAAATTGTGTAAAATGTAGCAACAATTTTAATGCAACATAAATAATAAATCATTGGAATTAGAATTGAATCAACCTAAGAAATAACGCCAAAAACATTCCAATCGATTTGTAATAATAATTTACTATTATTAACAACAACAACAACAAAAAAGTGTGGTACGTGGATAACAGATACGTATCATCTGAAAGAATTAATATCCCACCAAAACACCCATCACCTTACAAGCATCATTATATCCAAACTATTTATAAAAGAGACTCTCACTATTTCGTTAACAGATTTAGTAGATAGTTTGTAGCAAATACACACACACAAAATAACATATAGACACAAGGTAAGGGCAAGTTAATCAAGACAAGTGCTCAATTAATCCACCATAACTATATATTTTTTTAATTATATCAATTCTGTGTGAAAGTGTTGATTTTTTTATCATTTTTTTTTGTAATTAATTTTTCTTAAACAATAATATTGGATTATAATCGGTGAGTTTTCTTTATTTATTGCTCAATGAAAATTGATTGATTTTGCAATTTTCCATGGCGTAATGAATCTTCTATTCTAACAAAACGCTCTTAAGAACACCATTTTGTAATTAGTTGTTAAACAAATAAATTTCTAATTCGGCAAATAAAGGGGACAATATTTTATTAATTCAAGAATTGTTGCTTTTTTTTTAAGTAGTTTTTGTAAATCGTTTGTGTACGTGATACAGGTTGAATTTCGTCCCCAGCTTTCTCACATAACTTTGCCATATAATCAATTCAAATTTATTCCACATATTGCCAAATCGAGATTACAACAAAACTCAGCAAAAAAATAATTTATCGATTCTCATACAATCTAATTGTTTTTCCCCTGCGTAATTATTATTGTTATAGGAGAAATCTGTTAAAATGCAACTCACTCATCGGCGACCTTTTCTTTGGTGACCTACTGAACTTCTGTTAAAATTGTTACGTCGCATTTAATGTTATTTTGTTTTTTGTTTTTAGATATAAGAAAGAATTGTGTTAATATCTCTTTCTTTTATTAACTTATCAAAGTCGAAGTTATCATTAAAAGAAAAATTAATAAACTTTCACTATCAAGTAGCTACTTAATATGATGTAATATCGATCTAATCTATAAGCACACCTAGAAAACAATCAAATCAAACAGAACATGGCCTAATTATTTTGTTATTTTACAGATGAAATTGTCTTGTTTTCTATTAGCAGCCTGTTGGGTGGCTGCTGTTGTTGCTACACCAGCCATTAATCAGGCCCGACCGGTCTCGAATCGGCCAGGACGTTTCTTATCACTGCCAAATCCACAAAAATGCGCCAACAGTAAGTAATTATTATTATATTTTTATATGCAATCACAATTCCCATATGTAATTACCATTGTTTATAAAAGAATGAAGATTTCGTAAAGATAATGTTGTAAAAAAAACAATCAACAACAGACAAGCAAAGAGGTCATATATAGGTACATCTAATCTATGATCAAATTATAATTGAATTTCTCTCTCTCTTTCTCTCTTTCTATGTTTGTGTGTATGTGTGTATATTAGTAATGTCGACATATTTTCTAAATGACAAAATCAAAGAACTAATCAATGTCAATATCTACTTGGGTTTTTATTTCATCATTACATAATTGATTTGTTAAATAATAAAACGTTTGGTATTTATCAATAAATAAATAAACAATTGAAATTATATTATAATTATATACAATAAGTAGAGAAGAGATGGATGTGTAGGTATACACACTTGTATTATTTAAAGAAATTATTCATGTAGTTGATGTAACTAAACAATAAATTGGCTATATATATTACAAGATGATTACATAATACACACATTTGTTGTTGTTGTTATTGTTGTTATTGTGTGAATTTTTTATTAAACAGTAAATTGCAACCAACTTTTTGAAGGTTTCTGTTGTAACGCACCGTTGAAGTCTCTAAAATTCCGCATAAATTCTCAGCATTTTTACTATTAAGCAATACGTATACAATGATGGCACACGAAATAAGTTCTAAGATTTTCATGGCAAGTCCATCAGGTTGCCAGAATTATGATGGAAAATACCATTTGCCTACATAGACGTTTTGGGGTTGAATTCGGAAGGTTTTTGTTGTAAATTATTCTCAATATCAGTACACTTGTAAAAGATTCTTGATATTATAAACGAAATAATATCTATGAGTATTAAGAGTTCCACAAATCGATCAGATGAATTAAAAATTTTCCGACAGAAGTACCTAAATCACTTGCCACTACTGTATTTTGTATGCACCGTTGAAGTCGCCTCTAAATCTCTGTCTCAAACTATTATGGGTATTTCTTTAGATCATACCTAACTGCCAGTGAGCAATAGAATATAAAATCTTGTGATATTGATATTACAATTTTGGGCAAGTGTCTAGATCATTTGTGGCCACTGTTGAATTTTGAAGGTTTCTCTTGTAACGCACTATTGAAATCTCCAATAAATTCTCACAAATCTTTAAAATTACCGTAACAAATTCTATTCAAATTAAATTTCCTTTTCGGCAATACATCCGCTGATTTAAATTTTATTAGATTTTTGTTTGAAATTTGTACATTTCCGGTTGAAAAAGTCCTACGGGTTTCCTTTATGTGACACAGTATTGAAATCTGTTTTTTTCTCCCGAGTACACTTTCCCTTATGATTTCTTAAATGCATTTTTCTTAAAGGCTTTTCAAGCTTTCTATACAATTCTCTTTCAATATTTAATTAACAAAATTAAGAATAATTGCCACTTTTATCCGTTTCCCGTTTTTGTAAAATGAAAGTGTTAATTATGAATTATCGATATAATGTTGGAGAAGCGACTAGACGCCCATCGATAAGCCAATGGCTACTGTTCTGTAAAATGTACGGCTAATCGTTTCGCCAACACTGTAGATTTAAAACCAATTTAAGAAGAATCCACTTATCGATAAAGATTTACGGCCGTATTACGAAAGTAAAATGTCAACAGGTTCACAATAAGAACAAAGAAAAGAAAAAAACAGTAGAGAACTGGTTTAGTTTATTTTTCCGCATCGTTATGTAATCATCTCATTATTATTTAAATAATAATAATAATATTATTAATCTTTAAATAATTAACGATCATCTTTTGTTTTATAAATATTTGTGCTATTTAAAACCCACCAATCGATCATTAATCGAATATCCGCTCCGTAATTATAATAATTAAAATTCTAAATAAGATACGATCTTGAGATTAGCCTTAAATTATCAGATGATTAGCATATTTAGTGTCTTTTCTGCCTTCTTTTCCTTAATCGTTTATTATTTAAATAAATGATGACATCATTCGTAGATATTATAAAAATAGTCGTTTCATTAGCGGTCAATGCCGTATAATTATTACTATTTTTTTTATATTGTATTATTTTCCAGGACCCAAACAATTCTTTTATAGAGGCCACAATTATTTCTTTAGTGGTCATGTACCAGCTTTAGCAAATAGAAAATTCGATTGGTTAGATGGTAGGAATCTATGCCGTGAATATTGTATGGATTTAGTATCATTAGAGACACAAGAAGAGAACAATATGATCTTTAGACTGATCCAACAAAGTATGCAATAATTCCTTATCATCAATATGATAAAAATTAATTCAATTATTGATTATATTACACAGATGATGTACCATATATTTGGACGTCGGGTCGTTTATGTGACTTTAAAGGTTGTGAGAATCGTGCCGATTTAGAACCGAAAAATGTTTACGGTTGGTTCTGGTCAGCGAATCGTGAAAAGATGTCACCAACAAATCAAACACCATTCGGCTGGGGCTATAATCCATGGTCAACAACTGGACATAAGAAACAACGTCAACCGGATAATGCTGAATTTGATATAAATGGTACAAGTGAATCATGTCTGTCGATTTTAAATAATGTATATAATGATGGTATTGCATGGCATGATGTTGCATGTTATCATGAGAAACCTGTTGTTTGTGAAGATTCTGAAGAATTATTAAATTATGTTGCTGCAACGAATCGTGGAATTCGATTATAAAACATACAAAAACAAAAAAAATTGAGAGAGCGAAAAAAAAACAACAAATTTCCCTTTCATCTCTTCTTTAATTGTTCTACATGAAAGAAAAACAAATGAATTCAAAATTTTATAAATTCTTCTATTTTAGGGGTATTTAATTTGTATAAAAATAATAGTAATTGTATCTATATTTATTTTTTATTTTGATAAAAAATTGTCTAATTTAATAAATTGATAATTGTAACAGGTACCTAATAAATGTGTGTTACATGTAAATTTTCTTTTAATTATCCCATATTAATTAGGGTTAATTATTTCGTGCAAATTGAACTTAGTACACGCATAAGCTACACCCTGCCGATGTGAAGGTCCTTCTGTGTAGCACTATTTTAAATTAGCACTCGATTTAATGGGTTAAATATGCGTCCAACAAGTGGTCACACTGGACCATAGAGCAACACGACCGATACCTTGATGATAATTTAGGATTTATGACAAAAATACTTGCTTGATTCAGAGTTCGGAAATTTATCGGACGGTTTTTTAACCGCACGATTTTCAAGTCGTCCACAAATCTGATATAATAAAAATAAAATTGATCTGGATGGATGATCGGCGCCACCAAAGGCGGAGTTTATTATTTTTCTTTTAAAAAATCTACTCAATATGGACGAAAAATTCAACACAATATAGGCGGCTGTGGAATTTTTTGACAGAAGGAACCGAAATGGCCGCCAATTTAAACAGCAAACTTCAGAGCAGTGAATTTTAAAGAACCCTCCTCACTAGGAAATGCAAACCAATTAGATAAGCAAAATAACAATAAGTGTTGAAATAAGATAATATGGAAAAAGCTTCATTAATTACTTTTACCTCTCTGATTTTAGAAACTGCGATAATTTGTGTGAAAAAAATTGAAAGTGCATGGAACGCCGCGCGTTAGAAGTGAAACTTCTTAGGTTAGAGATGAAGTTCATTTTTTCTATTTGTTTATTTTCTTTCTGTCGTTGCCTGAAGGCTCGATTTTTTTCAGGAGTTGTCTTTGTCTGCACTTCGCTAATCTCAATTTAATTAATATTATAAATATAAAAATTATAAATCGGGGTAACCTTTGAAATTTTAGTTTCATTCCAGAGGGCGCTGTACATCGAAAAATGACACCAACTCTAGACCCTAGAGCAGTGTTTCCCAAAGTGTGGTACGCGTACCCCCTGGGGTACGCGAAAAGTTTGAAGGGGTACATGTGGCTCCGGGCTTTTGCTGCGCCTGGTGCAACGAGCGACTTATTATTATCATTATCATTATTATTATTATCATTATTATTATTATCATTATTATTATTAAACTATATGCATTTTTTTGACGAGGGGTACATAGTGTTACGAAAATTATAGAAGGGGTACACATATGTCGAATAGTTTATTTTACACAGTTGGCAGAACTGACAAACTATAAGCGACGCTATTGGCGACGCTCCCACTCTTTCCTCTCAGCTGTCTGTTAGAGGGGAAGCGTTTCCCCTCACGTGTTTACGAATTTTCGTTACATAGAGAAAATACATTGAAAAATATTTAAACCCAAGCGCGCCTAAAAAAGTTTCACTTCAAAAAAATCACATTTTAACTAAATTTTATTTGGCAAACTTTATTAATTTTATACCGCTACATATGAACGGTTTAAAAAACGGCAACTTCATTTTTGTTTAATACCAATGCAACGAAACAAAATGTCCCTACATTAATAAAGAAAAAAAAAAGAAACAGGAGTGACACTATAATAGTATATTAAAGAACAAGTGTCAGAAGTCGCCTATTATTGCACGAGTCCAAGTTTAGAAAACGAGAGGCGGAGCCGCGAGTTTTCTAAAGGACGAGTGCAATATACGACTTCTGACACGAGTTTTTTATACTATTTTGCCTATTTTGTGCCCTTTTTTACAAAAAAATTAGGAGATTTGATATTTAGGGGAATTGGTGGAAGTTGGTGTTACTAAAAAAAAACAATTGAACATTCAGCTAGGAAACTTCAATTGTTTTATTTTGCACTCTTAGTTAATTGTTTTTTTCGCCAAATTGCTTATTTAACAATGAGTGAAGAATCTTCATGTACTCCACTTGAAATAAGGGAAATTTCTGAAAATGCAAGAAGCAATTTACTACCCGATAAATCCAAAGATCAGTACGAAAAACGGTATATTAAGTATCTTAATTTTATGATTTTTGACAGTTGTCAAAATCAATGAAAATGTTATCAACCTAGTGGAAGAAAAAATTCCTACATTTTACATTTCAGCACTAGTATCGAAATGAGCACATTTCGATACAGTAGCGAGTTTAATAATAGTGCTATTATTGACGCAAAATAGAAAAAATATTCTTTTTGTTTCATGTAAAAGTTAGGAACTTTTCAAGCATTAAGTTGCATAAAATCTATCATTTGAAATTTTTTTATATAATTCTTAGACAGAGTATAGCAACATATTGAACGCATCTAGTGTTCTGTGCATCTAGCATACGCAACCAAATATACACCCACTTAACCTCAACTTTTGCTCTGTTTTAAACAAGTTAAATTAACGAATTTGCAATTATTTACACATATTCGACAATTTTTAAACAAATACACAATAATAACTCATAAATTTGATGCTAAATTTGCAAAAATTAATCAAAATAGAACTTACATGTATTATGCGAATATTGTCGAAGTCTATGGATGTCGATCAATTTTCTTCACTACTGCACACATTTTTGAATATCTAGGTCTCAATATCATTTAAAAAACACTAAATCACTAATTATTTCTAATTATTCACGTTAATTTGGAGATAGTTTAGAGCGAAAGACCGCGCAAAGTTTTTGAAAAGAATACTGACGGCTGTCAAAATTGTCAACATCCGGTCGCTTAAAATAATTCAAAAAAATCCAAATAAATAGCAAAATGTACACGATAAATTTTATTAGATATTATTTTTATTTTTTTTACGATTATTGTATTGTTATTAAATAGATTGTTGTTAATTTTTTTTATCGTTATCAGAATGTAATTTGAGTCCGCAGTAGATAAGTCCGGCCCATTACAAACATGGCCGCTACGTTTTCATAATTTTGACATCGTGACGGGTCTGTGTTGTTTTTCTCATAGCAGAAAAAAAAACAGAAATAATAATAACAATAATAAATAATAGAAAAGAGTTGCTTCTATCAAATCAACGGAAATCTGTATAATTGTTCCATTATCATCAAGGTAATAATTTTTTTGAAATAATTTCTCAACATTAATTAGTGACAACATACTGTTTGTCAATTGTGTATTATTCATCGATATTTATCATAAAGTCATTGTTATCGTTTGATTGTTATTAATTTTTGTTGTATTTTGGTGTGTTGATTGTAGCCGAAAATGTCAGCTGGTCCGTACAATTATTCCTATATCTTTAAGTACATTATTATTGGGGATATGGGTGTTGGGAAGTCCTGTCTTCTACACCAATTCACCGAGAAAAAGTGTAAGTTGCAAGAAACTCATGAATTTCGATTAGAAACAATATAAACAAGGACGTACAATCGAAATATTTATCATTAATATTAATAAGACACAAAGAACTTGTAACTATCATTGTGAGAAAAAAAAAATTATCATTTTCCCATATTATTTTTTTACTAATTATTTTGCAAATTAATTGAAGGTCATATTGTTGTTTATTATTATTATTTTTTTTTAAATATAGTTATGGCCGATTGTCCGCATACAATTGGTGTTGAATTCGGTACACGTATTATTGAAGTGTCTGGACAAAAGATTAAATTACAAATCTGGGATACAGCTGGACAGGAACGTTTCCGTGCTGTGACACGTTCATATTATCGTGGTGCAGCTGGTGCATTAATGGTTTATGATATAACACGTCGTTCAACATACAATCATTTAAGTAGTTGGTTAACTGATACAAGAAATCTAACGAATCCAAGTACGGTTATCTTTTTAATTGGTAATAAATGTGATTTAGAAGGACAACGTGATGTTACATACGAGGAGGCCAGTAAATTTGCTGAAGAGAATGGACTGATGTTTGTGGAAGCGAGCGCTAAAACGTAATTATTTTAAATTCATTTTGTCTCAGATAATTCCAAATCAAATCGGTTTCTTTAGTTCCTTTTAACATGAATTCCGAGTATGTCCCAAAATTTGTTTTGCTTATTTACTTTTCTACGGTTTTCAGCCATTCTCTTATTTTTATATCCTTATAATTGCTTCTGTTTTGCTCTTCTATCCCAACTTTAGTTCCTTTTAGCGTAAATCATCGACACTGATTCTTTTGCTCTGTGTTGTTTTTTTTAAGGGATTGTGTTTTAGCACTATTCCATTATTAGCTCTTTTCTTATTTCATTTAAACTTTGTTGGATTTTGTGCAGTTTTTTTCTAGCACCAATTCGGTTCTGTTTCATTACAACTGCCATGATTCCATATTAAATCAAAAATCCCATTGTCTTCCTTCAGTTGCTTTTACTACACAGTCTCTGTTTTTGTAGACATTTGTGTTTTAGCACTAATCCCACTTTTAGCACTCCTCTTATTTTGCACAATTTTTGGCGTTATCCACTCTTATGGACCTATTTTCTAAACTTTACCCCGCTACCATGATTGTGTAGCGTGTTTTGCCCTTTTTTGCCTCAATTTTGGTGCTTTCCTTCAGCTCGTTTTTGTACGAATTCCGAAGATTCTGTCTTACGTTTTCCTTTATTATGTTTCTCAGTATTTCTCAAATGTTCCTTTGCTTGTTTCCTTTCAACTCTCATGATTTCCTATTAAATCAAAAGCTTCCAGCCTCTCTTTTCTTTGTTCACTTTCTGAACTTTACGCCTCTATTCTAATTCTGAAATCTGTTTGGCATTTTTTTACCTCAACTTTGTAGCTTTTTGTGCAATTTTCTTCCAGCATCAATTTCGCAACTAGTCTCTGTCTCATTGCATCTTTTTCTTTGTTTTATGTATCTATTATCTATTTCCTTTTTGCTCTCATGATTTCCTATTTAATCAAAGACTCCTTTGCCTCATTTTAGTTGCTTTTCTCATCCAGCCTCTTTTCTGTAGAGATTTGTGTTTTCACACTAATTCCACTTTTAGCTCTTCTTTATTTCGCTTTTATTGATGTACGCTTACATTTTCTGAACGTTACGCGTTCGTTCTAATTCTGCAACCTGTTTTGCCCTTTTTCATCTCAACTTTGTTGCATTTTATGTAGTTTTCTTCCAGCAACAATTTCACAACTATACTCCGTCCAAAAATTAAGTATAAAATTTCAAATGACAGAAATGCAGCTAACCTACGCAACGATAAATAGTCCCTTTATTAAGATCTCAAAATTTAAATTCTTTATTGTATTAAACAGAAAATTGATTCGAATGGGATTTTACAATCTCCAAAGAAATATAAAATATCGAACTTCATGGTTAATAGTAAAAAATTACCAGCAAAATATGTAAACAAATGCGTAGGGTTTGATTTAAACAGGAATGCCACTATATAATGTTCTTTTTCTTTCATGTAAACATGTAAAAGTTAGGAAGTTTTCAAACATTAAGTTGCCTATAACTCATTATCGGCAATTTGAAATTTTATACTTAATTTTTGGACAGAGTATAGTCTCTTGTCTCATTGCGCCTTTTCTTTTGTGTCTTCATCCTTAATCGGTTTCCTTTCAACTCTCATGATTTCCTATCAAATCAAAGACCGCTTGTCCTCATTTCAATTGTTTTTCTCAGCCTCTTTTTGTAGAGATTTGTATTTTAGCGCTGATTCTATTTTTAATCTCTTATTTCGCTATTTTTTATTTTATTTTTCCCTTTGACGGTCGTATTTTCCAACCTGTTTTAATGTTGTTGCTTTTGTACATTTTTTTCTAACTCTAATTCGGTAACGAGTCTCTATCTTATTAACCTGTTTTTAGTTTATTGTCTTTCAGCTCCCATGTTTTTCTATTAATCTTGTCGTCTCTCCTCACCTACTGTTATCGCTCAGCCTCTGGTCTTTTGTTCATTTTGTTTTATGTTTTGTCTTATTTTGTTATTTTTGGTGTTATCCTCTTTTACGATAACAGTTTCTAAAGTTTACGCCTCTGACCCGACTTGGCCAGCTGTTTTGCCCTTTTTATTTCAACTCTCATTCAAAGAACGTTGTCTCTATGACTGTAATCTTTTTATGTTACTTTTTCCACTATTTCCATAGGATCTGTGGTTGGTTATTTATTATTTTGTTACCTGCTTTATTGCCTTGAATTCAACGCGTCATTCTATTGTACCAGCTGAAATGCATGTTTCCTGTATTGATCAAATATTTTGTAGATTTTTCCATTGTCCAAATCAGATTATTCTACTTCTTTTGTTGTTGACGTGTTCTCTGAGCTCATCCGTGTTTATTTTGTTCTAGGGGTGATAATGTGGAAGAAGCATTCCTGGAAACCGCCAAGAAAATCTATCAAAGTATCCAAGATGGACGATTAGATCTGAATGCAGCTGAGTCTGGTGTACAACACAAACCATCACAGCCGGGTCGTAATAATTTGTCAAATGACCAACAACCAAACAAAGATAACTGTGCGTGCTAGTTCCCTTCATTCCTCCCCCTTTATTATTATTATGTTTCGTCTCCACCTTTATTATTACAAATTAAGAACGAATCCCAGAGTCTCTAACTAAAGATTCTGTGTTTTATTTTGGAAAACAAAACAACAGAAAAAATTAATAATAAAAGGGCCACTCAGTAATTTAAGTATATTGAAAAAAAAAACAAAAATTTGTTTTATCATTATTATAAGCACTTTAATTTACACTTAATTAAGCCGTTTAGTAATTAGCACCGATTATTGCGAACTAGGACCCCATAAGTCCGAGTTGTTATCTAAATGTTTAAATTAATCATTTTTGAAGAGGTGTTTGCATTTTTTATATAGAGAATTGAGGGACAACCCCGTATAGTTTTTGTTTGATGAAAAATCATCAAATCCAGCTCGTGTAGATTTAAAATAAAGTTTCCCCTATAATTCTTGATATTAATCCAAGATGAAGAAATAGTAATAATTTTTATTTTTATATTATAATGAAGGAATTTAAGTGATTAAAAATAGGGCTTTATCTGTTCGTTTTTTGTTTCGGTTTAAAATTGAAGAAAATTTCAAAGAAAAATATCACAATTTGCTTCATTGAATCGAGTATAAGGAAAATTGTTGCGACATTATACTTAGTGATGATTGTATATTTGTATGTGATGTATTTATTATTGAAGCATATAATATTGAAATAATAATATAGGTAATATAAGTTAATCAACTCGTCTTTTATATTGTTTTAATAGGTTCTCTAATACATGATTTCTCCTAGATTTCAATTTAAATGGCTTTATTTTTTTCAATAACAGTTATATTATGGTGGACTAGAAATTGATCTACAAAAATATCCTGATTTGATCTCTAATCCACCGTATTTAGAAATTAAAAAAAAAACAACAAACCCACACAAACCAACATTAATGGAATGATAAATAAATATTCGCTACAATTGAAACTTTCCATTTACGAGATTTTCATTTTACCTTCACCACACAACCATAAACACACTCGATCGACCAGATATGAGAAAAAGAAATCGGCAAATAATACTTGCAATAGAATGATTCGAAACTAGAAATTCATCAAATTAATTAGCAATTAATAAACGAGTTAATTTTGTACTTACATCAGATGGGAAATCGATAATTTCGAATTGACTAGCCAATTCAGGTACAATACCTAATGTTAGAGCTAAGACACAACCACCTGAACCCAAAATACTGTACAACAGCGCCTTATTCTGCCACAAACTCTCCATATACGGATTACCCTACAAAAACAATAAATCAACAATTTATTTTTAAATTTATATAATTAATAAAATACCCGATAATTTATTGCAAACGTTGCAATCTGTAAAGCCATCGATATTATATAAACGGTACTATTGATAATGTTCGGTTGAAAGAACTCATCTTCTTCCTCATCTTCCGTTAATATACTTTTAGTGGCATTGATGCGTTCTTCTCTACAATCATTTCAATTAATATTATTAGTTGTTTTTTTTTGATTAATTAATCAATTACTCTGGTGTTCGTAGTTTTGCTTCGTGTACCAAATAGATTAAACATAGGAAATGAACCGTGAATTGTAGCAAAACTGTAGCGATCGTGTAGAAATTGAAAATGTTGGGTAATGGTCGTTGTTTCGATAGCGTCTTCAGCGGCTGAAATACACAATCAAATATAATTAAGAGATTTTCAGAACATGAATGTCGTGGGAAAAGGGAACCATTTGGTTTTATCTGTACGATCGTTTTTTTCTTTATCTCTCTCATGTACAACACAAGCCTTCACAAGGTTAGATGGCTACTGTATTTTTTGAGATTTAAAGTAAAAAAATAGGACAAAACGACAAAAGAAGTGACTAAAAGAGAAGAAGTGCGATAGAACGATCAAATAATGCACGAATCATATGTTGCAATCCTGTCGAATGGCTATAAGGATGCTCGACCGGTGGACCTGCTCAATTTTCTTTATTTCTTAAATATAGAACGGTCTTTGTGGTTGCAATTACCAGTTCGTTCCTGGATAGTGGTTGTTGAGATTTCATAATTAAATTCTAGAATAATCCAGTGAAAACATTACAAGAGGCATTTTTTACAGGTTTAAAACATTCAAGAGATCGAACAAAATCTCAAAAAAAGTGGCCTATATTGAGAAAAGAGATGCTAATACAGAGCCACCAAACAGACAAATAGTACACGAATCATATGTTGGAATCGTCGCAGGGGCGAACTGGCAATTGTCCATTGATCACGGTACCCTTTTTGTAGAAATTTTGTTTATTAAGTTTTTTTTTATATATTGTCTAGAGTCCGGACTACTCTACGATTGCCAGTCCGTTCCCGGATTACAGATAGTTGTTTTTCCGACGTCTTCAATGGCTGAAATATGTTATTTTCTATGCCAGTCCAACGGCAACCTTACAGATTACAAAATTCCGGATAGAATTGCAACAATATATCGCTAGAATAGTGAGGAAGGAAGTGCCACATTATTAGTCTAGGCAACATCTGCCATTTTAGTGAATTTCTCTTCAAGGGCACCAAAAATTATGATCCAGGACCCATTCGATTCGGAATAACCTCTAGAAACTTTTTGAAAAATTTGAGGATACGCCGGCAAAAATTGTGAAAGTTTTTTAAACAATATAGTAAAAATAATTATGGGGTTTGGTTTTTTGCAAATATCTCGAAAACTATTAAAGATATTCGAAATTTGAAAAAAGATTCTTAAAGAGGAGGAAAATTCCTAAAAAAGGTATAACTTCCCGGAATTCTACCACCAATATATATAATTTTAATTTTGAGGCGAAAATAGCGCTAAAAGCGGGTTCGCGCTGACCTACACGGGCTCTTGAACAATAAAAATAATTTTAAACCATTAAATATCAATATTAACAAATAAAAAGATGCACATACCTTCTAGACACTTGAATAAGCGAAAATCCATTGAAAATTTATTTTTCCGTAATTATTTTATTAGATATGCTTTTGTTAATTAACTAATTTTTACAAGTTTAAAATTTACATAAAAACCTCAAATTTTTTTCATTTCTTGGAGCTATTCTTGAAAGACATTAGAAAAGATCCCCATTGGAAAAATTAAAAAATGTTGATTTTCCACTTTGTTATTAACAAACTAAGAGGTTAAAATTGTTAATTAACAAATGCGTTTTTAAGCAATAACATTTTTTTTAAGAAACGATTTTGTTCTTAAAAATCATAATATTTATTGCTGATTAAAATCCAAAAAAAAAATTCAATTATCTTATAAACAATGCATTTGTTTATAACAATTATTTAAATAATTAGAGTAAAAAATTAGAAAAAAATCATTTTTATGGAACTTTAAATATGTAGTAAGAATACGAACAAATTGGAATATAAAAAAATTATTGTTCAATACTTACTGTTAAAGTCCTACTTTATCGACTAATAACTCGATGGTAAAGTAGCACTTTACCCACTTCAACGGTAAAGTGTTTACTTTACTGTTGAGATGGGTAAACTCCATAACAACCAAGAGTAAACGAACAAAGACAATTGCTTGTTGTTTAGAGAAATCCAGTAGCAATCAACAACGATTGACAACTGTATGAATAGTTAATATCAAAACTTATTAGAAAATTAAAAAAATTAAATAAAAAAAAGTTTGAAAGGCAAGCATTAAACAAAATCTTGTAACACGCATGGTAGTAAAGTCTCTTCAGCATCATGAGCCAAACTTCCGCTCTTGGATAAAGTATTACTTTACCACCTTGTACAGTAAATAGCTATTTTCTTGCTTTAAAACGCATTTGTTAATTAACAATCTTAACCTCTTAGATTGTTAATAACAAAGTGGAAAAATCAAAATGTTTTAATTTTTGCAACGGGGATCTTTTTAAATGTCTTTTAAGTATAACTCTAAGAAGTGAAAAAAATTTCAGGTTTTTAGTTTAATAATTATGGGGGTTTTTATGTAAATTTTAAACTTGTAAAAATTAGATAATTAACAAAAGTATATCTAATAAAATAATTACGGGAATTTTTTTTTCCATTTATTTTCGTTTATTCAAGTGTCTAGAAGGTATGCGCTTTTTTTTTATTTCTTAATATTGATATTTAATGGGATAAAATTATTTTTATTGTTCAAGAACCCGTGTAGGTCAGCGCGCATGGAACGCGCGTCACCCGTTTTTAGCGTTATTTACTCCTCAAAATTAAAATTATAAATATTGGTGGTAGAGTTCCGGGGGGTAGGACCTTTTAGGAAAAAGGATCTTTTTTCAAATTTCGAATATCTTTAATAGTTTCCGAGATATTTGCAAAAAACCAAACCCCCATTACTTTTTTTACTAAATTGTTTATAACTTTTGCAATTTTTGCCGGCGCACCTTCAAATTTTTCAAAAAGTTTCTAGAGGTCATTCCGAATCGAATGAGCCCTGGATCATAATTTTCGGTGCCCTTGAAGAGAAATTCACTAAAATGGCAGATGTTGCCTAGACTATATCGCAAACCAAAAATTGCCCCATCTTAAGAAGATTAGGAATTATGAAAAGAATATTCCTGCTGCTACATACCTTCGATCGCGAAATAAACAAGAAACACGCCGCCAACAACAATCCTTGTAATGTAGCTTGCATATCCCTCAATTTGATCCCATCTAAATACAAAACCGATTGGGTATAAGCTAAGATTAGAGCATTCAAGGCTAAGATTTTAAACATTTGTAAGGTTGTAACCAATGTACATCGACCCTGTTTGATAATATGACAAACTATAAAAAAAAAACAATTAATAAACAGATCACCCCCCAAAAATTCCAAGATCTTACTGCATAAAATCGACGATAATTTACTGGTAAACGGCGATGCAATACTAGCATCCCCCAATTTAACAATTTGCGGTTCATCCATCTCCTGTATCATACGATTTAGATTTGCTTGTAATTTGTCGCGTTGCTCAATCGTTTTATGTAAATTATGATTGTTACGATTACGTAATTGTAATTCTTTTAATTTACGTTCTTTATCACGTTCCATTCTCTCTTTTGTATCGTTGATTAATTGTTGTGGTGTTGGTAGTTTTTCAGGAGCATTTGGTAGAATTGCCACACCAACATCGGCATGTTTCAATGCACCAACATCATTCGTACCATCACCACACATCAATGTTGTATAACCGTAATATTTCATTTGTGTAATAACGAATTCCTTTTGTTTCGGTGCAAAACGTGCAAACACTTTTATATATGGTAGAATTACATTTAAATAATTATTAAAATAATAACGTAAAGTTTGTAGAGCATCACCAGTTATACATAAATCATAATTACGAATTAAATCATTATAATCGTAATCTAATTGGAATTGTTGTGTATTATCGATACTCTCCCATAACCATTCCTCGTTTTTCTGGGTTAAAATCAATGTTTTACGTGTTGTAATTTTTAATTCTTTCGCAACATGACATGCCGTTAACGGATTATCACCAGTAATCATCACAACACAATGTGAAGCATTCTGTAATTCTTTTATCACAAATTTCGAATCACTCTTCAATGGACACGATATAATAACGAAACCGGCAAATTTCAATTGATCCTCCACCATATCACGTGTATAATCGCGTAATTCTTGTGTTGTTAATTTACCAATTAATTTCCAACCTAATGCTAAAACTCTAGCGCCACGTCGTGATAATTCCAAATAAACATCATCATATCGTTCGGGTATTTCCGAAAACATTGATTTTAATGTTTCAGGTGCACCCTTTACTGTAGCAATATATAATGTATCCGATGTACCGGTTTGATTATAACCGGCAATCACCGACATACGTTTCAATGTTGATGTGAAATGGTAACGATGGAAGATTTTTAAAGCTGCCAATTTACCACGTTTCGGTACAACAGCATCCGATTTCGTTAGATTCCAATCAATCGCTTGTAATGTGGCCTTTTCTAAAGGATCACCAACTAGTCCATCATCTAATTGTACTAAAGAATGACACGTCGATAGAACTTGTACAGTTTCTTGGGGTAAATCATTTAGATTTGTTATTGTATTATCTTTTACGGCTAATGCAACACCTTCAACAATCAAATTGTCACTGGTCAACGTGCCGGTTTTATCAAAACAACAAATATCGATTTTGCCAGCAAACGGTATACGAAACGGTTCCGTACAGAAAACACCTAATTTCGATAGGGCCAACAATGACGTATTTACAGCTAACGATAATTCTATTGGTAATTCCGGTGGTATAACACTGGTTAAGATTAATGTACATTCTAAGAATAATTTATAACGATTCCGATTCGGATCCTCACAACCTTTCTGCCAAACATAAACAGCAGCAGCTATCGCAAATATCAATAGAAACATAATAAAACCGAATGTTTCTTTATTATTTGCTGTAACACGTTTGACACCGAATAATATCGTCCGTAATAATTTGCCTTGTGATGTATTAAAACCGGTCCGTAAGACATACGCAATACAACCGTTATCTTGTGAACGTAAGCCGGTCGATTGTTTTAAAGGTGGTGTATGTTGGACGACTTTCGTACCACCGAATAGAACATGTAATTTCCCATCATTATCCGGATCTAAATTACTATCTAAATTGAACGTTTCTATGGCTTCTTTCATTTGTGGTACCGATTCACCTGTCAACATACTCTCATCAATAATACACGATCCTCTCAATAACAGAACATCGCACGGTACTAAATTGTCTTTTTGTGAACGTGTTATCGATATAATATCACCCGGTATTAATTCGTTACTCATAATTGTACGCCATTTACGATTTCTATAAACATAAATACTGTACGGCTTATTACCCATTTTACGTATCTCAGCCATATTACGTAATTGTTGTTGTACTAATGTACATTCGAATAATATCAACATTATCAATGTAAATATTGAATAATACCAATATTTATCTAAACACCATAAACCGACACAGAATACTTGAAATACGAAAAATGGTGCGGTGGCACGTTCTTTAAATAATTCCATAAATTCAGGTACAACCATATCTAATTCGTTTTTGCCGTACAATTGTTCCGCCTGTTGTACATCGTTCTCTTCTTGATAACCCTTCCATGACATATATTCACTGTATTGTTTGTGTATGGGGAATTCTAAGCCGCGAAACTGTTTCTTCTCACTATCCCATAGGTATTTCGTTTTTTGGAAAACAAACCAAATATCTGAATTGTCCTGAAATCGATACAAATTTGTAGCAAAAAAAAACACGATTTTATTATAGGTTATATACTACTTTGGAGTGTTGTAATCGTACAAGTTCTGATGAGCCATTATTAGCAGTCGGTACAACTTTAGCTACTGTTGCTTTAACTGGATTAAGCTCCTAGAAAATTACAAATTATTAATTGATCCCTAAAAGGTGGTAAACTTACTTTACGACATGTACAAAAACAATTCACGTGTACGGACCAATAACATGCTAAACAGCATAGGATTTGTACACATCCGATTGCTGCAAAACCAAGAAAACCGCCTTCGTAGTGTTCAATAAATCCGTAAATACCACACCATACGTACAACCATGTTAAATAAATAAATATAAATGGTAATACGTAGAAATGTAAGATTGTTGGTTTTTGTGTATATAAGGATACAGTTTGGACCAATTCATCTAATTTCGGTGTTATCGTCATAATTATTGTTGATTTTTATTGAAGAAAAACAAAATTATCCGGTCAATTAACACAGATGTGACAATGGCTTGACGTTTCCATATTTTTGCAGTTTATCCAGTTGGCATTGCACGTCTATCGACAGGACGTAATTTCCATTGTGACCAACCATATCAAGTGGAATACACTATTTTTTCAATCGGTCGCCAAAGTTTCAATTAATTATTTTTGTGTTGAATTAGACCAATTCAAATCGGAATTATTCCACAGTTTTATCCAATTCTTTAATTGATAATTCTTAATTAACTATATAACTTAGAAAAAGTAATTTAAATAGTTTTATAGTGCGACATCAGGTGGCGATGTTTTGATCATGTCAATACTGACAATAGCGCAAAGTAAAATGCACTAGTTTTACACGTTTTTATGCTAATATCAGTTAATTTTCATTGATTCAAGTGGATATTTTTTCAAATTTAGATTTCTTCAAGCGTTTTGTTAACTAATGATCAAATTTATGATAATTGGAAATTTTGAATTGCAGCTCTAGTGGTAATACAACGAACTACAAGGTTCACACTACTAGTCGGTAGATGTCGCCCGTAATATACTTGCGGGAAATTCAAATTAATACCGTATAGCATGTGAGTGAGTTACAGATTTAGTGATTATTTTAAACTTATAGGACCGAAATTGATTGATCAAGTATTATTTTAATAAATTGTTAACACTATTGTGCTGCCAGTTAGTCGCAAATATTAGGAATCAGAACCTTACATCAATTGCAAAGAGGTGTCGCTAGTATACTGTTGATTATTTAAAATTAAACTCGAGCAAAATTTGAAGTCTTTGTTAACTGAAAAAAAAAATATTTTCAGTCGCTTGAAAGAAATTCTATAGATTCTACTAATTCAAGATTATTCTAGAATTTTGGAAAATTACAACTGTGTTATCTAGCGGTAATGTAAAAAACTACATAGTTTGTGGTGATGATCGGTAGATGTCGCACAAACTACATTTGTGGGAAATCCAAATTTGTACTGTATTAGAGATTCAAGAGTCACACCAATTTAGTGATTCTTTTATACTGATTGAAATTAATTTGGAAATTACTGTATAAATCGTACATCTATTGTCATATAGATGATTAAATTAATTTAATTTTGTTAACACTCAGTGCTGCTATCTGCACATAAGTAGCTAGAATTACCGGCTTACAACAACTGACTACAGATGTCGCTAGTGATTTTCATTTATTATAGTTGCTGCTATCTAGTGGTAAGTACTGTGAACTATAAAGTTGCCATAATGGTTGATAGATGTCGCATAGATAGCATAATTGCGGGAAATTCAAATTTAATTCGAATTACAGAAAAAATCTGAGAGTGGTCCACTAATTTGGCGATTATTCGAAAGGTAATAAACAGAAATTAATTTTAAGGTCGTCAGCATCATTTTAGAGACGATACCATAGAGATTCGTTCTAATTTCGATTTAGATCAAGGATAAAAAGATGATCATCAATCTAATTGTTATTGTTAAATTTACCTTCATACGTTCAAATAGATGATTGTTAATACGATATTAACATACCTTTGAACCGTATTACTTTGACTGAGAGAAAGGACAAATGTGTAATTAAACTTGAAATGAAATTAATTGAGATTAAAATTCCTGTGAAAACTAGACCACAATCACCGATTCCACTTAATTAAGTCATATATCACCGGTACAGTTTTACAATACGTTGGATACTACGGTAAATATGTATGATTATGTAATACGAGACGGGCAACAGGTCGTTATTGTACCAAATAGGGAGGTATCCAACTTTCTTATTAATTATAGAAGAGTGTATTATAAACGATGCAGTATAAGAGACAATTAATTAGTAGCAGACACAGCTAGAAGAGGTGAATTCTACTAGAGCCTTGACACTAAATATATGAATATTCAAATAGATGCACAATCAATGGGGCCATTTGTATATAAGTGAAGAGATTTCGAAACTGTGACACTTCAATTAGCTACACAATTCGCAATTACAAATAGAAAAAAATTATCGCCAATATTGTACAAAGACAACAGAGAATGTTGTAATCCATTCTGTATAGACAAATGTTACTGAAACTAGCTGAAATCTGAATCAACTTTCATTACAATAGTTTTAACGTTCACTTTAATTAGAATAATAATAATAATAATAGAGATTCTCGTTGATAATCAAGCAGGTATTTATGTGTAATTTTCCTCTTACTCAAATTTACATCATGAATTTCAATAAAATTAACCACATTAAAAGGTTGTGCAAGTGTTGTTTGAATCGAGTCGTCTTTGTTGTTGTTGTTGGCTTTTTTTTTGGATAAATACGACAAAATAATTCAACAGAAAAGGTCATTGTGCTAGTGATTATTTCAAAATTACATATAATCGAATGCATTTCCGTATCTGTAATAATTAATCGACCATCTGGCCTGCCATTTAGCCGGTCTACTCGAAATTTTTGTTGAAGACTCGAAAATTGTTAGACAAACAAAACAAAAAATAAGCGAGATTAAATCGTAGAACGTTGCAGAAATTGGATTATTTAACAAAATGGATGTGAGAACGCTTCTATTGTATGGCTAGAATTTTCGTGGAGATTACACAATTCGTTGAAGAAAGTGAAATAATTCGAAACAATAGGATAGAGAAACGAAAAGTGCAACAATAAACGCATTCGTTGGTGTTGTTGTTGATATTATGTGAAGAAATCTCTTGTGCAATTGCCGCTCCATCATCGACAAATCTGCTCGCGCTAATGGGACAAGTTTTGCATTTTGTAACAAGCGGAAAAGTGTCTCCGCAATTAAAATTTGGGCCAAGTTAATGTGATCCTCCGATAGCACGATAGATCGGTACGCAAAAAATGGCTTTTGTTGTGGAGATTGTTCTGCACAAACAGAGACTTGAGGAAGACTCCTCCTCTTATAATGGAAAGAAAACGCGTTATCCGAGGGCACCTGTGTTATTAGAGGATTATATAATGTAGCAATTGTGTGGAAAAATGAGTGGTTTCGTTGAAAAAGCGGCGCACGATTGCCGAATCACGAGACAATTAGGAACAGTTTTTGAAAGAAAAAGTACATAGAAAAGGTGAATAATCTGTACACGAAAAATTCCCACAGTTGGCGAGTTTTGTATTGATTGAAAGGAAAATGAATGAAATTTCGAATTTTTCCCATCGATTCTTTGTACGCTAAAGAAAGTATTTCGAATTTGTAACAAATCCACAAACATTCTCTTTTATACAACTACACACACATACACTAAAACAAGGCCAATTCGTGGCCTTGTTTCTCACAATCAGATTAACAATTTCCAAAACGAATCATCATCATCATTCGAAATAATTCTCGACTAATTGAACTAATCGATGCAAATAATAGCTTCGAATCGACCTTAATTTGCACAAAACTGCCACGGATCAATGTTGCCACTTATAAAGACGGGCGTTATGCTAAGGGTGTGAAAACAATCGATTTCGTAAAGTGGATCTATTTTCTATTGGAAATTATTTCAATTCTGTTATGGTTAATTGGGAACTAATTTGTGTTGAATTAATGAGGCTTTCACTCGACTATTTACCCTTGTTGTTGTCGACGGTGGTTTTTCACCGTTCACGTAAAACGTTACGGGATTCTTTCAACAATTTCTAATGCAAATTGTAGAATCGTACGAAATGAATCTTCATTGTACAAACACACCGACACATGTTACTTTCCAATAATGGTAAAGTAAAAGTTGCAAATATTCTCAATATAAATAATTGTTGTTGGCAATAAGACAGAAGAGAAATAACACACAATATTGGAGGTGAATTAAAATGCAACACAAATCAGAATAACGTATGCGTATGCACGTATCTGATGTTTGTTATTAAAAATCGTTATATCCGGGATAATTATAGAATTTTTGTTTGAAATATGTGAAGAAAGTCCGGCTGTTTTTATTGTATGCGTATGTGTTGTTGGTAATTTGTGTGAAACGCGTCCTGATTTTTTTCGTTTGTTTTATATTAAAAGGTCATCGAGAGATGCAATTAATAATTTAGTAGTAGCGTTTGATGATGCAAGCAGGATTAGCGGAGCCTCAAGCTGATCAATCTGGCCAGATTATTGACTTTTCTGGTTTCAATAGGCGATTTTTGGTCGGTACGCACCCCTTCCGCAGGTGTGTCCTATTGTGGCGATTCGATGAAATTCACGTGGATTTCGTCCAATATGAGCACATTTTTTAAAAATAATTAATCATTTAATGTTGTAATAATAGACAGATACTTGTGCAATCAACAAAACATAACTGCTTGGTATTACAACAAAAGATACGTCTGGATTTTAATTGATTTTCAGCAGTTTCACAAGCATCTTCCTATTTTAGATCAAGGCATGAAAAAAGTGTAATAACGAAAGTGATGCATTTACAACTTTCA
Organism: Epicauta chinensis; assembly: GCA_021725515.1. Lineage (NCBI taxonomy): Eukaryota > Metazoa > Arthropoda > Insecta > Coleoptera > Meloidae > Epicauta > Epicauta chinensis. Next base: position 390,426 of record JAEDXX010000041.1, read on the forward strand.
ATTCAAATTAGATACAAAATAAGAAGACGGATGATTTGAAAATTATTCGAAAATAATCGGAGAGAATGAGAGAGAAAGAGAGGACGAACAAAAAAAAAACAAGATTCCTACTTGATTGCGCGAAAGTGATAGTAAAAACCCGATTTATCATTATTGTTTTTCAAAAAACTGAAACGGGTCAAGTGACCCATTTCAAAATTGATTGGAATTGCAAAACCGGTTTGTTTGATATTAAAATCGTTTTTATGTTTGCTGAATTCGTAACGATTTACCTGAAAGTTCAGTTTTCAGGAGCGTACCGATATTATTTAGGACCCTAAGGAAACAAATTCCGGCATGAAGAAAAATTTTCAGTAAATAGAAGATGAGCCGAGAGGCATATCTTGACTTGTTTAAAAAGGGCCCAGAAGGACGAAAATTAATTATAAAAAGAACAGTAGCCCACCTGGTTGGTCCGCCTCTGGCAAGTCATATTTTGGAAGGTTTCCAAAGTGTTCTGGAACACGTGAAGAATTTCAGGATATGGCGTTTGCGATTAGTTCAAAAAATTTGCAATTACTTTGGAGTACTTTCAGCGCTTTAACCGTAAAAATCGCAACTTTTGGCATTTTTTGGATAATATTCAAGTTCTGCACTGCCTTCAGGCGATACCGAAAAGCGCAAAATTTCAAATTATACCTGAAAGCTATGCCCAAAAATTAAGACGTTTTTCAGAAGCGTTAAAAAGTTTCCTCGATATTTTCAGTGACTTTACAGCGTCAATTTTTTGTCTTTAAAATCTATGGAGACGCTAGCGAATAATGTTTTCTACTTTTTCCTAAGTACTTTAGCGCAGAGGCTGAATTTCAGGGCATCTCTTGTGATATTCACACCTAATTTAAATTTTTATGATTTCTTAAAGAAAGAAAAAAAAATGCCTAATTTGCGTTTACTTTTGAGTGCTTTCATTGCTTCAATAGTAAAAATTTCAATTTCTGGCGGTTTTCAGCCTTCAAACGATAGCGAAATTTCATTGTTTTCAAATTATTCCTGAAAGCTGCTTCTCAAAGACAACATTTTAGAGAATGTGAAGATATTTAAGACGTTTCTTCGATATTTTCAGCGATTTTGCTGCTTCAATTTCAAGAAGCTTCGACTTTAAAACACCAAAAAACTCTAGACAATGATGTATTGTAGGTACATACTCTTTCCAAAGTATCCTAGATCAGTAGAAGAGTTTCAGCACATATCTAATGATCTTCAACCTTATTTCAGTTAATAGAATTTTCTATTCTTTCTGTACGCAAAAGGGCTTTGATTGCGTCAAAATTTCTGGAACATTGTGACAACCTCCAAACTGTCTTCCGTGCATTCAGCAATCCTTCCGTGATTTCGTTCTGTATTGCCAAAAATGGAGGTAAAACCATACAAAATATCCAATCTCGTTAAGTGCAACAGAAAATTAATCTGGCAACTGTACGCCCAAATGATTGAAGACGTTTTGACCGCCTGCAGCCCCACAAAGGCCTACTAAATTCGCCCCTGTCAGCTTTCACTTGTCCACATTAATCATACACGATTAGCGAGCGTACTTCGTGACAGTCTTATAATTAGAAAAAATATTCTTTTAGTAAAAATCCTGTGATTCGTAGATAATTTCCAAATAATTAAACAACAAGACTGGAAAGTTCATCGTCTCTTGAAAAAGGCAAAAAAAATCGATTCAACCTTCAGCATCAATTTACACCCACAACAACAACAACAACAACAACAACAAATTACATCATTATTTATCCACAGAAAATTAGAGATAATTGAGTGTTTTGTATGTTTCAGTGGATGTTAAAGGGTCAATGTCGGAGATATTATCGAAATTGGGACCGTTGAATAATTGTGATAATAACAGCAACGAAAAAGAAAGTTTTTTTTTTGGGGGGATGACACACAAAAAAATTGATTTTATTTAAGACACTAGACTGAAGAATGTAGGTAGGTGATAATAATAAATTAAAAGAGAAACGAATTGGAAAAAATCGAACAAACTAAACAGCAACGTTCAGCTAGAAAGTACAATGAATTTTCACTTAAACGATACTTGTCGTGATTACAATCGGATTTCAGGAATGTAAATTGACGCAAAACTTTATGGAATCTTCATAATTCAACAAATAAGCAAAACTTATTTACTGTTAAAATTTATTTAAGAGAAATCTTTGCACAAAACAAGGCCGCGATTGTTCCATTTTTTTTTTTGTTGTTGCTGTTTGCATATTTCAGGGTTCCAACAATTATCGACTGAATCAGGATCGTATATGTCCCATTGAACTCGGTACGTTAAAGGAAAAATTCTATTGACACGATCACCGCAAACGAGATCTTGGCATTTCCTACAATCCATCAACGAAATGGCCTCGATTCGGCCATCTAGAACTGTTGTTGACGAAATTTCAGTGATTCACGAATTTCTTCGCTCCTAATCGATCGTAATTGTAATGCGACCGGTCCCCGTATCGTATAGAAAATCTAATTAATCAGCAACAATTAACCGAATTACAGAAGCACAAAGATTCGGTTAACGTTCCGGTGATCGTATGAATTATTCATATTAGCCTTGATTCGACAACAATAGAAAATTTTTGTTGTAGAATCATCGCCGATAGTGATAGTGATAAAAAAATTGTAAATTTTTTTTGTGTTTAGTTTTTTTCTTATTTGCTGATTATTACAGTTGAGACCGGGGATAACCTGCGGTGGTACTTTAGGGGGCTTCGGTCCGTATCTAGGTTAGAGAGTTGTGGGGATGTAGGACGGCTATAAACGCCGGCCACCGCATCTGCCAGACAGTTTAAATTAAAGTGCTTCATCAACAACACTTGCAGAAAATCAAATACGGTAAGTTGTCCAAATTGTGGCAGTATTCGTGTGTGTTTTGCATTAGTGTCTCTAGAATTTTTTTCTCAAAATATAACGGTTAACAGTTAATTTCAGCGCGTTTCGTCGCCTACGCGCCCGTTGAAATCTCCATGGATTTTTGCGGAAATCGATTTCTAACGATTTTTTTCTGTAATTGTACCAGCTTCAGCTGTTTCTAGTATTGATTTCCTGTCATTATTCTACGGGTACCGCCACTTATTCACGGTAAAATTGCAATTTTTTAAAATATAATTACATGAATTAAATGGGAAAGTGATCCGGTTCTCGGTGTCAATATCGATTAATAACTGTTTGATTTGTACCAACAATCGGTTATCAGTTTATATGGCATTCATTGGAATTGTTCGAAATTTATTGCCTTATGTAACCGGTTGATTGTTGTTGAAAACGGGCTTGAAACCAGAACAATAACAACAACAACAAAGTCGCTTCCTGGTGATGGTTCATGTAAACGTTTAAACATTACTTATTATGGGAAAATCGTTGCATCATTACAACGATAGAAACACGAAATCTACTGTAATTATCTTTGATTGCCTTTTGATTAATGAAATTTCAACATTAGAAATTGGTAGATTTCTTTGGAAAAAAGAATAATTTTTCTCAACACAGTAAGAGGTCCATCTCCGGTTAGGACAGTGACCGTGAAAGCCACACACACACACACGTAAGAGCACACAGGTCAACCGGTGACCTAGATCGTCCGGAAACGATCCTTTATCCGGCACAATCGAATACCAGACCTAGACTTGACACGGAATAATAATCACCTGTTATCGAGGCTGTGGCGATCATTGGAATCGGCCGCACAATTACGGATTAATGGCCCAAATAATTGCCGATTTCTATTCTATGAAATTGTTTAAACAATTCAGATAAACATAGGCGTGACTTGTAATTCTTTATTTATTTATTTATTTTTAGAAAATGTTCCGAGAGTTGACGCTCCTTCTGGTAGGAGCCGTTATGGTCATGGCCCAAAGACGTTTAGCATTACCCGATCCGAGGAGTTGTGCCAATCGTAATATATCCCAAATTTCCAACAAACAACCGAATATTAATTGTTGTGTTTAGGCGTCCGCCATGCGACGTATAGAGACGCCCGTGGCGTCACCCATTCCTACTTCTTCAGCTGGGAACACTTACCGACACGCAGCCTTGAGGTCGACTGGTTGGATGCGCGCAACATCTGCCGTCGCCACTGTATGGACGCCGTCTCCTTGGAAACACCCCAGGAGAACGAATTCGTTAAACAGAGAATAGCACGCGGCAACGTTCGCTACATCTGGACATCAGGTAGGAAATGTAATTTCGCCGGTTGTGAACGTCCCGATCTACAACCGCCGAATATTAACGGCTGGTTCTGGTCGGGTTCAGGTGCCAAAATCGGTCCGACCACACAACGTAATTCGGGCGATTGGAGTCATACGGGTGGGTATGGTCAAGCGCAACCGGATAATCGTGAAGCCGCCCAGGTATATAAATCTATATATATAGAAAAAAATGAGTAGTCTAACCGGTCAATGACTTAATCATTGTTGCAGGGTAATGATGAATCGTGCCTGTCGATCTTGAACAATTTCTATAACGATGGCATTAAATGGCACGATGTGGCTTGCCATCACGTCAAGCCGTTCGTGTGCGAGGACAGTGAGGAGTTGTTGAATTTTGTCGCTTCAAGGAATCCGGGCATTCGTCTCTAAATCTTTCTCTATATTTAACCGCTTTATCTACATGTGTACCTTGGGTAACTGATATAGAGAAAAAAAAGAGGCTCTACATCAATTTTTTTAACAAGAAAAAACCCCTTCCGCATGTGAATATCAGCTTGTGACTTTAGATTTTAGTAATTATTGTATCTATTTTTTAAATTATATTTTAATAAAAAAAAACAACAAATTGTATTTAAACTAAAACTACAACCACTGAAAAACAGTCTTTTTATTGATTTTAGAGAAACTCTTGCCTACAAATATCACAGCTTATAGTGGATAATAGCAGATACCTTTAATCACAGATCCCATAATCTCACTAAACGATACACAAATATTCGTTTTATTATCAATCAAATCATCCTCCATATAATGACACAGAATTGTTGAAGTATTCTCGAAATCGTTACGATTAATATAATCGATCTTAATCGTATATAAACGATCCTGTTTTAATATACAAATCTCATCTAATGGTACATAAATACAATTCTCGTACGATATCGTTTTGGTGAATCGTGTCAGATTCAATGATTTCGCTTTACTATCAACGATCTGTATCCGTAAATCGATCGTATACTCACAATCGTAAAAATCGATCGTATTCACAAGTAAACCGTACAAAACGAGCGGTTTATTCACAATAATCTTACTGATAAATGGATTGAAACGTTGCAATTCGATACGATCGGCGATTTTATACACGACACGCATACGACAGAACAAAGCCCAATTTTTATATTGATACGTTTTATAATTAATCGATGGATGATTTCGTTGGACATTCAACAAATACGTTGTACATTTCTTTGTGAAATTGTGTCGATTTATCAGGTAGATTTTGTCGTGTTTTACACGATTAATAAGCGGCATTAAATCGAGATTGTCGAGTAAACGTACAACATTCTCAACACTTATATCGATATCGCGATAATTTAATTCATTACTAGCCCATACGCAAATCAATTCTAATAATTCGTGTGAATTAACATTTAAACATTTCTGTTCTAATAGTGTGATTAATGTTGTTAATTTGATGTGATAATAATGTTCGATTGTTGTTGGAAATAAGCCGCGAATATAAATACACATTTCGTTCAAGAATTTCGTTTGGATGTCATTTAAATCGTACATTTCTGCATATTCATAACTTAAAGCTAACGTTGATATCGTCTTATTATTATCAATAAATTTCAAACACTCCAATTTGAGATTGTTGAGTAGATATTTGTTCGAAATATAAAATAGATCCCATGCATTTATCACCGAATCAAATTCGATAATTTCGGTATAAATATATTGGAGAATCTTACGGAAATTCTCAGCATTTATATAACGATCGTTGATTATAATAAGATCTTGTGCGAACCGTCCATAGAACATCTGTTCAAACACCGGACTAGAGTGTTTCAGTAATAATTTGTGGGCTTTAATTTCCTCGCCTTCGATCATAAAGGCGCAATCCTGTGTTGTGGTCGATTCGAAAAGATCCTTAAATTGTCCCATTGTCTCGCTATCCACCTAATTTTAAATCAACTATAATTAAATGAGAATTAATCAGAAACAACTCACCGTATTAATTAGATCCATTTTGCGGCGTAATTGGGTTTTTTTTCTGTGTTGTTCGACGTCCAACGAAACCTTGAACTGGGCACGGTACACACACGCGAGTCGTACAAAGCCAAGGCCAAACAACTATTACGACACCAATTAGAATACGACAACAAAATCAAATTGATTATCTAATCTAATTTATTTAGATTTTTTCAAATTAATTTAACAAAAAAACATTATTAGAATTACCTGAATGTGTGGGGAATTGGTGGAAGGTGGTCGTGTCAGACGCCTTTACTGCTTGACGCTATTTTTAAAACTGAAAATTGTTGTGTAACTTAACGGAATTCGAATTGGACGAGACAAAAAAATTTTTAGGTTAGTTTTTCAAAATTAACCTCAATTGGATCTAGTAACTTTACGTTCGTTACGTTGGCTATACCATAAAAAATCACAAATTAGCGATAATTATTCAAATTTAATACGAATTAATTGGGTGATTATTAATCAAATTGTTGGTTTTATTTTAATAATTAGATAGATGTTTGTCAATTTTCGTCTACATTCTAGAAGTTTAGGGATTTTATTGTTATGTTGGTAGTTTAACTTACAGTTAATTGTAGCTTCGGCTCAATCATTTGTGGCGTTTCAAATGATTTAATTGCCCATTTTACATACAGTTCTTGATGATAGTTGATAATATGGTTATTTTGAATAGTTTTGTTTTAATAATTTTGCAGATAATTTAAAATTGCTGATTGGACAATTTGCGCTACAATTAGTGTGAGTGTCCAGTTGTCAGATGATTGTCAACAAGCCGTCAAGTCTGCAGTTTTTTTGTTTGATTAATTTTTTTAATTACTCGTAGAATCGTTATTATTTATCCTCTCTCAATTGATACCAAATAATCTCGAGTACCTTTGTTTGTCTTTTCTAGTGATGAACGGTTGTATATCATTGAAATAAGTCGATCGATAGATAGAAATCATGGTAAAAATCTATTGCATTAGTATATTGTATAAAGGACCAACAAATGCGACCTGGTTGAAATCAGCCTACGATTTGCAAAGTTTCAGTTTCTTTCAACGCGGCTCCGTACAGGAATTCATGACGTTCTTCTCGAAAACGATCGTCGAACGTACGATACCAGCATCCAGACAGTCGGTGAAAGAAGGAGGTGAATTCCACCAAAAAAAAACTTAAATTTCGTTTAAATATATATAATCTGATCAATTTGTAGAGTATATGTGTCATGTGTACGTAAGAGGTGATAGTTTGGCTGGTGTGGTGATCACCGATCACGAATATCCGACACGTGTCTCGCACACGTTAATCACACGAATCTTGGACGAATTTGCAACGAAAATACCAGCGGTCAATTGGCCAAATCTAACCGAACGTGATATACAATTCCCACAATTGAATACGTATTTAGCCAAGTACCAGAATCCGAAAGAGGCGGATGCTATGACCAAAATACAAGAGGATCTCGACGAGACGAAGATAATTTTGGTAATTTACTTTAAATTAATTGAAAAATTAAAACAATAATCTTTGATGATTATCAACAATTAGCATCATGCAATCGAGAGTGTGCTGCAAAGGGGCGAGAAATTGGACGATTTAGTTGCCAAATCGGAGGGTTTAAGTGTGCAATCGAAAGCATTCTATAAAACTGCCAGGAAAACGAACAGTTGTTGTACATTTAGTTAAATTTCAAACATTCCTATTTAATTTTCATTTCTAGAAGGATAGACTATGTATTTTTTTTTGTTTTATTTCACTGTTTCGTTATAATAATTACTATTAATAATGATAAAGAGCTTGAAAAAGAAACGCCAAATTTGATCAATGTATTGGATGTTGTTATATTTGTAACAATACGACAATAATTTTGTTGATTTCTATAATTTCCTTCAATGTTTCACTGTTGTGATTTCAATGTAAAAAAAACAAACAAAATTAAAATAAAGACAAATAACCATTATTGTGGAGGATTATCGAAATAATCAATCGTCTCTTTAGGCGCCGATATAGCAGCAGTTGCAGCAGCAGCATAACCGCTACTATTCCGCCCTGTCAACTTCAACGCAACCGTCTCCGATTTCGCCACACTCGTTGCTGTCTGTTTATTGGTGGTCAACATCGGCCCTGGTACTTTCCTCTGTCCATTTTCACGCTGTATAATTTCCAACAGACTCATACTGGGCAACCATGATTTATCTTTAATTGCTGTTGCAACAACATTACGATTCGGTTCTTGATCATAGGCGGCACTATCACAACCGAAATGTTCACAATATTCGTGGACGAATTGACGTTTTTCACGATTCATCGATTCAAATGAATACGAACGACTCTTTTGTTTACTGTGTTTCGATAATTGTACTAATTCGGTTAATTTGTCATGGACACGTTGACAGAATTGTGGATCTTTCTTGGCCCATTGACGCATAAAATCGGAATAGCGTGGTGTTAGTTTTTGTGTTAGATCTGGATTGCGGATTTGGAGGCTGAGAGCGAAACGACGATTACGTTCAACGACACGACACTCTTCCGTACATTCCAATCTGTAATTATTAATCGATAAAATTGATTTCTGTAATACAACACAACTTACATCTTTAAAATTGATGGTCTTTTCGGTTTATTAACAATATCGCTAATATCAACCGATTGTTCTTTTAATAAATCATTCATTTTATCTCGTAAATTCGCCATTTCCATCTCTTTATATTCATCAATTAAATCGACACATAATCGTGTAGATTTCTGTAATCCACATTGACATGTTATTGGTACGTTGAATTTACATGGTGTATTTGGACACGGTGCCGCATGACATTGTACATTACACGGATGTTCACATAATGTACGTTTCACTGTACATTTCTGTTTACATGGTAATGGACACGGTCCCAAATGACACGGTTTATCACACTTGTGTTTACCACAAGGTAACGGTTGACCACACGGTAAACCACAACTGAAATCCTCTTGATAACACGGTATCGCTGAACGTTGTTCGTGTCTACCGAAACACCAACGTTTACATAACACAGTGCACGGTGGACATTGACCTGTATGACAATTATGATTAACTGGATGACCACATGATCGTGGTCGTGGACATGGTTGGGAACATAACGGTGGTTTTGTACCACACGGTATTGGAGGATAGATTACATTTGTGCCACATTCACAATACAACTCATCGAAACTGGTTTCTTGACATGGTGGACAACGGCCACTATGACATGTACGTTGGCAACGGTGTTGGCCGCAAGATAATAAATGATTACATGGTAATGGACAAATATGTTCGATTTCTATACAACACCGTTGATTACAACGATGTTTACCACATAAACGTTTCTTGGTGCATTTCTTTTCGCATCGAGCATCATCCGCTTTCGTTGTTAATTCACCGCACGGTATCTCTTTATCCATATGACCGCAACGGCAACGTACCAATGTTGTTAAAGGACATGGTGGACAATCGCCTTCGTGACACATCGACTTACATAAATGTGGCGCCGAAGGTTGGCCACATTTCAACGTTTTACCACAAATCTTACCACAACAAGGAATCGGATCTAAACATGTCGATCTAGATTGTGTTAATTCCGTTTTACCACATGGACATGTAGTGATTCGATCGATATCACGTGGACATCCATCACATTGACCATCATGGCAAATTTGTTGACAATAGTGATTACCACATTTCAATAATTTACCACAAATCTCACCACAACTGTACAATGTGGCGCCGTGATTGTCACGATTACATTCAACACGTCTACCAACTTTACCACAATAACAGACTTGTTTTATGGTTTCGTTACATTTACGGCAATCACCTTGATGGCATTTCGTTTGGCAATAATGCTGTTGACAATCCAATAATTTCTCACAGATTCCCTCACAAACTATCTCGATATTTGAACTACATTTGATCTGTTGTGTTGTTCTCGTACAACCACATAATTTCGTTACAATTATATTACAATCGGGACAAGGTCCCGGATGGCATAGAATTGGACATTTATGTTCACACGAACGATTCTGTTTCATACACGGTTCACCACAACTATGCGGAATGGTGCCAGGTAATGGTCGTGGTTCCATTATTTTACCACAATAGCAAAAGTATTGTTTCGGTATTGTTTGGCAATAGTTCTGACAGGCTGGACAACGCCAACCATTATCAATTTTTGATGATTCCGCCCATGTAATGGTACAGTTTAAATGTAGAATTAGATAACATTGTTGACATGTCCAGATTTTATCGATATTCTTGATTTTTTCACAACATACCAAACATTCTAATTGGCGACGTGTCAGCATCTGTTCTAAACGTTCACGTTGTGATGCTGCATCCATCAGTTTCTTATCTTGTGTTTTTTTATTATCAAATCGTCTCCAATTCGATTTCTGATCATAATTCTTATTAAACCTACCATTATTACGATTATCTTGATAATTCCTATCACCATTTCTATAATTCCTTTTATCCCCATAATTTCTACTATTTTTAATAAATTTAGATTTATTTCTATTAGTGCGATTCTCATTCGTGTCATCGTCGTGTTCCTTTGATCGGTTAAAAGTCCGTCCCGACCATTGATTCCGTTCAGGATAACGTCGTCGGACAGCACCAGTATTTCTCGATAATTCCGGCCGATTATCTACATTACTACTACTACCAGTATGACCGATATTGGTCACCTGATCATTACCAGTATTATTAAAATCGCTATTACCACCACTAGGTCCTGGTTCTTGATAATAACCATTGTATTGTTGGGGCTGTTGTGACGGCTCAAATTGTTGATTTATCTGATAATTAGGAACTAATTGTCCATTATAATAGGACATATTGTTAATATAATCAACATAAACGGGATTGAATTGTGTGAAATCGCCATAAGGATTGTTCTCATACGTGTTCCAATAGGACATACGTTATCTATAAATTTTACGATAATTACAATGATTGTGGTGAAATATTGGGGAAATTACCTGGAATTTGCACAAAATTGTGCAATTCTCGTTAGAAGAAACTTATTAACTTCCTGTTAATTCAACGATGGAAAATTAACTGACACATTGATATAAAAGTGTAAAACTAGTGTGTTTTATGTTGCACTATTGGCTGTACTGATTGTATCAAAATAGCGCCATCTACCAGAACTAAATTTGAAATAATACTACAAGCGGTTGCCTTCTACTTTGAATAGATGGCAGCACAATAAAGGTTGTGTATAAATTGTTGCATATATTTAGTGTTCGGTGTTTGGTAAACCCCGTCCAAAATTAAGTATGAAATTTCAAATTACAAATGATATGTTATGTGAAACTTAATAGTTGAAAAATTCCTAACTGTGAAATGTTTACTTGAACCAAAAAGTATATTATGTTGTGGCACTACTGTTAGAATAAAATCCTACGCGTTTGTTTACATATTTTGCTACTGATTTTTCTATATTAACTCTGAAATTCGATAATTTATATTTCTTTAGAGATTCTAAATGACCTTTTAAATCGATTTTCAGTTTAATACAAAGGAAAATTTTAATTTTAGGGCTTTAATAGAGGGACTATTTTTTCGTTGCGAAGGTTAGTAATTGTTAAAGAAATTGTAAATCGCACCCTCGGTTGCTTAGGTTGTTGTTTTGTTTAGTTTAATATTAGATAGAATATTTAGAATGTTATAGAATTTTTGATTGAGTTGTGTATTCCATTTTATCTTGTCTACATAATAAATTAATTATCACGCTTATAACTACATAACTAACAGTAACATTGCTGTCATTTGAAATTTTATACTTAATTTTGGATGGAGTATATACTATTTTTGTTTGTTTGTGTGGTTACGCTGCGATTATGTCCTGTATTTAACGCCGATTGTCAAGTTGAATGTGGCTAAAGCTACATAAAATAATTAAAATTTATTTTGTGAGGTTATAATTAATATTTAATAATTTTAGCGTTTTTTTCCACATAAATTCACTAATTAACCATGGAAGACTCGAAAAAGGTGAAATTATCGAAATCAATCCTCGACATGAAATTCATGAAGAAAACCAAAGAACGTGTGTTGAAAGAAGCCGATGATGCAGAAGGCAAGGCAATGTATTCAAATGAGATTACCGACGAAATGCGAAAGAGCGGCAATATCGTATTTATTGAAACAAGTATTGTGAATTGTTTGGATTTGATTGATGGCCGCTTATCATTTGGTGGTATGAATCCGGAAATAGAGAAACTAATGCAAAACGATTATGCGAAACGTTTAGAAGGAATCGAGAAACGTAAAGAGACCGATATTAGTGATGTTGAAATGGCACAAGGTTACAGTACTGTAGTCGATACAATCTCGAATAAATTCGCTCACAGACGGCAAAGAAATCCAAGGAGATTTTTAAAACCCGCAGACGATTGAATCGATCATGTTTTCGAACTTATTTTTTAATTGCGATTTTGTTGTAAAAATCTCCAATACAAAATGATTTACACGTTGAAATACTTTATTATAAATGTCGAATATTTCAAATACAATTACTTCACGGATTTGTTTCTTTAGCATTCTGTAATCCTTGTGTTATATATAATTTGGCCAAACTCTGCGAACACAATTGCGAGATTGCTTGACTGTACGTATTAATCTGGCCGGCAATTATCATTGGATTCAACCTAGGCGGCACCGGATGCGGCCTAAACAACTTATTGATATCCTCTTCCGGTAGTGGTGGTTCATCTTTAGCCGCCCTAGCGGCATTCTCCTGTGCCCTCTTCTGTAGATAACGATGTTTATCTTGTTGTTGCCGACTAACCATCTGTTGGTAACGATTGAATTTAATCGCCTCCTGATTCAATTCATCGACACGATCCATTAGACAACGCAACTGTCCTTCGAGTACTGAAGCCGTACCTAAATCCAAAAATTTCGATCCTTCTTCTTCCGGTACTAGTTCCGCCAATTCGGACATCATTAAATTCGTTAGGGCGGAATTGCGTATAACGAACGGTACTTCGGTGAATAGATTCTCAAAGCCGACTTTCAATTTTAATAGCGCCTCCGGTGTGAATTCGCCTTCTTTATACATTTCGATCGCTTGCGGTGTTAAACGGTACGCTTTCAATGTCAGAAATCCACGTGAACTCTTCTGTGTATCATAGATAACAACAACGGATTCTTCAATTGATGTCTGATAGTGGAATTGGGATTCCAATAGTGGTAAACTTAGGAAATTACCAACATCAGCACTCTGATACCAACCGACATGGAAATGGTCGACGTTGACACGTCTCAAACGGCGCATCATCGCCAATTGGTACTCGTCTTCGTCCATTGTTTCATCGGTCTGTTTAGGGAATGGGAAGCAATTGGTGATTTCTAGACGATTCTCAACGACCAGACCCAATAATGCGCCCTGAGCAATGTCCATATTTGTGGTCGATTCTTCATGGCAGTGTTTAACAATTTTCATCACAGCCTGCAAGAGATTGAGGTTATGATCGTATATTGCCCAATTTTCAAAGAAATTCTAACAACAAATCATCAGATTTGTTTAATTATTATAAAACTGAGACAATTACCAATCCATCGGCTTGTACGTAGGCGATTGTGGAATCATTTTCGGGCACACGCCGCGGAGCACCTGGACGAGCAGCCATTTTCTGTTAACTAATGACAGGACAACTTTAACACTATTTGTCGCCCTTCTGGATTCACATTCTAACTAACAACTCAAATACCACTCCCAACACAAAATAAAACCGTAAAATAATTAAACTAACCAAATAAACTACGAGTTAATAATTAAAAATTGAATTGTTAGAGAATTCTACAAAAATCTGCTACAATGAGAGCTACAATTAGTTGACGTTGAAACTAACATAACCTCAAATAATGTTGTTTATTGCTGCACGTGAATTTAGAAAATTCTGATAAAATGCAAGTCTCCGACCAGAATAACGTGAAAATCTACAATTTATCAGCTGGAAAATCACTGCCAGACGTACGTATACAAATCATTTACAATTTAACATTATTTCCCAACAAATTGTTTATAGTGGTTGTCCGATCATAAACGACGAGCTTTACAGAAGAAAGATGTGGATATCCGACGTCGTATCGAATTAATTCAAGACTTTGATATGCCCGTTATCAGTAATACAATACGTGTATCACGTGACGGTCAATATATTCTAGCCACCGGTGTTTATAAGCCGCGCATCAAATGTTTCGATGTTAATAATCTTTCGTTGAAATTCGAACGGTGTTTCGATCATGAAGCGATCACTTTTGAAGTATTAAGTGATGATTACAGTAAAGTTAGATTAGATTTGTTTAACAAATTTCGTATCAATTTTAACCAGAAATTTTTAGTTGGTATTCCTCCAAGATCAGCGCTATGTTGAATTCCATGCAGCTTACGGTCGACATTACGTTTTACGTATACCGAAAGAGGGCCGCGACATGAAATACCATTATCCCAGCTGTGATCTGTATGTGGTTGGTTCCGGTTCGGATATTTATCGTTTGAATTTAGAACGTGGCCAATTTATGACACCGTACACAAGTCAAGCAACGGCAATCAATAAATGTGCAATTAATCCAGAACATCACCTATTCGTTTGTGGTACAGAAGAAGGCAAAGTTGAAGCCTGGGATCCGCGCAGTAAACACCTCGTTGGAACCCTAGATTGCGCCTTCAATTGTATCACAGATAACAAAACGTAATTACCACAATCAACACCGATAAATCGCTAATTATTTCTGATTGTAGATTGAAAGCGTTCCCATCGGTTACAGCATTGGAGTTTAATCGTAGTTTAATGTTGGGTGTCGGCACGAGAACCGGCCAAATCCTGTTGTACGATATCCGAGTAAATCGGCCGCTCTTCATAAAAGACCACATGAACGACACGGACATCAAAGATCTCCACTTCCACTACAATCAAAATTTGATTTTATCAATGGATAAGGAAGTGGTAAAGATCTGGGATCAAACGAATGGTAAATTATTTACATCGATACAAAAGACGAATGCCAACTTTAATAATTTGTGTGCGGTACCAAATACTGGTTTGTTATTTATTGCAAATGAAGATAGAAAAATGAAAACGTTCTATATACCGAGTTTAGGACCGGCACCGAAATGGGCCAGTTTCTTAGACTCATTAACCGAAGAATTAGAAGAAACCAATACAGAGATTGTCTATGATGATTATAAATTTGTAACGAAACAAGAATTAGAGAATTTCGGATTGGATCGTTTTATCGGTACGAATCTATTACGTGCTTATATGCACGGCTATTTCATCGATATACGTTTGTATAAGAAGGCGAAATCGATTGCAAATCCATTCGAATTAGACGAATACAAAAAGAAGACGATACGTGAGCGTATTGAAAAAGAACGAATAAATCGTGTACAAATCAATAATAAATTACCGAAAGTCAATAAAGATTTAGCATTGAAACTGATGGGTGATAATAGTAAGAAGAAGAAATCGGATAGTGGTGATTTGTTGAGTGATGATCGATTCAAGAGTTTATTTGAAAATCCCGATTTTGAAGTTGATAGAAATGCGGATGAGTATCGATTATTGAATCCGGTTCTGTCGCGTTTAGATCAATCGAAAAAGAAGGAATTGCAGAAGAAATTATTACAACGGCAAGATGATGAGGAATTGGAAGGCAAGAATAGTTCAGAAGAATCGTCTGATGATGACGATGATGATGATGAAAGTAGTGATGATGATCATAAATGGACTGATGAGATGAAGAAACAGCACCGGTTAATCGAGAGAGAACACAGGGCTCGCGAACGGCGCGAAGAAGAGGAGAAGAATCAACTGAAATTGGTGGAATTACAAGACGATGCTGTCGTTAAAGGAATACACAGTTTGAAACGGAAGGCCAGCAAGTAAGTAGCTAAATTGTATCAATTATCATACTGTATTGATTATTGCTTGATGCCCTACACGACTCATATTGTAATGACTTGTTTTGTAATTTTGTTAAACAGGGCACCATTAGGTGATCGATTACAAGACGAAGACTATACGGTGCGCTATTTAGGCAGTGTCGGTAGTCGCGAGATGACTTTTTCAATTAACAAGAATAAGCGCAATCGAATGGTAGATATGAAAAATCAGAAACACCGCGAAGAACGCAAACAATTAGTACGTCCAACTAATGGCATCAAATCGAAACATAAACCAATGTTATTTAGAAATAAACGATTTTAAGTCTAGATTCGTTGTTATTTCCCTATTAGTCGGAGAAATTCTTCTTGAGTAACATTGTTTTCACATTATGATCATCAACAATAAGATAAATAATTGTCACTTGCTACTTGCGTCATTTTATAAATTCAATTAAAATTAAATTGAATTGAATTCGTATTGTGGGCTAATTTTTACGTTCTCGAAAAGAAAATCGGTATAGTCGCCGGTGATAGGTGATTATCGGAGTGTGAAGCGGAGGCATTTGAAAATCCTACACAAGAAACCGAATCAGTTGTAAATCTACAGTCGTACAGTGTCTTCGTACGAATCGAGCAATTGTTTAGTGTTTGATAAGGCGCAGAGAATTTGATTAAATTGTGGTTGATTGTAAGTTGGATTTTAAGGGTAACTGGTTCTGGCGTAATTGAAATGAAAGTTTGAAAATTGCACCTTGCACTACCGGTGATTGTTTTATTTATTTATTTATTTTTTCGTTACAAATAATAGAGAACAATGCACTCCAATTTGGTGTATTTAATTATTTACACTACGTGATTCGACCACTTTCCCTATTATTCGGTTTCTTATAAAATTTGTAGTGTTCGTAGAGAATCGATTAATTGTAAGAGGCCGCGATGATGATAGTGAAATTTTTGATTAATTACAATGCTGAAATGTTTGCATAATTTGAGGGGAAATTTTTTTTAGAAGTCACAAAATAAAAAAACAACATAATTGTGCGTTACTTGATGATGGTAATCTTTCTAAGAGATAATCGTTATTCTGCTCCATTTCCCTAGTTTTTTTCTATTTATGTAAATTACAACGGATTTGTCTCGTGGAAATGCAATTTTTTATGGTAAACACTCTTTTCTGGCAGATTTATACGAAATTATACGGGATTTCTAAATAAGCAGTTTTACTATTCGTACCGTAAGAGAGGAGCGGCAATTAAAGTTTCTCTCAAACCGCGGAACATTATTTCAACTGAAGCAAAGTGGCTTTAACCCCTACTCAGATGGGGACACTAAACGTTTTAAGAGAATGGTGGGCTAAAGGGCGCAAATTGTAATCCTTGCATCGAGACGCTTGCCTAAAGGCAATGATTCGCATGTTTTTTTTTTTGTTTCTATTTTGAAACACATTTCTGAAGATTTACGAGGAGGAATTGTTCCAAGAAACTTTCAGCCCCATTTCAGCCTCAGATTTGGAAACAGATAAGTGGTAAAAGATTTCTCCTTTATACATACCAAAAGTGTAGCTGCATATGTTGAAAAAATTATTTAATGAAATTAAAACAATTTATTTAGAAAGTATATTGTGCACGCGTAATATTTTAATTAGTTCGCTTTTTTTTTCGATAATTACCGAAGAACAGGAGTAATGTACTTTCGTTTTCGATGTAAACCGTCTGGAAATTTAATCAGTTATTACATTTATAGTTTGATTAAAAGTGGAAATTCCAGGTGTGATTCCAAGTTGCCCCCTTGTGTTTCTTTCTTCAGTGTTCAAAAATCATTGTCACAAGTTTTCGTTGTCTAATTTAACGGCTAATGTTTGGTAGTTAAAAATACGGCAACTAGAAGTTTCAGGTTCGATTCCCAGTAGTTATGTTGTTTTCTAATTTTGTAAAATGTTGCCAAAAAAAAATGTAGGAAGAACATTATGAGACTTGGAGTTTTTGTCCACATTCGCTTTCAACACGGTGTTAAATCGTTTCAAATTGCTGTGTAATTCAACTTTTCTTACAAACAACAACTTTTTTTATCGAATTGATCATGGTAAATCCGAAATTATACGTAATTAAGACTGTCGTTCGCCTTATCTATTCTAGGGTAAATTTTGTACGTTATAACCGAATTTTGTTGGATTAATTCCTGCATCCTTTCGAAAGAAAACGATTAATCAAAAAAGCAGATCCGTCTGTTTAGCTACAGATAAATTTTGTTGTAAGGAATTAAAACGTAGGCAGGGTGCCGTAAAAACGATTTTTCAAGAATTTCTAGGTCAGATCAATCTAAAAATTTCTACGGAGACTATCATAACTTTTAGCTTTATTTTGATATTTATTAATCGTAAAAATAATGGTTTTTCATGCTGCTATATTCGATTTTCTGGAGCTCTGCTAGAAAAACAGGCGTCTTGTGGTGAACACTCTATACAAAATCGTCTGAGATGAAAAAAAAAGACCATTTGTTAATGATCAAAAGTATCAGCAAAATACTCTATTTACGGACATCCCCTTTCTGCGGATCTTATAAATGGAATTTTCAACTTCTAAAACTTCCCTAATACGGACACTTTTCCAAGTCCTGTGGGTGTAAGTATTAGAGAGGTTTTACCGTATTAATTTTGACCATCGCGGTTTTTGTAATCGTTGGTCATTAGAAATTTTTGGCCTTAAATTGTTTATAAAGTCGAAATTACGTATCGATGGGAAAAAACCGTCAATCAATCTCTAGAAAATACAGTTTTCAAGCTTGTGTATAAATTTAAAGCTAATCAGTTCAACCATTTTCGAGAAACAGGCGCTTTTGGAAATATAGTTTTGAGAAATACTCGACCGGGGTCTATTTATAAATGTGCCTGTAATTTCGAGAGGATTTGTCGGATTGACATCAATTTTTTTGTGTATATACAAAAATGTATGCACATTACGAAAATGAAACAAAGCAGTCGTTTTTTTTGAAAAAAGATAGATCGTTACTGTGATTTTTCTGGAACACTACAAAAATTACTTTGTAAATAAAGGCTGCTGAATGCGTTGTTAAATTAAAGCATTTTTCTAGAATTGCCCGCATTCGTATCCATTATTCTCCTGTAAATTTCTAGAACCACTCATAATGGGAGGTTTGTTTTTAAAAATATTTTCTGCTACGAAAAAATATATTTCTTTTAAAAAAGGCTGTAGTTTAGATATTAAAACTAGAGCTAACTAATTAATATTTTAGTGTGCTTCCTAAAAATAGGCGCCTTGAGAACGTTCGAAAAATTATCGGTTCTTATATAAGACACTAATTAACACCCTACACAAATTATTAAGATATTTTTGGCACTATTTCGACGCTCTTATCGTTTGTTTGCTGATGACTACCCAACTCTTTTGTTTTGATCCACTATCTTCTGGAGTCTGTCTTGAGATTGATCAGAGTCTTCTGGAAACTTGATTTGGTTGACTGTCTCCTGGAGACTGTCTTGAGATAGGCCAAAGCTTTCTGGAAACTTTATTTATTTGACTGTTTTCTAGAGACTGTCTTGAGATTGGCCACAGTTTTCTGGAAACGTTATTTGGTTGCCTGTCTTCTGCAGACTGTGTTGAGATTGATCAGAGATTTCTGGAGACTTGATTTGACCGACTGTCTTCTGGAGTCTGTCTTGAGATTAATCAGAGTCTTCTGGAGACCTGATTCGGAAGCCTGCCTTCTTGTATCTTGCTTGATTGACTTTATCGACATCAGATCGAGCGGTGTAGGAGGGTTGCTCTTCTGGATTACAAAATATTCTGGCGATTAGATTAATTCATTTAGATTTTTATATTGTGGCACGTTAGTGAATTTCCGAAAAACTTTCCAGTAGCCCCTCAACAATATCTTAATAAGTTCTTCTTTGCGGCCCCAACCCACCTCGCCATCATAGTTTCAATTCAAACTTTTGCCATTGCTAAGACATCTCGAATCCTCTTTTAGAGTGTTTGATGTATCTGTCCCAAGATTCACGGCCCGTAAACACCGTAAAAAAACATCATGTACCGTTTTCTATACTATAATGACAAATAATAACAGTCACTGATGTTAAACTTTAACACAAACGTTAACTATTGCCTAACACTTCTTCAACGTTCTGACTAGAATGTCATTAACATTACTGTAAAAGAAAACTGTGTTTTTTTTTGTGTTGATGAAGCTTACTTATAAACATCCAAAAACACAATCAAAATTACATGTTTTACAAAGATTCGTAACATTTTTTTGTTCGGTTTTTGTATACATAAATCGTATGCAATTTAACGTCCTCAATATATCAATCATCGTTTGAAAAGAATAAATAAAGAGAAAGATTACAGAATATCCGGTAATAGAAACGAAGGGAAGGTGTGTCGACACGATTTTGACAAGCTAAAATCCACAAATTTATAGAAATCAAATGATGTAATTACAGGTGCGTTTTTATAGCAAAATAATGATCAATCCACTACTATCCCAACACAATGTTATTACGATTTCGAATCGATAGTAGTTATACAAAACAACAAAAACGAACAACATGATTGCGCTCCAAAGATTTGTAATTTTATTAACAATCATAGCAGTGATTGATGGTCAAAAACGGTGTCCACCTCAAGAAACCATCCTGCCTTGTCGGTGCCTCATAAAAGGACCCAACTACCAAATCTGGTAAACACCCAAATAAATCAAATTTACTTTTGGTGTAATCGATAGAATTACAGGTGTTCGCACAGCGATCTCTCCAACGTTCTACTCGGTCTGAAAGCTATCGGTGAATTCATCTACGAACCCATCGATGAATTAATCTTGGAAAACAACTATTTACCATCACTACCAGGTCGTTGTTTTATGCCGTTGAAAGTGATGCGTTTAATGTTGAGATACAACAATTTGGAACGTGTCTCGAACGATTGGTTGTCCGGTTTAGAAGATGTTCTAATGGAATTGTATTTAGTTGAACCGGAATTGAGAAGTTTACCAATTGATAATCTCCAATATTTACGGAATATGGAAGCAATTACAATTAAAACGAATTCAATGAAACGTTTACCGCGATTTAACGGTTTACGTAAATTACGTTATCTACAATTCGAATCGTTATCATTAATCGAATTACCATCGAATCATTTTATTGATTTGTTATCATTACAAACGATTCAAATCAATAATAGTCCGAGATTAATTAATTTAGAAGAGAATACATTGGTCGATTTACCACATTTGAAATTTATCAATATTTCAAATTGTGGTATATCGTGGATACATCCGCGGGCGATTACACGTTTACCACAATTACGCGAATTGATATTGAACGGTAATAAGATCGTTGATGTTAATATGATCGGTTATAGTGTACGTGATTTACCGCGTTTGGAAATTCTACGATTAGATTATAATTTCATTGATAAAATCACAGAAGCGGCTTTCGTTGATCTACCATCATTAGCGCAATTGTATTTGTCGCATAATCGTATCAAAGAATTGGAATATGGTAGTTTTCATCGTGTACCGAAATTGCGTAAATTAGATTTGAATTATAACAATTTACGGCGCGTCCATCCGGAAAGTTTCCTGCAACATTCCGGTAGTGGTTTGGAGGAATTATGGTTGGTCCACAATTCAATCGGTCATGTGGCCGAATTACGTTCGATACTCGACACATTGCCCCGTTTAATATTTTTAGATATGAGTTTTAATAATTTGGAAATAATACCGTACGGTGCCATCCGTGGTCATCCGACACTTGAACGTCTACATTTAGATTACAATAAGATCCATTTAATCGATCGTGAAGCATTTATGGCAATGCCGGCTCTACGAGAGTTGCGTTTGCAAAACAACTCGTTGAATGATCTATTCGATGGACCATTGTGGAATTTGCCGGCATTGAAAGGTTTAGATTTGTCCGGTAATTATTTTCGACGATTATCGCCGAGATTATTGGCGAATTTGCCATCGTTACGGCGCATCGATTTGAGTCGCAACGATTTGACTCTAGTCGATCCGGAAAGTTTCCTAATGACACCGGATTTGGAGCATGTTAATCTGTCTGTTAACAGTTTAGTGACGCTACATCCGGCCACTTTTCGACATTTATTGAATCTGTACGAACTCGATGTTAGTTCGAATCAATTGTTGGAATTTGTACCGAATCTACCGAGAGGTTTGGAATATCTACATTTGGGCAATAATCGGATCAATCGGATACCGATGATGCCGGATATTGATTTGCCTTCGTTGAAAATGTTGGATTTAACTGATAATCAAATCAATGCAATACCCAATGAGAGTTTGCAGAGTTTACCGCAATTGCGCCGCTTCTATTTGGGTGGTAATCTGTTGCAAAAGCTCGAGGAGAATTCTTTGAACGGCTTGGACCGTTTGGAAGTCCTGGATTTACATGGTAATAAACTCGACGGTATCCATCCGAATTCGTTGCGACACCTACACGAATTATTGCGATTGAATCTGAATAAGAATCGGATTGATGTGTTGTATCCGGAAATGTTTAAATTTACGATGAATCTGAAATTTTTGGATGTGAGTTGGAATCGTGTCGCAGAAATCCTACCAGGAACGTTCGAGAAACTACAACAAATCCAAAATATTAACATGTCCCATAATCTATTGGTGAATCTACCCACGAATATTGTCGTATTGAAGAATTTGAAATATTTCGATTTGACCGATAATCGTTTGAAATTAATCTATCCGGAAACATTGAAGAGTCTACAGAATCTGATTGAGTTGCGATTGAGTAAGAATTTTATCAATGAATTAAAACGGGACGCTTTCAACAATCTCAAATATCTTCAATTATTGTATTTAGACAATAATGAATTGGAAATAATCGAACCGAATGCTATTCATTCGTTGCCAATGTTGAAATCGTTATTTTTAAATCAGAATAAGTTACGTCAATTGCCCGATTTGTGTTTGAACAATTTACCACGTCTTCAACATGTTGAATTGCAACAGAATCATATTGAAATTATTGAAAATGCAGCTTTCAATAATCTACCGAATCTAGTATTTTTAAATTTAAGTTATAATAATTTAAATAATTTCGAACGTATCGGTTTGAAATCGCTGAAATCGTTAGAAATGTTGGATATTAGTAATAATCAAATATCACGAATGATTGGTCCGAATCTATCGAATTTGATCGAATTGCATCTGGACAACAATGAAATCTGTGCAATACGTGGAAATCTATTCGATAACATGCCAAGATTACGTGTATTGACTTTAAGAAACAATAAAATGATGTCATTTCCCGAACGAGCCATCCAACAGATTCGGACGAATATCGGCACCCTTGACATAGATGGTGAGTTATTGTTTTGGATTTTTTTTATAGAATTCGATTGATTTAATTGCGTACAGGTAATCCGTTGGCTTGTGGTTGCAATTTGTTGGGGTTACAAGCTTGGTTGCAAGAGACTTCAATGGTCGGTCCTCGATGCGTGGATGGTAGTTATCTACGTGAAGTCCAATTGTTGCGACAGGATTGTCCCATCGAAGAACGTAATGTTGAAGTAGTTGCACCCGGTTGTGAGGCTGAATTATTGTCAGCACCCGGTATGTTTGGTACGTCGCAAGTATTCTCGCCGTGGATGAATTTAAAGGCGAACCACTCGAAAGAGATGGATCAGAAACGTAAAGATCATGGATTAGCTCCGTTACCACAAGAATCCGATTATTTCTACGATGAATACATTGATTATCCGTATAACGAGACGGAATTCGATCAAGATTTCAATGGGAATAAAACGAATTTTGTTGATAACAATAAGAAATTGCCACATTTCACCACCGGTGATACTCCCACGATTTATGCAGCAATTCGGAATAAAACTAAATCGAACGTAACGAAACCGCCACAAAATTCACCGAGTAGTAGCGGTTTTACGTTTTTCGGCGTCCCGTTGCCTAGTATTAATTTGAATAATTTATTAGGTAAAAAACCGCCACTAGCCGCCGAACGTAAGACGGCAATTGTGAATAAACCACCAGAAGATTTCCGTAAAGCTACATTTGAATTGATGCCGAAAACTACCAGACCTGCGCTATTATCGCCGCCGACAACAATACGACCAAATGGTCCTCGCGGTGGTTTTTTGATGTATCCACCGGATCGACCATCGGTTGAAACAGGCGGATTTGTTCCGTTACTACCCGGATCGGGTGGTTTCCGACCAATACCGAAACCGATAGTACAACCTGTATCGGAATTGAACAATGTGAAAGTGAAACAAGTCGTGAATCAACACGAAATTCCTGCTACAACGGAAGCGAATCAAATCGTCAATAGAACTGCACCGACTTTGATACGAAAAAGTGAAATCATTGGAGGACATCCGATTCCGCCACCCACTACAATAATAATGACAACAGCGGTGGCACAGAATCGAAATTATACGAAATTTCAATTTAGGCAAGAATCGACGCAAGCTACTGCGAAAATTGAGAAAGTTGTGAATAGTAATCGAGAAGGGGTTATAAAAAGTATTCCAATGGCTACAACATCGCCTCCATCAACTACTATAAACATTCTTACAACTCCAACTACTACAATACGCACCACAACAACTCCCATAATTACCACAACAGCTACTACTACAACAACTACAACTACGACAACGACTGAAACTCCAAAGACAACAACAACTCTACCAAAATCAGACGATCAACTACCAAAAGGTCCTATAGGTACTCCACTATCCGCTCTAATGATTCCCAATGTTGGTCAACAACCCGAATTTCGTTCATCATTAGGTCGTTCAACAATTACAAAAGTCCCATCACCGCATATCTCTGGCACGGCTCCGTTATTGGCATCAAATCGTGATGGTATTGATGTATCTGAACCGTTAGCGCATAATCGTAAAGCGAAAATTCAAAATGAAAAAGAAATGGAATTGGAGAAGATTTCTAGTAGTAATCAGAAAACTAAACAGATTTCAAGTGATACAGATTGGTATTTTGCTAATTATAATCGAACGAATTTAGAACCGTATGTTGGTGTTGTTGGTGATGTTTATCATGCTAAAGGTGTTAATTTAATGGCTAGTTATCTGTTAATTATTGTATCAAGTCATTTAGTGTTTGTTTATAGGTACATTATTGATTGTTAAATTTTATTTAGGGTGGTTATTAGCTAAGGTACAGATTCATAGTTGTAAATAAACATATAATTATAATGAATTCATGTTTCCCTTTTTTTCAATATTTACCTTTTAATACGACTTCAGTGATAGAATTACTAGTACCGGAAGTCTGCAGTCTTTTGAATTCAAAAGAATTTTGATGGATTAGGTTTCACTTCTTTAAAAAAAATACAATCCGTTGAAAATGCAACAGTAGTTTGAAAGTGTATAATTGGTTGCATAACCAAAACACGTAACATTATAAACCGATAGTGTATGGTCCGCTTTACTTTCTGTCAATTAATTTTTGTAGCTCCGACTAGATTAGATTAATCACTTATCATCAAAAACTGATCAATTTTTGTAACAAATGAAACGAAACTACATAAAAATTGCGGAAAATTGTATATTTGTGCTGTTTTATTGCTTTAATTTTAAATATTTTAAAAGAAATTTACAAAGAGCTGCAATTAGTGGATTGTAACTGTCATTGTCAAACAATGCTCGGCTAGTAACCTAAAATACCAATAATTTTTATTGTTTTTTTATTTATCCACAAAACAAAAACACCAAAAAAATGTCGTTTGAACAGATCCAATTTGTTAAAATTTGCCGTACATGTCTCTCTGAAGAGAGTGTAATGCGTTCGATATTCAGTATTGATGAATCAATTGGTGAAACAATGCGTTTAGTTGAGATGTTGATGGCTTGTGCTGCCGTCCAAGTTCGATTAATACAATTCGTAATTTTTTTCCCCGTTTTATTACACTTACGTTGAATTGTAGGTAGTTGAAAATGATGGCTTACCAAATCAAGTTTGTCTACAATGTGTTCATTATATAACTAGAGCGTTCTCATTTAAACAATTATGTGAACGTTCCGACACAACGTTACGCCAATTATTGGGTAAACCGGTGACACAGGAGACGAGTTTTTTGGAATTGAAACCGCTATTGGCCGCCCAAGATGCGATTAATGATAATTTTAATGGTGTCGATGTTACAAATCATATAGAAGAGGATCTGCACACATCTATGTCGAATACCAATGTTAATACGATGATTGAAGCCAACGAGATCTTGCCACATTATCCGGAGAGTATACAACACGATGATAGTGGAGGAGGTGGCGGCGGTGGCGGTGGTGGTGGTTGTTATGAAGACGACAAAGTGGACCTTGATTTTAAAGATGACGACTTGAAATGTAGGTAGTACAAAGCCTAATTTCGTTCAAATTCTAATTGTAATGTTAATCGAATCAGATAAGGACGTTTGCAATGATTTTGAGAATAAGCCTGATATTAAAGGGAAGAAAGAAGCGAAGAAGCGCAAAGTACGAGATGATACAGAACAACCGATTTTTCCATGTGAAGAATGTACGCAATGTTTTACCACTGTTGCCGATTTAAAAGTAAATCGTTTGAATTCGATTTTTACAAAAATTTTTGACAATCTACGATTTCAGGCACATTCAAAGACACACGCCAAATTCCGCCGACATGTATGTAAAGTGTGCAATCAAGGGTTCTCGAGTGCTAGCACCTTATGCCGTCATATGAAGGTAATTGTTGGTATTTACTTAAGGGCGAACCCTGGGTTTTCTGCAACGTACTGTTGTTACATTGGGCACCGTTGACTTTTTATTGAATATTTTAATAATTTTCAAAGATAATGAAAATTTAGTCGAAAACCTACAGTTTTTTTCTGCTTTGTTTATTAACGGAATTGAATGAAATTTATGACAGGTATAGCCAAAAGCGTGTTTGATGGTCGTTTTTCCAAGTTTTGCACCCATTTTCCACAAAACTAGATAATCGGAAATAAAACTCGAGAGAAGTTAATTTTTTGGGAAATAGATGAGAATGTAGAAAAAAGAAATCCATGCAGATATTGAACACATTGGCTTTTATAGTTCCTAGAAATTTTATGTAATTCTGTTGATTAAGAAAGGAGAAAAACGAAATATTGCGACAAATTTCAACGTTTATAGGTTTTTTAGAAAATTCGCTGTTTTGCGCTCACAAGGAAACTATTCGACGTGTCATCCTCCGATTTTTTTGAGCTTTTGATATGTTGTTGTCCATCGAAAAATAAGCGATGCATATTTTTTCTTAGCGGCTCTTATTGCGTTTTAAGGGGTGAAATGGACCCTCAAAGATTCGTCAAAATCCGGGTGGTTATGTAGTTTTGCATATAAAGACGATAGCAATCAGTACCTAACCAATTTTACGTTATTTCTGATATCAAATAATAAAAATATACACTTGTAGATACCACCTACCCCTATTATAAGGGGGTAAAGCACCCCTTGAAAAACTTTAATCCTCCATAAAAAATTATGGCATTATCCGATTTTAATGAAAATAACGTCATTTGTTAGAGCAAAGAAAAGTAAAGTTACCTGTTTTTGGATTTTCTGAAAAATCAGTTTTAAGGGATGAAATAGTAGATTATGTTATTAGGCGTAAAACTGGAACTTTGTGTGCTGAAGCTGACTGTTGTCTGCCGAACGCTAGTGAGGCAGACATGTCAGCTGAAGCACACAAAGACAGTTTTGCGCCGAATGACATATACTAGTTTATCTTCAAACGCCCTAATTTAACATTTTTTTATCTTGAAAAGTTTTTAAAAATTAAAATTTTAACTTATCACAATATCTTGGCAGTACTGCTTCCATGGCGATGCAAAAAACAAATGTCAAATAACGAAAAAAATTAAACGCCAGTGACAGATTTTGTCATTTTATCTGCCTAAGCTTATAAAAAAAGAAAAAATCGCCTAGGCACACAAAATGCCATTTTTACCTTGTCATTTGAGTCACAAAAACTGTCACTTTTGTGACGTCTGAAGATAAAAGTATTTTTTTATTTTGATGACAATTATTGATTATAAGCGGGAGATTTTGTTAAATTATTTGTCAAGTACATATTTATTCAACAATCCAACAACAAAACGCTATAGATCAAATATATAATCGTTTTTTAGATAATATATTAACTACTAGCGGACCCGGCGAACTTTGCCTCGCCCCAATTTTACGTGAATGCGTAATTTACGACTATCCGGAATCAGTTTAACAATACACAAAACTCGCAGCAAGAAAAATAGCACATTTACTGTAAAAAATTACAATGCCAAAATGACACCTGTCAGATTGTGCAAAGTCTAAGTCAACTCGGATTTTGAATGAAAACTTTCGATTTTTCCAATTTTCCGACTTTTCCGGAGGGATTTTCCAAAATTTTCTTCCGTAAAAACCTTCTCCTCGAAAATACGAACAACTGACAAAAAATTTTACAGAAATCGGCCCAGCCGTTCTCATTTTATGAATTACTATACATTTTTTACACCATTTTTATATATATATAATAGATAACACGGAGTATAGATATAGGAGTCCGAACGGTATAGGCTTTTTCACGATATTTATGTACATAAAAATGAACCCAGAGAATAGTACATTTTTCTGTCACGCGCGGCGCTAAGATCAGTAGCGTACTGATAGTGGTCGCGATAGTGGTGGTTATAGTGGTCGCCTGGACTTAGTAAATTTCGACTTATAAGCCAAATTACTTTATGGTTGAGGTGCACAAAGAAAATTTTCTACCGTAATTTCTATGAATAGCAATTTTGTCCGCATCTGGTATGAGTTGTAAATTATCCGTTGCTATTCATGTAAATTACGGTAGAAAATTTTCTTTGTGCGCCCCAACCATATGGCTTAAAAGTCGAAATTTACTAAGTCCAGGCGATCACTATATCGTCCTTAACGAGAATAACGAGTACTCTGCCGATCGTAGCGCGCTCTGCCGGCAAAAGTTTTGTCCCTAAATTCGTGCCATAATTTTAACATTACGTTCGGACTCCTATATCTATACTCCGTGATACTAACCTTCAAATAAACTCACATCAAATATGAATAAATAAAATACTACAAATCAAGGCATCGCCAACCTTAACGTCAAAAAATCCCAAATTTAACCTCGAAATTAATTTTCCAAAAAATTATAATTATTGTTATTTATCGGGTGAAATTAATCAATTCAATTAGAAATTTTAACTCAAAGGATACTATCAATACGTAAATTAATTCAATAAACGTTTTAGATCTTTTGTTATTATTATTTATTGCAATTTTCTGAAATAATAACTTGGAGATCAAGTTAGGGATTTTGCGTTGCTTATGTTGGTGACTCCTTGATTTGAAGTATTTTGGAAATACAGGTTAGAAACAACTTTCAAAATTCAACCATTTGATACGTACGCACTTAAGGGATGAAAAAATCACAAATAATTTAATACATTATCTAAAAATTATTGTACATTTGACTTATAGCGGTTTGGCATTGGATTACTCTAAAAATATTTACGTGACAAATAATATAACAAAATTTCTTGCGTATAATCAGTCATTAACATGAAAATAAAAAAAAATATGTTTCATCCCTTAAAACTGTTTTTTTCAAAAAATCCAAAAACAGGTGAACTTTATTTTTCTTTGCTCTAACAAATGACGTTATTTTCATTAAAATCGGATAATGCAATAATTTTTTATGAAGGATTAAAGTTTTTCAAGGGGTGGTTTACCCCCTTATAATAGGGGTAGGTGGTATCTGCAAGTGTGTATTTTTATTATTTGATATCAGGAATAACGTAAAATTGGTTTGGTACTGATTGCTATCGTCCTTATATGCAAAACTACATAACCACATGGATTTTGACGAATCTTTGAGGGTCCATTTCACCCCTTAAAACGCAATAAGAGCCGCTAAGAAAAAATATGCATCGCTTATTTTTCGATGGACAACAACATATCAAAAGCTCAAAAAAATCGGAGGATGACACTTCGAATAGTTTCCTTGTCAGTTTCACTACGTTCTTAGCGTTAAAGAATTAATCATGAAAACTCATTGGTGCATAAATTAACAACGGTACGTTGTCGAGTACCGCAGGGTTTTGATCCTTAAGGAATTCGTTGATTTTCTAAAATTTTCAAAGCAAACAAATTAGGTCCACGATGGTGCTAAAAGACATTTGTGTAGTGAATGTGGTAAAGGTTTTGCGCGTTCTGATGATTTAACAAGACATATGCGTACACATACCGGCGAGAAACCATTCCATTGTAAAATTTGTAGTAAATCGTTTGCACAATCGTTCCGTTTATTAGAACATATGCGAGCCCATGCGGATGAGAAAAGTTTTATATGTTCAGTATGCGGTAAAGCATTTTCACGTTATACAAGTTTAGCGGCACATAATAAAACGCATAGTGGCGTTAAAAGTCATGCGTGTGGAGTCTGCGGTAAAAGGTGCAATATTATTTAACAATAATTTAACATAAATCTTATTTGGGAATTGAATGATTTTAGATTATGTGGTTCTGGTTCGTTAGCAATGCATATGAAGACGCATACTGGTATTAAAGATCACATTTGTCCGTATTGTGGTAAAGGCTTTACCACACCTAGTAATTTAATTATACACAAACGAACACATACAGGTCTCTCATATTGGAGGATTGTCGAATTATCTAGAATTATAACGAAAATTTGATTGTAGGTGAACGTCCGTACATATGTAACGAATGCGGTAAAGGTTTCCCAGATCCGTCACGATTAACAGTACATGCACGTTCACATACAGGTGAAAAACCGTACGTTTGTACGGTTTGTAAGCGTGGTTGTGTTAGTTCATCACAATTAAAAAAACATATGCGTATACATACCGGTGAGAAGCCGTATCAATGCACATTATGTCCGAAAGCGTTTCCACGTAGCGAAGATCTTCGGATTCATATTAAAACACATACAGGTAAATTGAATTGTTTATTATCTAAATTTTCTGTGGTAATTAATTTGAAATTTTAGGTGATCGAAATCATGTTTGTCATATTTGTAAGAAGGGTTTCTATCAATCGTCCACATTAAAAGTACATTTAAGGATTCATACTGGTGAAAAACCGTATTCGTGTAATATTTGTCATAAAGCCTTCTCTCAAACTGGTCCATTGTCGACTCATATGAAAACGCATTAATTTTTTCCGTTTACTTTATGCTGGGCATGTGTTTATGATGCGGATTGTTTAAAATTAGTAAGATTTTTATTTAATTGTACTACATTCATAGAAAATACATTTTTTATTAATAATGTAGACTAAATTATTAATTCTAATAGTCCCTTATCTCAATTTTCTGTAGACGCTTTATATATTAAAAACAAATTGTGAGCCCGGATAAATCTGTATAAATAACTAAAAAAGAAACATTAACAGGACAAAATCAAAATTTCTGACACAAAGACTTACGATTTCCCGATCGTCCTTAATGCTGGTTGCTTAAAAAATCACAACCATTTACCAACAAAAAAAAAATTGAAAAGGCGTGGAACACCGCGCGTTAGAAATGAAACTTCTTAAGTGGTTTATTTTTTTTCTCTAATCACTGAATGAAGACCAATTGGTGAGGTCAAATACAAAACTAGGCAGTCGGATCAAGTAAAGTTCTACAATCGTTGCACTGGCTAGTTCCCTGTTATTTTTTTTTGTATATTCTACATTATTTGTGCGCTATTGGCCAACGTCTGTTGTCTCAATATACGTTTCAAACTTCAACAAATCGATCGCGACACAACTTTCGTATTCAAAAGTAGATCTTCCACATACAAAAGTTGGTCACCCCTGATTCATATTATACAATTACGTACAAGAAAAACGCTATCAGGTAAATAGTAAATATGTATTGCCTGGCGCATCCACCATTTCCTTCCCAATACTGGACTATATAGAGTGTATTTAAACAATCAATTTTGCAATAACAAAACACTAGAACTATAAAAATAAATCAATTGATTGACGAGGCTTTCGAGCAGACACGTCCGCAAGCCAAAACTATTAAATTATTCATAACAGAATAACATGGACATTACGATGTATTTAGTTGAATTGTATCTCATGATCTAGGTATATATAAACGTTATTCTGTAGCTATTTATTTATCTATTATCATCACATTTATTCAAGTTTTAATAATTAAATAACCTGTAATGCATGTGGATAAAGTATTTACATCTACCTTTCGTGTGCGTTTTTCTAATCATAAAAAAACGCTTTCCCATCTACAGTTAAATTCCAACGTTCCTTAAGATGAAATTAACAAACCGGCGACAATTATTTCACGATGATATTAAGTGGATTCTAGTAATTGCACAATTTTTTGCATTGTTACCAATTGACGGTATTACAAAAACACCGGATCGTTTAACATTCAAATGGTTGTCTAAACGTGTTCTATTCACAATAATTACGATAATAGGGGCATTATTGCTAAATTATTGTGCGCTACATCATGTTATCAATGAGGGTTTTGGATTACACAGTTTCAGTAAGTAGATGCAAAAAAAAACTGATACAATGACCCGGCACATCCACCATTTTTATCAACAAATCTTTCAGGTGGCTTTATTTTCCTTTTCTGCTGGCTTCTGGTTCTGTTGACTTTCCTGAAATTAGCTAGAAAATGGCCCGAATTGATACGTTATTGGACTAAAATTGAAATGTCTATGAATAATTACGATTATAATCCGAAAATTACAAGAAAATTCTTAATATTGACCAGTTTCTTTGTGACCACAGCTTTCGGTATATTTTTTTTGAGATTTTCATTGTAATAACAATAATGATAAAATTTTCAGTTGAACATATATTATCAGCAATGATTGTTCTTTATCAGGATACGTCTTATCTATCGGCTAATGAAAGGAGTAGAATGTATTTTCAAAATTATTATCCACATATTTTCGCCGTTATACCATATTCCTTATCGATGGGAATTTGTGTTGCTGTAAATATATATAAAAAAATAATAATTTCTTCAGAATAAACACAAAGTTTTAGGTAATGAACGTTTACGCAGTCTTTTCATTAAATTTCATCGATACATTTCTAATGTTAATTAGTATACATTTAACGTATCGCTTTAAACAAATCAATAGAAGACTTGATAATGTGCAACAATTTTGTTCAAAATCAATCGAATTCTGGATGAAATTGCGTAAAGATTACAATAATCTGGGATTATTAACGAAATTTATTAATCATCAAATATCAACGATCATTCTCTTATCGTTCGCTGCTAATATGTATTTAATTATAACACAACTGTTTTGGGTGTTGAGGTATTTGTAGATTCAAACTAATTACATTAATTAATTGTGGGTTTTCAGTCATTCGGATACACCATTGAAAATGGCTTATTTTTATTTTTCATTTGGATTATTACTGTTTCGAACAGTCAATCTCGTTATGTACATTTCAGGAATTCATGAGGAGGGTCATAAATTGATGGAGCATCTTCTAGTATTGCCATCGCAACTTTTTAATTCTGAAGTAAGTGTTAGCGGTGGACTGTTTGTCCAGAAAGTTGCGCTTGATAGTTTTTCCAAGCTCGACATAAATTTTTTTGACGCTACAAATAGTCCAATCAATCCAGCTTTGAGTCGCACATCTTGAGTACGCATCACTTGGGCTTATGTTTGAGTTTTCGGTGTCTTTTGGCATAAAACGAGTAATTTTTAATTTATCGCAAAAGTTTTGTTGCTGAACAAGCAAGAGCTTTTTTTGTAGAAAATTTTTTTCGAATAAATTGGAAAAGGCAGTTGCACACTCATTTTCAAGAAATCTACCATAAAACACTTCTCGCCCGGTTCGCATTTGAAGCTTCTGTATTATGAAATAAAAACATGCCCATAATGCAGGGTTACGCTATTTTAAAGTCCTAATTAACGGGACTAAAAGTGTTTCACCAATGGTTTTTATCTTTTTAAAGCACAGCAAAATGGTACAAAATTTCAAATTTCAGGTCGATCGACTCATTGTCCGTATCTGTCACGATCCGATTATGTTAACGGGCAATCATTTCTTTACGATTACCCGACATCTATTATTTGGGGTAAGAATGTTAATTATCTTTAAAGTATATTAAAAAAAAACATGTTTGTAGATGCTCAGTACAGTGATTGGATATGAATTATTTTTGTTAACAAGTGTACAAGCAAAATATTAATATTTTTATTAATAATTAACTTGTTTGAGTTTATGAATGTTGTCACTAGTTGAGTGTTAATAATAAATTGACTTTTCTGAAATCACTAGTTATCTGTGGGAAACTACACTTGTTTCCTATCGTTTCTTTTTATTCTTACTTATTTATCTATCGGCTGATGTGTTGTTTCCTGATTAATCCGTTATAATCGGTAGAGCTTTAACAATCGTGTTACTACACAACAAAAATGCGTTTTATTGATCGTATTAAAGCAAATACGATATTAACAGTAGAAAGCGATAATTATCAACCAACTAATTTCCATGAAGCATTTTCATTTGTTATAATTTTCGGCCAATTCTTTGGTATAATGCCGGTGGATGAGATACGTTCAAATAATATCCATATAATACGTTTCGAATGGAGATCATTGAAATTCCTCTGTTCGATTTATAATATAATTGGAGCGTTTGTAATGGCGATTTTCTGTATAGTAAAATTTGCACTCGATGTCTTCATGTTGGATAAAACAGGTAATTGCGGGTTCAATCATAAATACAGTGTGTTAATTCTAAGGTATCGCTATAGGAACTATGTCGTTTTATATCATGAATTTCTTCGGTGCTCTTCAATTTATCCAAATAGCAAAGAATTGGTCGATAATTTTGAAAGAATGGGTATTTGTTGAATTATCGATGCGTCATTATGGGAATGCTATCAATCTCAGACGACGCTTTAAAATTTTAACAATTACCATAATGTCGCTAGCTTTTGGTGAGTAATTCGGATCGTTTAATTAAAAATTAAAATATTAATCTTCCAGTTGAACATCTACTGTTTGTTTTAAATGCGCTTTTCACCGGTAAGATGTGTGAGAATTTCTCCAAATATCCAGCCGATATCTATTTCGGTGTTGCATTTCCTTCAGTTTTCACCACAATAACGTATTCCGCATGGAAAGCCATATTAGTTGAAGTAGTTTTTGTTGCGGTTATTATTGTGGATGATTAAATTTTTTTCACTTCTAGATTGCAAATATTCTATCAATGGTCACGTGGAATTTCACCGATTTGTTCATCATTTTAATTAGTTCAGCGTTAGCGTTACTTTTCCGACGAATTACGTAAAAAAATACGCTATCAGGTAAATAGTAATTATGTATTGCCCGGCGCATCCACCATTTCACACGTAAACAATGTTTTCCCCTAATGCTTGACTATATAGAGTGTGTTTAAACAATCAGATTTACAATAACAAAACACTAGAACTAGAAAAATAAATTCAGTTTAGAATGGTTGTTTGATTATGTCAGATTTACGTCGGAAATACAAAATAATTGTAAACAGTTCGATAATGTTCTTATAATCAATGTTTTAAAAACAACCAATTGTGTTTAATCGCAAATAGCCATTGAAAAACAATAATAGGCAAGCTATTGGAGTAGAAAAGCTAACAGTTTTCATATTAACTATCCAGTAATAGTACATAAATGATGAATAAACCCCAACAATTTACACATTATTGTTTACGAAATTTACTAATAATAGCACAAATTTTGGGCGTATTTCCTGTTAATAACATCAACAATAATGATGCGAATCAATTGTATTTCAAATGGGGCACATTTAAAGTATTCTACACGATACTGTTGGCTTTTATGTATTTGTTCTGTACGTGTTTATCGTTGTATAAAGCATCAACACAAGGTATTCTAATTAATCAATTAGGTAAGTGTGTGAAATTGTTTTAAATTCGAGTTAAAATGGAATTTTCTAGTATCGCCGCTTTTCTATTTTCACGCGTTCACCACCTCTATATCACTTCTACATTTATCAACGAAATGGCCGAGCTTTATTGTGAATCTAACAAGAATCGAGGAGCATATTTTAAAAAAATACGACAAGAATTTGAAATTAAACCGTAAAATTAATATCGGTATTGCTATCATGATATTAATTGCATTAATTGAACATTTATTGGCAACTTTAAATGTTTTATATACACCGATTTGTGAGAATCCATCACAAGGATGGGAGTATTATTATCGCAAACATTTACATTTCATATTCCGTTATATACCGTATAATTTCTATCTAGGTCTATTATTTACAATTATTTCGTGGTATTGTGCATTCGTTTGGAATTTTGGTGATATTTTTATTGTTGTTATTTGTATTTTAATAACGACACGATTTCGACAACTCAACAATAAAATCCGGAATTATTGTAACGATATTAAACGGGTGGAAGATGAGATTGAGGAGGCTGCTTTGAAATTCATTAAAGTCTACCAAAAATACGACACTGTAAGACATTCTTTTTGGTTTTTAGTTAATAGAAAAAAGAAACGTTTTTTTTTCCTCCAGAAATTCCAGTTGATTTTCTGGCGCAAAATCCGCGAAGATTACACGAAACTGTGCGAAATTGTTCGTCATTTAAATCAATTACTATCAAATCTGGTCGTGTTTTCGTACGCTCTCAATCTAACATTCATCTTAATCCAATTATTCAACAGTTTAAGACCGAAACAATCGACTGCTGAAGGTATCTATTTCTATTATTCGTTCGGTTTGGTGATTGGACGAATTCTGTTCGTTTCCATTCATGGTGCATTAATTAATGAATCGAGTAAAGAGGCCCTACCGTTATTACATGCACTATCAACGGATCTGTTTAATCAAGAGGTAATTATTGATTTTTTTTGTGGTTTCGTCTAAATCTAACCTTAACCTTTGGTGAATTGTTTTTCAACATGCAAACTGTATGTTTATAGATACAAAGATTAATAACACAGATATACCTTGATACGGCAGCATTGACAGGTCATAATTTTTTCCGCATAACAAAGGGACTAGTTTTAAGTGTGAGTAGTTTTTTTTTTTGTATTGGAATACTGTTGTATACGATTGTTATCGTTTTAATGAAAATATATGTAAATAAAAATCAATAAATTGATAGGTAGCGGCTGCTGTTATAACATACGAATTGGTATTGGTGCAATTCAATCAAGCCACTGTTGATAAATATATGGCAAGTAATGAGAGCATTTGTTTGTAATGGTACCAAAATCCACACTTTTATTCAATAGAAAAATAGAGTGTTATTTTTGGTGTGAATAAATATTTCAATTGTCAGCTGTGTTTTTCTTTAAACCATATCCGGAAAATAGTGCCTCAATCAGGGCCGGCTCGAGACCACAGCAGAACAGGGGCGGCACTGTTTTAAACAAAAACTTAAAAAAAAAACAAATTCTGATGAATACGGGATATGTGTCTCTCTTATTACTCTTTGGAATCGCTGCTAAATATGAAAGATTTGATTTATTTTGGAAAATGTCATTCTTAGAGG
The DNA here is from genome assembly GCA_021725515.1 of Epicauta chinensis. Taxonomy (NCBI): domain Eukaryota; kingdom Metazoa; phylum Arthropoda; class Insecta; order Coleoptera; family Meloidae; genus Epicauta; species Epicauta chinensis. The sequence goes on from JAEDXX010000041.1 coordinate 428,110, forward strand.
AGTTATTTACTGGTTGAAGGTGGAAAAGTTTCAGATTCAGGGATAAACAATTGATTAATTCTATGTCATCGTAGATCGTATAAAAGGTTCAGTTTTGGGAAAACTCTCTCATAATCAGTCAAAATATAAGACAAATTACCTTAAGTTTGAAAGTACAGAAATTGGAGAACCTTCGATTGTGTTTTGCCGGCGACCTACAATTTTCCAAATCTACCCTTGGAATTTTGTTTTTAACTTTCCAACTGCTTCCTTAACCCTAGTTCCTTTATTTTATATTGTGCCCCTTTTTGCTATTGTAAAGATTAGAGTAATCGCATATATTCATTTCTGGGAAAAGGCGCCTAGAGCGAGCTTGTCTGGAGGGTCAGGAAAGCTCAAGCCGATACTGCATATTACGTATCATCTACAAGCAGTCTGATAAAATTGAAAGAGATAAATATAATATCTTTCGTTCTAATTTCAAGGTAGTTGCTTAAATTAGATTTAAGGTATTCCAGCGATAACGTGCAGAGTTGAAACGCTTCTGTGAAAAAGTCTGCTAGTTGATGGGTGCCAAAAAAAACAACCAACGAAAAGAATAAAGTTTATAAAATTAGGCACTCTACAGAAGAATCGAATTTAGACATTTTGGCGTGACGGAATGATAAATTTGATAAAATTCGACAACTATGGACGTTACTTTCTTACCATTGATTTTTTTCTAATTTTCTATCGAGAAGCACTATACACGATCGTTTCGTAAGAGATTTTATTTTATTTTTCCCTTGTGTTCATGAACTCAATCGGTTAATTTGATCGTGCGCAAAGAGGGATTTCAAATGGTCGGAAATTCATAACCAACCCAAAACGAACGACAACAATACACTTACCTTACAATTTGACCTCCCAAAGCCTGGAGAATGAGAAATCCGCAATTGCTGATGTCACGTATTTGTATACAGCGTCGACAATGAGAAGCTAGTTTCGAACATTGCTCTGATGGAAAGATCTGAAAGTAGCCGGAATTTGTTTGATTAACTGTAAGCGAACATGTGATACCTCTAATTCCACCTTAGTCCTATTTCTAAGACTAAAGTGTCTTTTCTTGTGTATTTACAACGTTTCGAAAGTGTCTTTATTATTATTATTATTATTATTTGTGGCAAAACACCGACCAGAAAAATACACAGATTCAGAAATGTTTGTCGATCTGATTAAATTATGTCAATGGCTTATTAGAATAAAATCCACAAAAGAACTATTCATAAAGTTCAGTAAAGATATTTCCAATTACGCAAAATAATGTTATTTATATCATACAATTACTTACAAGAAAAACACGTTATCATGTAAATACTAATTATGTATTACCTGGCGCATCCACCATTTCCTTCTCAATACTGGACTATATAGAGTGTATTTAACAAAACACTAGAACTAGAAAAATAAATCAATTGATTGACGAGGCTTACGAGCAGACACGTCCGCAACCCAAAACTATTAAATTATTCATAATCGAATAACATGTAGGTATTTATTTGAATTGTATCTCATGATCTATAAACGTTATTCTGTAGCGATTTATTTTAATATTCACCCATTTATTCAATTTTAATAATTAAATAACCTGCAATGTATGTGGATAAAGTATTTACCTCTATCTTTCGTGTGCGTTTTTCTAATCGTAAAGAAAACGCTCTCCCATCTACAGTTAAATTCCAACGTTCGTTAAGATGAAATTAACAAACTGGCGACAATTATTTCACGATGATATTAAGTGGATTCTAGTAATTGGACAATTTTTTGCATTATTACCAATTGACGGTATTACAAAAACACCGGATCGTTTAACATTCAAATGGTTGTCTAAACGTGTTCTATTCACAATAATTATGATAATAGGGGCATTATTGCTAAATTATTGTGCGCTACATCATGTTATCAATGAGGGTTTTGGATTACACAGTTTCAGTAAGTATATGCAAAAAAAAACTAATATAATGACCCGGCACATCCACCATTTTTATTAACAAATCTTTCAGGTAGCTTTATTTTCTTTTTTTACTGGCTTGCGGTTTTGTTAGCTTTCCTGAAATTAGCTAAAAAATGGCCGGAATTAATACGTTATTGGACTAAAATTGAAATGTCTATGAATAATTACGATTATAACCCGAAAATTACAAGAAAATTCTTAATGTTGACCAGTTTCTTTGTGACCACAGCTTTCGGTAATTTTTTTTTGAGATTTTCATTGTAACAACAACAATGATAAAATTTTCAGTTGAACATATCTTATCAGCAATGCTTATTCTTTATCAGGATACGTCTTATCTATCGGCTAATGAAAGGAGTAGAATGTATTTTCAAATTATTATCCACATATTTTCGCCGTTCTACCATATTCCTTATCGATGGGAATTTGTGTTGCTGTAAATATATATAAAAAAATAATAATTTCTTCAGAATTAACATAAAGTTTTAGGTAATGAACGTTTATGCAGTCTTTTCATTAAATTTCGTCGATACCTTTCTAATGTTAATTAGTATACATTTAACGTATCGCTTTAAACAAATCAATAGAAGACTTGATAATGTACAACAATTGTGTTCAAAATCAATCGAATTCTGGATGAAATTACGTAAAGATTACAATAATCTAGGATTATTAACGAAATTTATTAATCATCAAATATCAACGATCATTCTCTTATCGTTCGCTGTTAATATGTATTTCATTATAACACAACTGTTTTGGGTCTTGAAGTATTTGTACATTAAAACTAATTACATTATGATAATTGTGGGTTTTCAGTCATACGGATACACTATTGAAAGTGGCTTATTTTTATTTTTCATTTGGGTTATTACTGTTTCGAACAGTCAACCTCGTTATGTACATCTCACGAATTCATGAGGAGAGTCATAAATTGATGGAGCGTCTTCTAATATTGCTGTCGCAAATTTTTAATCCTGAAGTAAGTGTTAGAGGTGGACTTTCTGTCCAGTAAGTTGCACTTGGTTAAAAAACCAAACGCCTGATAGTTTCTCCAAGCTCGACATAAATTCTTTTGACGCTTCAAATAGTCCAATCAATTCAGCTTTGAGTCGCACATCTTGAGTACGCATCACTTGGACTTATGTTTGAGTTTTTGGTGTGCAGAGCTTGGTCTTTTGGCATACAACGAGTAATTTTTCAATTTATCGCAAAAAATTCGTTGAGAGTTTTTTTTTGTAGAAAATTAATTTTTTCGAATAAATTGGAAAAAGCAGTTGCACACTCATTTTCAAGAAATCTACCAAAAAACACTTCTCGCCCGGTTCGGGTTTGAAGCTTCTGTATTATGAAATAAAAATATGCCCAAAATGCAGGGTTATGCTATTTTAAAGCTCAATTGACTGGACTAAAAGTATAGCCTTTCACCATTGGATTTTATCTTTTTTAAGCACAGCAAAATCGTACAAAATTTCCAATTTCAGATCGATCGACTCATTCTCCGTATCTGTCACGATCCGATTATGTTAACGGGCAATCATTTCTTTACGATTACCCGACATCTACTATTTGGGGTAAGAATGTTAATTATCTTTAAACTATATTTAAAAAAAACATGTTTGTAGATGCTCAGTACAGTGATTGGATATGAATTAGTTTTGTTAACAAATGTACAAGCAAATTATTAACATTTTTATTAATAATTAACTTGTTATAACATACGAATTGGTGTTGGTGCAATTCAATCAAACCACCAATAAATATATGGTAAGTAATGAGAGCATTTGTTTGTAATGATACCAAAATCCACACTTTTATCCAATAGAAAAATAGAGTGTTATTTATGGTGTGAATAAATATCTCAATTGTCAGCTGTGTTTTTCTTTAAACCGTATCCGGAAAATAGTGCCTCAATCAGGGCCGGCTCGAGACCACAGAAGAACAGGGGCGGTACTGTTTTAAACAAAAACTTAAAAAAAAAACAAATTCTGATGAATACAGGATTGGTGTGCTCTCTTATTACTTTTTGGAACGGCTGCTAAATATGAAAGATTTGATTTATTTTGGAAAATGTCATTCTTAGAGGAGTTATTTACTGGTTGAAGGTGGAAAAGTTTCAGATTCAGGGATAAACAATTGATTAATTCTATGTCATCGTAGATCGTATAAAAGGTTCAGTTTTGGGAAAACTCTCTCATAATCAGTCAAAATATAAGACAAATTACCTTAAGTTTGAAAGTACAGAAAACCTTCAATTGTGTTTTACCGGCGACCTACAATTTTCCAAATCTAACCTTGGAATTTTTTTTAACTTTCTTCTTTAACCCTGGTTCGTTTATTTTATATTGTACCCTTTATTTGGGTAGCCGTCTTTTATTTATAAAAGACGCTTTGTAGGTATATTTTCCCACCTTTTTTGCTATTGTGAAGATTAGCGTCTGTTAGATTAAATTAGATTCGAGGGATTTCAGCGACAACGTACAGAACTGAAACATTTCTATGAAAAGGTCTGCTAATTGATGGGTGCCAGAGAAAACAAACAACGAAAAGAACAAAGTTTATATAATGAGGCACTCTACAGAAGAATCGAATTTAGACATTTTGGCGTGACGGAATGATAAATTTGATGAAATTCGGCGACTATCGATGTTACTTTCTTACTAGTTTTTTTCTTTTCTATCGAAAAGCACAGTACACGAGCGGTCCCGTAAGAGCTTATTTATTTTTCTCTTGTGTTCATGAACTCAATTGATTAATTTGACATTGTGCAATGAGGGATTTCCAATGGTCGCGAATTCACAAACAAATCAAAACGAACGATAATGATACACTCACCTTAGACCTCCCGAAGCCTGGAGAATGAGAAATCCGCAATAGCTGATGTCACGTCTTTGTAAATAGCATCGACAATGAGAAGCTAATTTTGAACATTATACTTATGGAAAGATCTAAAAGTAGCGAGAATTTGTTTGATTAATTGTAAGCGAACATGTGCTTCCTGTAATTCCACATTAGTCCTATTTACATCCACGGATGTATTAGTGATTAGAAAAATGTTAAAATTTACCATTAACTTTGAATAACTTTTGAAGGACTAAATATATCAAAAAATTGTAGAAGATCCTTTTTGTAGAGCGTTAAATTTTGTATAACAGCGAAGTTCAGTCATTTCGAAATATTGTTCCCAATGTGAGCTATAAATTTCCAAAGTGCAAGAGAATCTTTTTCCTATGTTAATCAAATGGAAAATGGAAAATTGCGATCAGGCACCTGTTAATATTAAAATTAGGAGCTGATATTTTCACAGGCTCATTTTTTCGACATCCTGAACAATATTTACAGGGTGCCTTTTGAAAAAAAAAAATTAGTTGATTTTTCTGATACAGTCTAAGACAGGCATGTGAAACGGCCCGCAGGCCAGATCCGGCCCTCGATGTGACTTTTTCCGGCCCTTGTAACCATTTTCAAATGTTATATATAGAAATCTTATATATAGAATGTTATATATAGAATCCGGCCCGCGATATGGTGTGATTTTTTGCTTCCTGGCCCGACGTCTTGGCCAAGTTGCACATGCCTGATATAGAGTGTATTTAAACAATAAATTTTGAAATAACAAAACACTAGAACTAGAAAAATAAATCAATTGATTGACGAGGCTTACGAGCAGACACGTCCGCAACCCAAAACTATTAAATTATTCATAATCGAATAACATGGACATTACGATGTATTTAGTTGAATTGTATCTCATGATCTAGGTATATATAAACGTTATTCTGTAGCTATTTATTTATCTATTATTACATTCATTCAAGTTTTAATAATTAAATAATCTGCAATGTATGTGGATAAAGTATTTACCTCTACCTTTCGTGTGCGTTTTTCTAATCATAAAGAAAACGCTTTCCCATAAACAGTTACATTCCAACGTTCGTTAAGATGAAATTAACAAACCGGCGACAATTATTTCACGATGATATTAAGTGGATTCTAGTAATTGGACAATTTTTTGCATTATTACCAATTGACGGTATTACAAAAACACCGGATCGTTTAACATTCAAATGGTTGTCTAAACGTGTTCTATTCACAATAATTATGATAATAGGAGCATTCTTGCTAAATTATTGTGCGCTACTTTATGTTATCAATGAGGGTTTTGGATTACACAGTTTCAGTAAGTATATGCAAAAAAAAACTAATATAATGACCCGGCGCATCCACCATTTTTATTAACAAATCTTTCAGGTGGCTTTATTTTCGTTTTTTACTGGCTTACGGTTTTGTTGACTTTCCTTAACTTAGCTAGAAAATGGCCCGAATTGATACGTTATTGGACTAAAATTGAAGTGTCTATGAATAATTACGATTATAATCCGAAAATTACAAGAAAATTCTTAATATTGACCAGTTTCTTTGTGACCACAGCTTTTGGTAGTTTTTTTTTGAGATTTTCATTATAACAACAATAATGATAAAATTTTCAGTTGAACATATCTTATCAGCAATGATTGTTCTTTATCAGGATACGTCTTATCGATCAGCTAATGAAAGGAGTAGAACGTATTTTCAAAATTATTATCCACATATTTTCGCCGTTTTACCGTATTCCTTACTGATGGGAATTTGTGTTGCTGTAAATATATATAAAAAAATAACTATTTACTGTACAAGGTGGTAAAGTCGTACTTTATCCAAGAGCGGAAGTTTGGCTTACGAGGCCGAAGGCCGAGTGAGACAAATCCGCGTGTAGATAAAGGGACTTTACCACCGGGTGAAGTACAAGATTTTGTTCAATACTAACTTTTAAAACTCTTTTAAATAATTTTTATTTTTTACAATTTTCTAATATGTAAGTTATTATTAGGGGTGTGCGAATAGCGTTCGAATCGAATCGAATCAAATAGAACTATTCGATTCGAAGTTCGAATCGAATAATTTGAAAATTCGAATAGTTCGAAATATTCGAATAATTCGAAATGTTCAAATAATTCGTGATTTTATGTTCGAATAATTCGTGAATTTATAATTTGAAAATTCACGAATAATTTGAAAATTCGAATAGTTCGAAATATTCGAATAATTCGTCAACTTATCGAATAATTCGAAAATTTTCGAATAATTCGAATATAGTAATTATTATTACTATCATTATTACTATTACTAAAGTAAAAATATAGTTTGTTTCGTTATTGTTGAGGTTTTTTTCTCCTTGATGGTAAAGTAATTACTTTACCATTGAGGTGGGAAAATTTTCACTTTACCGTTAAGGTGGCGTAAAGAACTATTTTACCGACAAGCATTTAGTCGATAAAGTAGGACTTTGACAGTTAGTATTAAACAAAATAATAATTTCTTTAGAATAATCACAAGCTTTTAGGTAATGAACGTTTATGCAATCTTTTCATTAAATTTCGTCGATACTTTTTTAATGTTAATTAGTATACATTTAACGTATCGCTTTAAACAAATCAATAGAAGACTTGATAATGTGCAACAATTGTGTTCAAAATCAATCGAATTCTGGATGAAATTACGTAAAGATTACAATAATCTGGGATTATTAACGAAATTTATTAATCATCAAATATCAACGATCATTCTCTTATCGTTCGCTGCTAATATGTATTTCATTATAACACAACTGTTTTGGGTCTTGAAGTATTTGTAGGTTAGAACTAATTACAATATGATAATTGTGGGTTTTCAGTCATACGGATACACCATTGAGAATGGCTTATTTTTATTTTTCATTTGGATTATTAGTGTTTCGAACAGTCAATCTCGTTATGTACATCTCAGGAATTCATGAGGAGAGTCATAAATTGATGGAGCATCTTCTAGTATTGCCGTCGCAACTTTTTAATTCTGAAGTAAGTGTTAGGGGTGGACTATTTGTCCAGAAAGTTGCGCTTCATAGTTATTCCAAACTCGACATAAATTCTTTTGACGCAACAAATAGTCCAGTTAATCCAGCTTTGAATCGCACATCTTGAGTACGCATCACTTGGGCTTATGTTTGAGTTTTCGGTGTGCAGAGCTTGGTCTTTTGGCATAAAGCGAGTAATTTTTTAATTTATCGCAAAAATTTTGTTGAGAGCTTTTTTTTGTAGAAAATTAAATTTTTTCGAATAAATTGAAAAAGGCAGTTGCACACTCTTTTTCATGAAATCTACCAAAGAACACTTCTCGCCCGGTTCTGGTTTGAAGCTTCTGTATTATGAAATGAAAACATGCACATAATGCAGAGTTACACTATTTTAAAGTCCTAATTGACTGGACTAAAAGTGTAGGCTTTCACCAATGGTTTTTATCTTTTTAGCACAGCAAAATCGTACAAAATTTCAAATTTCAGGTCGATCGCCTCATTGTCCGTATCTATTACGATCCGATTATGTTAACGGGCAATCATTTCTTTACGATTACCCGACATCTCCTATTTGGGGTAAGAATGTTAATTATCATTAAACTATATTTAAAAAAAAACATGTTTGTAGATGCTCAGTACAGTGATTGGATATGAATTATTTTTGTTAACAAGTGTACAAGCAAAATATTAATATTTTTATTAATAATTAACTTGTTTTTGTTTATGAATGTTGTCACTAGTTGAGTGTTAATAATAAATTGACTTTTCTGAAATCACTAGTTATCTGTGGGAAACTACACTTGTTTCCTATCGTTTCTTTTTATTCTTACTTATTTATCTATCGGTTGATGTGTTGTTTCCTGATTAATCCGTTATAATCGGTAGAGCTTTAACAATCGTGTTACTACACAACAAAAATGCGTTTTATTGACCGTATTAAAGCAAATACGATATTAACAGTAGAAAGCGATAATTATCAACCAACTAATTTCCATGAAGCATTTTCATTTGTTATAATTTTCGGCCAATTCTTTGGTATAATGCCGGTGGATGGGATACGTTCAAATAATATCCATATAATACGTTTCAAATGGAGATCATTGAAATTCCTCTGTTCGATTTATAATATAATTGGAGCGTTTGTGATGGCGATTTTCTGTATAGTGAAATTTGCACTCGATGGTTTCATGTTGGATAAAACAGGTAATTGCGGGTTCAATCATAAGTACAGTGTGTTAATTCTAAGGTATCGCTATAGGAACTATGTCGTTTTATATCATGAATTTCTTCGGTGCTCTTCAATTTATCCAAATAGCAAAGAATTGGTCGATAATTTTGAAAGAATGGGTATTTGTTGAATTATCGATGCGTCATTATGGGAATGCTATCAATCTCAGACGACGCTTTAAAATTTTAACAATTACCATAATGTCGCTAGCTTTTGGTGAGTAATTCGGATCGTTTAATTAAAAATTAAAATATTAATCTTCCAGTTGAACATCTACTGTTTGTTTTAAATGCTCTTTTCACCGGTAAGATGTGTGAGAATTTCTCCAAATATCCAGCCGATATCTATTTCGGTGTTGCATTTCCTTCAGTTTTCACCACAATAACATATTCCGCATGGAAAGCCGTATTAGTTGAAGTAGTTTTTGTTGCGGTTGTTATTGTGGATGATTAAATTTTTTTCACTTCTAGATTGCAAATATTCTATCAACGGTCACGTGGAATTTCACCGATTTGTTCATTATTTTAATTAGTTCTGCGTTAGCGTTACGTTTCCGACAAGTTGTTAAACGTTTAGAAGCCCAGGAGATTATTAATGAGAGATTCTGGCGTGAAATACGTGAAGATCACAATAAATTGTCACATTTAACGCATACGATTGATAAATATTTGGCACCATTAGTTATGATCTCTTTTATAAATAATACGTTCTTTATTTGTGTACAACTTTATAACAGTCTCAAGTAGTGTTGATTTTTTTTTGTGTATTAATATTCTTCGAGTCAATTTGTTGAAATTTTAGAGAACGAGTTGGTGTTGTTGAAACTGTTTATTATTTCTATTCGTTTGGATTTTTATTGGGACGAACGATGGCTGTTACACTGTACGGTGCTTGGATTAATGATGAAAGTCGACGACCGTTACGTCTTCTACATTCGGTCTCGTCACGGCATTATTGCACAGAAGTAGGCGCTTTTTCTCATACAGCATGTATCCACACAATTATCTATAATAATTCAGTGCATCAAGAGATTGTTAGTTGGATAATCTCTGGACACGAAATGGCAAGGTTGAAATTCGGTTTAATCCAAAGGAGAGGAGCCCTTACTATTCTATAGCCATAGAGTTAAAAGAGTGTTTCACACATCAGCATACTACAGTAATCGAACCTCTTAGTAATGTCTGTTTGACAAATTCTTTTCTAGACACAGTTAAGGCTAACTGTTAAGAATTCTCGTTTATTCTTTCGAATTATCCTGAGAGTTGACGGACATGAGAGTACTCTCAGAGGTTTCAATTCCCTTTCGGGAAGACCCTATGGACCTTAGTGTTCTCAAACATCCCATGAACGGGGATCGCGTGCCTTCCCCCCCTCAGAGTAAAAGCCGGCTTGAAACTCTTTGGCTCCGAATTGTCCTGGTGCTCAGGTAAAATTTCTGATCCCATGGCAGCTGTACGGAGTAAGCCAGAAGGTATGCAAAATCTTATATTTCATATCATGGTAGATATTAGTTAAAACTCCTTTCGGTAGTCTTGCCATCAGTTTTCTGATTGGCAGTATAAATTTATGAACAGAGGATAGGAACTCGCGTGTTTGCTAGGGATGCACTATTGTGTGGATACGTGATACTGAATGTTTATTAAATTGGAATTTTCTAGATAAGTCGTTTAATTCAACAAATAAATACGTCACCAGTTGGAATAACCGGTTGTCGATTTTTCATGATAACCAGAGGCTTTCTATTACAAGTATATAAAGGGAATAATTTTTGTTTTTTTTTTAAACATTAATTGAATACATTTTCAGATGGCTTCAACAATTGTAACATTTGAATTAATGTTTCTACAATTTGATCCTTTAATCAGAACGGAATTTCAAGTAACAAGATTCAATGCAACTTTTCGATGCATTAAATAAAAGTTTAACACTGAAACATTGTCCACGTTTGAATATAAACTGCACAATCAAAATGGAATAGTTGCAATTTACGTAGAGGAATAATGCCAATTTTATTAAATGTAGATAGAAAAAATGCAATTGGCCGTTCTAAAAAAGATACAACAAAAACTAAATGTGCGTGTTAGCGTTTCAGGATAATAAAATATTTAAAAAAGATGTTTTTTTTCTTGCCTTTTCCGTGCTGTTTACGCAACCCTGAAATCGGAAAACTCTACAGATCGATTTTTCTCAATAATTTATTATCATTGTTATTATTTACCAAAATTAAATAAAAAATTATCACAAATTCATTTACATAAAAATATCGTTTGATTCCTGATACATTTTTCACAATGTATAATAAATGAGCTTTGATCACGCCAGCTACAGTTGCATTTTTCAACTAATTGTTCGTTTGCTGAATAGAAACCACGTCCACAACACAAGGTGGCGCAATTATCAACATCACGACATTTTCGATTGATTGTAAATGGACAAAAATTCGGACTATCATCCAAATATAATAATAATTTACGATGTTTATGATTTTTTACGAAATTCTTAATATTATTCGATTCAATTTTAACAGCATTATGATATAATTGTTTCAATTGTTCCGAGATTATATCGAATGATCGTAATTGTTTCCAACAAATCTTTACCGTACACGATCCGGAAACACCATGACAACGACACGTTTTATTCTCATTTTGTAGAACCACCCGAATGCCGATTTCCGTATTGTGTTTAAGAATTGTTTGAAAATAGTCGCCTTTTTTGCGTAATTGTAGAAATTTCTTTGTGAATTTCTTTGCGAATTTACTATTATCACCACAACCACCCCATTTCCAATTCGTATTCTTATCAACACCACCACCACCACCACCACTAGAATTCTCCTCCGGTTCACCACATTTACAACCAGCCAGGCTACCTTCAGCACAACTTCTTGCTAATGTATAAACCAGAGCCGATGATGCAATCGTATACATAAAAGCTGTTTCACGATAAATCTTCTTAAACGGTTTATGTTTCCGTGAACAATTCCATTGATCATAATTGAATTTCTCTTCACAATAATTTAATGCGAGATTTTTCGCTTTTGCTAGTACTTGAGCTAAACCGCGACGTTTCCAACACAATTTATTTTGATGTTTTAGACGAGCCAACCAATCGCACGATGGCTGTTTGGCGGAATCGTACGGTGAATTTGAGGAAAACACTAAAGCTGCATAGGGACGTTTACGTTGTTGTTGTTGTTGTTTTAATGGAGATCTGGAAGAAGTATTTATTGACTATTTGGATTGGTTTTAAGATCTTTTAACAACATCCTTTTAAGTGAAATCAAACAGCCGGAAATATTGTCCCATTGATGGGTGTGTGTCTCTGATATTTATACAACAAAATTCCTTTTTTGTTGTTATTGTTGTTGTGGTTGTTGATGTTGTTAATTATAATAACGAACCGATTGTAATTAATCTATCAACTATATAGATGTAATTAATTAAAAATTAAACCAACTTACTTGTCAGTATCTTCAATGGTGTTAGTGAAATTTATTAATAAGGCGATGAGAAGAAGGAGATAACAGAACATATTTAGATGCGTTACATTTCATCTCTCACTAATTAACGTCCACCTTACAGACAAATGATGGTAAAACTGACAAGTTCTCATATAATGTTAATTCAATATTTAACTTTTGTCATTTGAGTACATACGTGCCCAAGTCTCTCTCTTTTTTAAATTCGAAACGAACGAACAAAAAAACAAAACGTTCTTTCCGTTTCGTTTCATTTCATTGCAGTTAATTGATTTTCCAACGAAAACTATCAAACGTCATCACTAATTCAATATTTAAAAGGGGTGGCTGCTATCATCATCAAAGAATGCACCCTTATTTAACTAAAAGTCGTCTTAATTAAACATTAACTGATTAGATAAATATGATGGAGATAATTGAATGAACATTGGAATTCTTGATTTAATTGAACGCTTCTAGAAAAGCTCTCGATCGTTTACAGTTTAAGGATTAAGATGGCATGATATGGCTAAGTATTAGATTCCATCCTCTTTATTGTTGTTGCTTTCAGTTCATAGATAGCTTCAATGATTTTCGAGCTTTTGTTGTTGATTTTCTAAGATGCCCCCCCTAATTTTATTGTATCACATGAATGTATCTAAAATCTTGATTGGGTGTAATGTGTACAAAATTTTCGTATTTCTCGCAGCTTTTTATTTGTTGAAGAAAACTAGCATAACAGCAGCCCCCATCAAAAGATGTTACGTTTATCTAAACACACAACGGTCCTCTTCTTCTGGATGATTTGATATTCTCACGGTGAGTTGATACGATGGGATTACCCGGCTCGTTCGATGTGTCAGATGTCTTTATTATCTCTCCATCTATTCGACTCATTTTTAGACAAAAAAAAAGAGAGAGAGATGAGAGTGGAATTTGTGAAATTTCTGTTGCAATTTGAATACAAATAAAACCCTTCCGTTGCAAAAGTCGCATGAATATGTTAAAATATTTCGAATTTTCACGCTTATTTGTTGATAATTTTTCTTTTCCAATTTATTTTTTAGTTAATATTGATTTTTATATACAAAAGTCGTATATTTCTTTAACAATAGGTTGACACTAGTCGTCAATAGACCATCAACGGATTTATTGACATAAGAAATCCGAAAAGCAAATCAACTTTAAAGAGACAATAGTGAAAACATCAAACTACGGTCAAACTAGACCGATTGTCAATAATATATCGACCTATGCAAATAATTGTTTTACGGATAGTTGATGTTTTATTCTATTTACTGAATGTCACTTTAAAACTGTAAAGAAAGCAAACATTCTCAAGTGACAGACGGGAATGGCTGAGAGACTTAGTCAAATTTGTTTTTTGTTTTGTTTTGGGTGCGGAAAAGTAAGAAAAATCGCCTTATAAGATCAACCTTTCCGGTTACTATTCGTTAAAATGATTAGTTTTAAAAGTGATTGTTTTCAATTGAACGTCAACAGTTACTCGATGCTTGGTGGTAATTTTCAAACACATAATACCGCATTATCTCTTTAAAAGGAGTTAACACTGGTTAACATTAATGGTTCTTGGAAAATTCCAAAGAAATACATACACACAAAATCAACCAAGCGTTTGTTTAAACTGATTTTCTTCCAACAACACTCGTACAAAGATCATTAGATTTGTATGAGATAAATCGTGAAAATCCAGAAAGAAGATTAACAAAAAAAAAGCAGATAATTATTGTTTTGTTATCACAAAATAAACCTTAATTGGTGAAATATGTTTGATAAAATTGTCGTAAAATAGAGAAAAGGTATAACGGAAGCAATAAACCATCGCAACTTGGGAGGTGCCCATTTTTTTATCTAATCTCGAAATTTCGCCACTCTTGAGATTATCAACTACAACAACAACACGAAAGACGACTACCGATCAGGAAATTAATTGGTCAACCACAATCTTGACCACAATTCGATTCTAATGATACTAATAACAAAATTGGGTACCTTCCACACAAATATATACACAAAAAATAAAATAAAATAAATGGCAAATTTTACGACAGGTCGATGAGCACGTTTTTCCTTATTGTCGTTGTTATTGTGGGAATTTTCACATTGTAAAAAAAATATAGGTATATAACGGCAATTTATATTGGAACAAGTCAGAGTTTATACTGATAAAGCAACAATTTGGGGTACTTTTCAACGAAGATAACCGGCAGCTGAAGACGGGACAAAGGAAAGACAACCATCACATATACACACAGTAGATATATCTATATAGAGGTATACTTGTGATACGTTTAAGAGATTATAATGAAAACGAGCAAGCTGTGTTGAATACCGACAGCTAAGTCGACCATGAGACCAGGTCCGGACCGAAATCAATTCAAACATTTTTTTCTTGTATCACTCGTAAAGAAAAAACATTCATAAGAATTAATAAAATAATATACAAGAGAAACAACGCCTACTGTACGTTCCCAGAGCGTTGCAGGAGGCCGACATGAATTGTGTCGATTAATTAATTCAAAACCAATCGGAAGATTAATTGATGGAAATTCACGAATTTGTTTGAAATTTGGCTGCTACTCCATTATTATTATTATTATTATCATCATCGATATAGCTTCTTTGTTCTAGATCAGAGGCGGCGAATTGTTTTACATTGTTTGGTAATAATTAAATTAGTTCTCACCGGGGTTGCCACACAGCAAGCCGCATCAAATCAGGAATGTGAATCCATTGAAGGGGGAGAGACAGACTCTTTCAGGTATATCTCTCACTTTGAATAACCTTCTTCGTCTCTAAATATCTGTGACAATTTTATTAGAATTATTGCCAATATTAATTGGAAACAATCGATACCTAATCATAATAAATTTTCAAATTTGGTGGTGTGAAAAACGGTCCACCATGCCACATCGAAATAGCAGAAGACACCTTTATATCGGTATTAGGTGGGGGCGCCGCCTCCTGAAGACCACACGCATGTTTACGCCAACACATTAATATAGCCGTGCCGTTATTAATACTTGTATACATTTTTTTTTTCAATATTGGTCCTACAGCTACAGTAATCCAATCGAATTGTCTATAATCATCAATGATTTGTGTCGGTTTCAATTCAATTGTACAACTGGATTCTGAAGTCGGACCGACTTTTTTTTTGACGTTGATTAATATTTTGGGCTGGGCCTAGTCGCTCCTGCCTCCGTAAGCTTATTCTCTCCTTCAACAATAGAAATGAAACAATTGTTGTAGTTCGAATTAGTTGTCATTGAAAACTGGAATTATCGATACAATCCTTGAAAAGTCCATTGTAAGAATAATCCACAATGCGAACAAGTTCGGACCAGTTCTATCATAGTTCAGGTGCTCTATTAATGAATTATGTTCGTGTATTAAATTATAAATAATAATCGAGTGTAATTGGTGAAACATGACATGTTGTCACCTGGCATGTGTTAGGTAGCCATTAACATTGTGTAATGATGATGAATATGCGTCAGGGGACTTGTTGCAACAGCCTTAAACACACTCACACATATATTAAAGACCTCATAAATAATTCAACAATTCATTCAAGAATTAGGCGAACCACAAAGTTTACTAATCAGAAGAACAAACAAGAAACGCTTCTTATTACATGTAGATATGTTATTGTTTCTTTTTTGGATTTTTATTTTGAAAAAAATCATTAATCAAATGAATACTGGAAGAATCTTCTCATGATTCTCCAATCGATAATAAATCATTTAATAAGGTTCTTCGCTCTATACAATTTGCTCTCTCGCATATCTTTTACGTCTTCTATTTTTTCTTCTTCTTTTTTTGGGCTTTAAAGAAAATATTTGCCGAACAATAGTCGCCCATCACTACTATATTTCTTGTCCCGTCAATTACGCATGAACAATGCCGAAATGACAGGGTGCCCTCCCTTGTCATTAATGTTAGTGTAAGCTATGATTAGTAACAGCAATGTAAGTGTTGAATATCACACACTCTCTCACATTAATTTAGAATAAATTGATGTTCCACTGACCGCAACATATATGAAATTTTTGGGTGGTCGAACTTGGCAAGGCCGTTTCGAGATTTTATTTTAGTTTTTTTTCAGTTTTGTTTTGATTTGGGCTTTTGTTAATGTTGCTATTGTAGACAATCGGATTCACAAATAATATTCCAAACTAATTTAGGTGAGAGCGTTACGAATCGAGCAGATTTTTCGGAATTTTTTTCGGTGTGCTATTTTTTCCTTTAACTTTAAGAGGATCAAAATGGTTTCAAAAAAAAAAAAACGAATCGTTTGTTGTTTGTTGGCAACAACAAGTGTGTCTAACTAAATCGTTTTGTTCGAGTTTTTAAATTGAGGCAATTTGGAGATTTTGTAAAAATAAAAGTAGAATGAATACAGTGAAGATTCAATCATACTAATGATTGTTAAAAATAGAATGAAACTTATACGCTTGATTTGTGACTAAATACCGACAGATCTGTTACAAAATTGAACAAAAGGTTTTAATCCTCTTGGATCAAATAGAGGATAACGAGATGCTACTTGACATTTCAGTTGTGGATAAGATCGACCGCCCAAGAATTTTAACAAACATTTCTTTTATTATATTTTTTATAGTTCTCTCACGATTATTTTTCTATTGCAATTTGAATATTTCGTGTATTGATACATATTGCGGCAATTCGTTCCGGTCACACTAAAGCGCCACCCAAGCAGAAGCAACTGCAGCAGCAGCAGCAGTAACAGCAGCAATATTGAAGACACCTTCATCACATAAGCGTGAATGGGGCCTTTTTCGGCGCCAGAGATATTAACCGTGTGCCGGCTGCTTTGATCCTTTGCCGATTCGCACCCGTTTCCTCACATTTCTAACAACTTCTCACCAGAAATGGTCGGAGGTATACAACAGTTTAAAACAGGTAAATTATCGATTTTTGTATCTACACGAAATTCTTGTTTATATTATATTGACAAAACAATAATTGTAAAAATACCAAAAAAAAGAGAGATAGAGTGTCGATTGCCTTGTTCCTGGTTAATAAAGTCATTACATGAATAACTTGAATAGAATTGTAAATGGAATAGAATGACGAAAGACGAGGAGAATTTGTGATTGTATCTGCATAAGAATTACCTCCAAGGAGACTCATAAACTTGCCCTTTGTCAACACCTGGCCTACAGGTCTCGGTCGCTATTCTCTCTTTCTCTATATACATCTCTAACAATCGTAAAACGTTTTTGTTTATTGTTGTTTGTCTCCGATTTATTAGCTTCATTCTATTGTCGGCAATTTGGGGGGTTTTTCTCAATTATTCCGGCAAAAATATCCATTCATCGTACATTTTCATTCAATACCTAAACAACTGACTCGCATCTGTGGCATAATTTTAACGAAAAAGTCAGTAGAATTAATGTGAGAAAAAAAAATCGACAATTTATTGAGACAATTTAATTAAACAGGATTTGGTTGTAAAAGGAAGGATATCCATTATAAAGCTATTAGCGCCCTCTTGAGGAATTTATGAAGATAGAAAACAGCTGCCGTTCAATCCTTACATATCCATATTGTATATGTATATATCGTCTAACGTATAAAAACACTTGAGAAAAAGTCATGAAGGATGTCTTCCTGTATACAACGTTTAGGGTGGCCACCTACCTATACACAATTGTCACCTTTTTGTGCCTGATTATTTGTTATGTTGTGAGGTATGTTTAGAGGGATTTAACTTCTTCTTCTATATTACTAGAACATAAAAGCTTAAAAGGAACTACACTGATTTGCGGTTATTATATTCACCAAACAACTATCAACTATTGTCCAGTTGTCGTCTATTGATGGAAAATTAATAAATTTCAGAAAACCCGTAGAGATATGTGATGTTTTTATTGCGTCTCTCTAGAGATGTTTATTTGGGCCATTTAGGTAGCCTAGCACTTAAGACGGGTGTCAAGAGTTTCTCAATTGCTTCGACACGTATCTCTACTTAAGCCAGTTGAAAAACTAACAACACATCTGTATCAGTTTTTGGATGTTTGTTTTCAGTTTCGTTTCCATAGTATCAGACAGAAAATTGTGTAATATTTTTTCAGTTAAATACAATCAGAAATATGTGTTGTTGACTAGTGTCAGTGACTAACATTTATAATTTATCATCAACTCTTTTTCGTCTAGATGAAGAAAAAAAAATTGCTTGTCATCGTCTACGTTGAAATTTCATCTCAATATCAAACCAATCTATAGTGTGTGTGTGTGTTTCACTTACTGTTGCTGAATTATAATCGTGATGAAGATTAATTCAGACATGAATATCCGAATTACTCAATTCTACTTTAATAAAATCAAATTCCACTGTCTCTCTCTCTCTCTCTTTGTGTGTGTGGTGATGGTCAGTTTCTTTTTCATCTTGATGGGAAATTGTACAACATGACTCATGATCTTTGATGCTTTTGTGTTTAAAAAAAATTCTTTTTTTGAAATTTCAAGCGGTGTATATGCGTATTAATCATCAGCAACATCTAACCACAAGGGTATAGTTTTTATTTCTTTCATTTTCGGTGTGGTTTGGTTGATTCCAAAACTCTTTTAAAAATTTTTAATTTCGTTGATTGAGAATTGAATAACGTACAACTCGGCAGCGTTACAAATTAACCAGTCACATTGACAAATCTCTACTGACGATGAACCACAACATTTTTCAAAACGATTTTCAAGTAGTAAAAATAGATTGATTGATGTTGAAGATTTAAAGTATATCTCTTGGGAACATCTTTAAATATTTAAGTTCTGAATTTAATTGACTCTTCAGCAAGTCATTTAAATTGATTTTATCAATCTATTGTAATTGATAGTAACTGTATTTATCTTGTCGATTAGTTTGGCGTGTTAATTCCATAATGATAATGTGCTTTGTTGTTCATCGGGTTATCAGATGATAAGATCTCTGCTCGGTCGTGCTTGAGAACAACGTATATATCTCTACAGACACACACACACACACACATTTACAGATACAAACCTATATATCAACAATAATAATGAAAGCTTTTATTTTTTCCCTTCCCAAAGAGAAGATGCATTAGGCGTTAAATTTTAATTGTTTTGTAAAAGTGGTGCTATTTAAATTCCACAATGATCGACAGACAATAATTCCCACGCTACCTATATAATATCATGAATTTGCGCCATATAATTTTTGCCCTTTGTAAATAAGTCCGAGTAAAAATTGTTGAAAGAGGCAAAAAAAATGGTCGTATAAGAAATGGATGGTTATAAATAATTCTGTTAATGCAATATCTTCAATCTAGACAGTAAGTTGAGCTCATTAAATTAAATTATAGGCTACAATAATCCGGCGGACGTTTATTCTATAAGATTGCAAATTGATGCTGTAATTATTCTTTCTATCTATACGTAATTAGTTTAGATATTTCCTTATATAATAATTAGATAGAGTTTATAATGATTTTTTTCATTTTGATATATTTGAAAAGAATGCCAAAAATTCGTATTTCATCAACAAAATTCCAATCTGAAATCGTCCTGTTATTTTACAGGAACATTCTCTCTATTCAACTGTTTTTGTGTGTTTTCACATCAAACCAGGCGAGAGATCTCTTCCAACAAATTTTTACCATTAGCAATGGCGTATCGATGTAGGTTTGTCTTAAGGCGTGGCATTGAGTTATGATTGGTCAACAATATATAAAATGGGTGGAGTTTCTATATACACGTGTATAGATGGACCACACGTGCAGGTAGATAGGAAAACAGTTCAGTATTATAAAGGATTTTGCTGTGGGTGGTCGTGATGGTTGTGTTTCATATTGTTAAAACTCCTCCTAAAAATGTATAATTATTCGTAGTTTGTCGGTTATGTTCGACAAGAACCACCCCCTACTCTAACCCCAAGTTTTTAAAGTAAATAGACAGATCTTTGGTGATATTGTTTATTTTTTGCTGTTTTGTGACTGGGTGTTGTGTGTTGTTTAAATAATAGTGTGCGGGTGGATATTTCATAATTATCATAATAATAATAATAATAAACATGAAGGTGACAGTGATTCTGGTGGTTAATGTTTTTGCATTGACAGCCCTGGGAGATGTTACCACAAGAAATAAGAATCGAGGGAAAGGATCAATGTGGTGGTATGTTTTGAATTATTATCCTTTTTTTTCCAAGGGGACAAAATTTTTTTGAAGTCAACGAAAAAAATCAGCTAATGAAATATTTAATAGTTGATGTTTTTGGTTTAATATCCATTGTCGTCCATCAGTCGCGTCGGCCGTTGACAACATTTGATCTATAAGCAGACTTTACATGGAGTTCTGTAAATCTCTCATGTCAAGCTGCTGAAATGTGAACAGACTATTAATTGTGAAATTTTGATAGGTTTTTATAAACGTTTTTGAATAACTTACAATATAATAATAATAACAATAATAATAATCATGGTAATGATGGAATTATCTCTTTCACACCACCATTTAAATTCTATAAATTTTTTCGTTGATCCCATCTACATACACATAAGAGAAACCAGTAAGTTAAGGTATTTACGAAGCTATTTACAACAGCTTTGCATATAGTTACAATATAGATGAGATTATATACTAAAAAAAACAACATCTTCTCATTTCTATATATTGGCTTTTAAAACATGACCAACTATGAACATACACATAAATTATGTGTAATTATTCACGCTTGCAACTTCAAGATGCTATCTAACGACAATTTATACAACAATTATAATGACGTTTGGTGTTTTTGTCTTTGTTTAACAAACTACCATAATAGTCTTCATTATAATTACTAATAATGATTAACGATTTAGAAAACGTACAGGAAGTTCGAATATAACTAACAAGAAACTAATTTAAACTAAACCAAAGCTAATTTATTGATTAATGTCGTTTCAGAATACAATTCTAATTCTTCAATGTAAAAGTTACGCGTCTGCGTGACCGTTAAAGTCTCCAAATCGTTACTTTATAAAAATCACTTTTTTTACGAAGAAAAATTGTGTTTGCATTGTTGACATTTTAACCATAGTGCTGTTGTTTGGTTTTGATTCAACGGCATTATGATGGAAATGTCGACGTTTCAAACAACCAAGCAACTGATTCCGAACGATTCCAAGACCAAAAAAAAAATTGTTTAAAATATCTATAACACGACCGAATTGATGGTTTTCCAGTCACATCATTTGTCTGTGTTGGGTCTTGATAATATTTCAACTTGTCCATGTTAGCGATACGGTTTTCGAAAGGGTTGATCTCGATGAAGGGATGACAAGAACATTAGTTAAACTCGGATCTGGTTCAGGTTGTTATGATTTATCGATTCCCGTTTAGAATATTTATTAAGTCGATATTAAATTCTTTGATTTGAATCTTAATTGCGAAAAAAAAAGCGAATAACATTAATTCTTTTATTTTGTTTTTTTTTTTGGATTTCGTATATATAAACGTGAGATAGCGACGATTAAAAAAGTGGACAAATAACGAAAAAACAGAGCGTGAGAAACGATGATCATCCACGGTTATGTTATCTTATAGTTGTCGTCTATGGCCATACGTTAACCCCTTATCTTACAGATTCCTTTGCCAAAGGTATGTCACCAGGACCGACAAAAAAAGCACGCCACTACCGTGGACTTAATAATATAAAGATTCCCTTTCTTCTATGTACACATTTATATGTGTGTGTAGATCCGTCGGCGCGCGTAGAAAACCTTCTCATCGAATATCTTTCAAATTCCTATAATGAAGTGGCATCGTTTTTACATTTACTTTTTTTAAAAATAACGAAGCTTTCACGATATCGACTCGGATTTATTAAAAGATTCCACATTTTTATTGCCCAACAAATATATTCTATAGATAGTATTTTTTCCGATTCTTTATATAAAAAAAAAGACAAAAAAAAACTGTAAATATTTAAGTAACTGGGTGAGAATTGTCGGTAAACAGTCGAAATTTCGATATTTGTTAAAGTTAAATATAAATTCCCCAATTTACTGACCTGTAAAAGCCTTGAATTCCGTCCCTTTTGCAGAAATACAATTTATAACTACATTCATCGTTGATTATTTCTGTTGTTTAGGGGGATAGCGAAAGCTGGTGAACCCAACAATCTATCACCGATCAATCCAGGTGTCCTCTATATGGATCCATCCGTTCATGGTACGTTACGCAGGAAACAGCGACGTTTAGCCCGTGAAAATCCTGGCTTATTAGTGGCATTAGCTAAAGGTGCCCAGAATGCCATCCATGAATGTCAATATCAATTCAGGAATCAACGTTGGAATTGTTCAACAAGGAATTTTTTACGTGGCAAGAATCTTTTCGGGAAAATCGTCGATAGAGGTTGGTTGTATATTAATTATTATTAAAAAATAATAAATATAAACAAATAAATAAATTCTAAAATGGTCACGTTTCAATACTTTATTGCAAACGTAAATATAGACAGTTTACAATGTAGTCAGATCATTGATTGATAAAACATTGTAACTTGTAACCCACTTTCTTTGAGATTTATGTTTTTGAAGCTTTCACTTTATTTCAGTCGGTTTTCAATTGTAAAAACAATATAATTTGTAATGATTGGTTCCAATGTAATTTTATCAACAGATATATTGTCCCATTTTTCTTTATAATGATGCAATAAAACTCTATTTTTAAGGAAGGGGTGGTTCATAAACAGACGTGTTCCTTGTACGATAAGAAACTATCTAAATTTCTATAGATTTAATTAAACATTTCGGGCATCTGGTCGATTAAATTCGCCATAAAATCTCAATTTATATACCTATCATTGGGAATAATGAGAAATTTTTCGAAAATAATTTACGATAATCTTGCCATGAATCATCTTGAACTTGTTCTTCTAGAATTAATTGATTTATAATTCTAACAGAAACAAGTTATCAATAGGCGACTAATTAAAATAGCTCTTATTATTAATTTTATTTGAAAGGACATTCGTTGTTGTGTTTTTCTTTTGGTTATTTTTTTCATTAACAATAATCGCTGATGGTTAACACTGATTGAATACTCAAATTATCCAATTGATTGGAACTAATAGGCCAGTTTTATCGGTTCGGAAATAACAAATAGCAGTTCGAAATTGTGTGTAGATTGAATGATAACAAACTACCCGAAATACCACTTTATTTTTTTTTATTTAATTTAATTTACGTTGGTATTTCATTTTGAGATGTTGTCGTATTTTAAATAAATACAATCTGGATAGAATCGATTTTTCTTGATTGTCTCTCCCAGAAATTATTTTAATTAAATCGATTGACAAATTGATGGTATTACCGGATTCTACAAGAACAAATTCCTCTAATGAGTTGATCAAGATCAAAGTTTCAATGTTGCCATCTCTTTTTGTTGTTTTTTAGTTTTTTGTTTTGTTTATGTATTCTCGAAAGTGAATAGGGGTAGACATTTTAAATCATCATCATCATCATGATAGTTGGTGTGTATGAGAAATGAAGATGTGTTTTGTGTGCGAACATCTACCTGCCACCCGGTTAGAACACAATACTGGACACCTGTAGCGTTTTAGCCCACGCGATCTCTCTCTCGATACACATAGTCTCTCTATAGAACAAAGTGTTGTCGTGTTTTAAATGGTCTATTATCGAGTACACTTTGAATTAACATTATCAAATTTCTGTTTTTTTTTCAATGTGTAAATATCGAAAATTTTAATGATAAATCATTCAACAAAATAGAAGAATAGATTGCGTTCTGGTTTAATTTGACTTGATGTTTGGACTATTGACATGGATTTTTTCCGGTGTGAAATATGACTGTATGGTAGCACTCCCTCATCCATCATTACACGATTTATGGACGAATAATAATAGATGCATAACAGTAGCACTCCTGAGGTTTGCTTCATTGGTGGTAAATTTCTTTTAACTATTCAACATCGTTATAGTTACATTGTATCTTAAAAAGAAACTCTTATTGAACAATTCTCACTTTTTGTTTCAATAACAACTTGACAAGTTTCTTGTATGACTGCTTTATAAATGTGTAGATATCGACAATATAAATCAATCGATTATGATTTATCAATGTTCTTTTATGTGCGCGTCTTTGGTAAATCGAATCAACAACCGAAAGAAACGAACGATCAATGTATGATCAATAGTTTGGTATTTGTGACGTGCGACACCGGATTCCATCCTTCAAACATAACTATAAACAACAGAAAGTTGTCATATCATCCGATCAATACCCAATTACAATGAAACAAAGTCATCTCGCTCATATATATATTTGATAAGTTTGTGATGAATTCAAGGGTCTATTGAGAAAGGGTGAAGTGCCTATAATAAAACCAATTCAACAATCGTATAAAAAAAATTGAAAAGAAGAAACACAACGCGCCCAAGAGAGAAAGAGAAAGAGAGAAATATATAAGAGAGGCTTAATCATGTGAGTGGTTTCGTCAACGATAATTGGGTCCATTTGGTTTTTTGATGTCCACTACAACAGACTGTTGAACAAAAGCTGAATTGGCAAACATCTGGACATTATCTACATATATACATACATACACACACATCTACACAAGTCCTTTTATATTCACGACCCTTTGACAAATTTTAATACAACGTACTCTGGTTCAAAAAAAAAACAACCAACTATCAAATATGTTTGAATGGGTAACAAAACAACCACCTAATCCTGATCAAAAACGCAAAAAGGACTATTTAATCAAAGTAAAAGCAGTATCTCGATTTGAAAGGATGACGTCCTACCGTTAAAATTGCTACCTACACATCCTTTTTCCGGTGAACATCACTGTAATCGAACTGAATAGGTAGGATTTTAATACTAAAAGCTTTTATAATCTGAACTTTGATGTTTTTTCTTCTTCGTCTCCTCCTATTTGTTTTGGTTGTTTATTTTTTTTTTGTTTCGTTGTTATTGAAAAGAGTAGTATCTTCTTCTACTTTTGTGGTTTTGTAGTTGTTTAGTCGATAAACAATTTAATAGTGCTATAAAACCATCACCACAACTGTTGAATTTGGCGGAATTTTTCTTTATATACAATAATCTTCGATTACCTATGTTGAAAGAGACCAGTGATGAGGGTTTCTTTGTGTTGTGATATTGTTGTTTCTTTATATAATTCTTTTTTTTTGAATTTTATTTTAAAAAGGGGGTGGGCAGTTCATTTATGAATTATGATTGTTGAGTTTAATCGGAGCCCCCCCTGCGGTGAGCGACCGGGTAATTACGTCATCATCAAGACGGCATGCTGTGTACCACATGATATATAAGTATCTGGACTACATGTTCAGGTATTGTTACAAACACTGTTGTTTATCACTACAAGATCTCGATCGAATATTAGCCAGATTTAGATCATTAAATCGGCCGTAAATAAACCGACACGATTTATTTATTATACTAATTAGCTTGTAGGTATAATCGGCCAGTTTATTTTCGCAGCTCAACCAATACGATAGTAATAAATTTTCTTCATCTCTCCACCAATCCATTTTATTTTAATTCATTTAATATTTATGCAGAAATCAATTCCAATTAGAATTATTAATTATGCCATCCATATATAAAATTAAATTTGTTTCTCATCAACAACAAATTGCTTATTTATTTATTTATTTCTATTGTAAATTGATGGTTATAGGTTGTCGAGAAACGGCCTTCATTTATGCAATTACAAGTGCAGCCGTTACACATGCAATTGCTCGAGCATGCAGTGAAGGCTCAATTGATACATGCAACTGTGAAACACATTATAAAGGACGACCACAAGTTACAACAGCAAATACGGTTGGTGGTGTACGTGATTTTGAATGGGGTGGTTGTTCTGATAATATTGGTTTTGGTTTTGCTGTTAGTCGAGAATTCGTTGATACAGGGGAACGTGGTAAAACATTACGTGAAAAAATGAATCTTCATAATAATGAAGCTGGACGATGGGTGAGTTTTTTTTACTCTCGCTTATATTTAATTGATGAACATTGTTGTTGTTGTTGTTATTGGTTAGTCTTTTTTAATATGGAAACATTCGAGTGTAGAAAGAACAACTCTATATATTGTAATTTATGCGCAATTCGTGCATCCTAATGATGACTGGTGTGAGAAAAAGGTATGATTTATGCAGAAAGCGGCCATTACTACCGGGTGGTCGTATCGACTTTTATTAAAATGCATATTAACTTGTTAGTTGCTGCGAAGACCGCCCATTACTAATAAAGTGACATTGCTTCAAGGCGCATCAACTTGAATTTTGATTATTTCTCGAATCATACTATACTAGGTAAAAGAAAACAACGTTTCTGTAATTTTCTTTTTCTTTTTTGCCTGCTTTCTGTTACATTCCTATTCATAATACATGATGTTCATCGGTGGCATTATCAGTGTAACACGGTGTTCTCTCCATGGGGCGTCCTTTGCACATCTATGAGACATCTGTGCCCCGTAGGGTGCCACATTACAAACGTATCGCACTGTCTTTACATGTTACATACGCCGAATTTTAATTTTATCGTTCTGACTGACATCCATTATGGCAATTGCTTAAGACGTGCTTGTGTAAATTAACATCGCAATCATCGACTAGTTCCAAACAAATTGGTATTCGTTGGCGGTATAGGCTCTAAAAAGTCATGTCACAACTCCGAAAATTCTCAGATCGATCGTAAAATCGCTGTGTAAAGGGATGAAGTTGCTACATTAATGGCAATGATCGGTAAACATGTTTTTTTTTGTGTTGTCTTGTTTCATTACCTATTATACAATCTCTACTATATCAAGTAGAGGTATACGGTGTATTTTATATATGTAAGTAATTTTATCGTATTCGGTTTGCACAGATGTTCATAAACTAAAATTAGGCGGTAGTAACTTACACTCGGCCACTTTCTTTTTTCACTATCAAAGAAATTAATTGAGTCTTGATAACGAGTCGGCAATATCGTTTCTCATTAGTGTCGTATCGACTTCAAAGTACCCTCTTATTTTATATATCTGTGCATATGTTTTCTATATATCTATCGTGTTTTGTTTCTGTTTTGTTGCATGTATTTGTATAAATGTATGTGTGTGTGTGTGTGTGAATTCGTGAATCCAACCAACAAATAAACATAAGAACGTGATCGTTGTATGTCTTGTCAGTTTGAGTAACGATTGCCGTATTGCGATTTGTTAAAGAAGACATTTATCGAGTAACTAGACTAAATAGTCGGGATATATATCGTTTGGATTGAGTGGCGTGCTATGAGGCATTAATTTTAATCGACTTTACAAGTTCTTTATCAAAGAGAGTCCTATTAGAATACGGTCAGCAACCATATACTTGATAAATTGTCAATTTTTTTAATAATAGATAATAATAATATAGACAAACATGTACATTTTTACAGCATGTTCAATCCCAGATGCGTCAAGAATGCAAATGCCATGGTATGTCAGGCTCTTGTACAGTGAAAACTTGTTGGATGCGTTTACCACCATTCCGGCTTGTCGGTGATCTTTTAAAGGATCGTTTTGATGGTGCCTCACATGTGACAGGTTCAAATAATAATGGCCATCATCGTAATTTAAATAATGCACATAGTAATAATAATCATCGACAAAATAATAAACAAAAATACATCAGTACAATATCAAGTAATAGTATACATGCAAAACGTGAAAATCGTCGTAAACATAAATATAATTTCCAATTGAAACCATTCAATCCGGAACATAAACCACCAGGTATTAAAGATTTAGTCTATTATGAAATGTCGCCGGGTTTTTGTGAGAAAAATCCAAAATTAGGTATATTAGGTACACATGGACGTACATGTAATGATACATCAATGGGCGTAGATGGATGTGATATTATGTGTTGTGGACGGGGATATCGTACACAAGAAGTTGTTGTTGTTGAACGTTGCAATTGTATGTTTCATTGGTGTTGTGAAGTGAAATGCGATGTTTGCAGAACAAAAAAGACAATCCATACATGTGTTTAAAATAAATAATCAAAAAAATATACCTATATAGGTATACAAATCAAAATCGAAAATAAATAGAAATTTTTGATGAATTTTTTGGCCAAACGACCAGTGATTTTTCTCAATTTAAATCAGTATTATTTAACATTTACTGTGACTTAATTATCTATCGAAAGACTGAATTTATTTTTTAAATTTATTTTAGAATTTTAGTCAATCGCCTGTTGTAAATAAATGAAAATTTGAAAGATTTTCAAATAAAACCGTCGAATTTTTGAATATTTATTTGATTAATTGTAAATAGTATTTTCCCTAAAATCAGCAAGTAGTGCATCTCATCTTGTACCTATAATTTATATATTAATGAATATTTTTTAATATAATTGTAACTATTAATAATATTATTATTTCAATATAATTTGTGCTATTTATTTTAATTATTGTTTTTTTTTAATTCTTTTTTTGTACATTAGCAATTGTAAATATCTATGTAGCTTTTATAGATAGTTATCACATATTTTTCTAATAAATTAATAAATAATTTAAACTCATAAATGTCTTAACTATTGTAACAAAACGACAACCACAATTACCCAACTTCATTTGAGAGCAAGTCTATTTGAAATTTTATAAATTACTCAATGGGAGTCTCAAGCAGTCAAGGTCGATGTTTCAGGTGCTCTCTCACTGATCTTGCTCCTAATCGAGGCAAGATCAAGATGATAATTACATTCCACTCTTCAATTAATAACTAAATCGATTTTCTTTCTTTATTTTTTCTAAAAATGTTTTACTTTAAACTTTAAAGAAATGGGATTTAATAGAATTTATGGAAAATTTTAATATTACTTGATTTTCACAAAAAAAACAAATAGAAAAATTCAAGACCGGATTTTTTTCGAAGATATTTTATAATAATAAAATATCGATTAAAATAAAACCATCTGGCATTACCATTAATTTTCATTAATGAAGTTTCAAGATAAAACCTTCTCAGAAATGTTGATGGTATGCAAGAAATTTTCAATCAATAAAAAAGAGCTTATTTCCCTTTCAATAAATATTCCAATATGAAAGAAAATTTAGTAAAAACATAAACCTGGTCTGGTGCAACTTGACTTGATCATTAATCCCTGCAAGTAGGTATTTTATTTGTTTTCATCAATTGTGGATGATTAAAATAACAATAAACGAAGCTGATTAAAATCTGTTATATACTAACTATCTTATCGTTAAAATGGTACATGAGGAGATATTTTATACAAGTTAATTACAGCTTAAGTTCCTAGCCTATCTGCGATTGTCATGTTAATACATTTTTTTTCGTTCTGTATAAAGTGACTTGGTAGTAGTGTAGTAGTGGCTGGTATTGATTGAAACTGATGGAGGTCCCGTCATGCTTGACGAAAAATTGACTTTTTCTTCTCATTTTTCAATTACTTCTCTACTGTTTTTTTCTTCTTCAAATTTTTATTATTATTTTGGACTTTTATTTTTTTGAACTGATCAACAACTACAACTGCTGTTAATATCACAACACGCGTGCGACTTAAAGAAATCTCTTCATCGTCACACAATACAAGAATGCATCAATGACGAATCGTGTTAAAGCATTATTTAATGGTTGAATTCTCGCCTTCATCACTATTGTAATGGACTAATATGATTTCACAGAACAAATACGACTACATATGGGGAACATACTATTGTAGAATTATTTTTATTATTATTAGTGTGGCAGTGGTGGTAGTGATGGTGTGCAATTTCAAACTCAATTTTACGTTATTTTATTCTGTTGTTGACAAGTCGAAAAATATGAATTATTTTCGAATAGGAGAACAACAAAAAAAAAATGATATACTCAATCATCCTATAACACAGTCAATTTGTTCTTTACTATATTGATTGAAACTGTGCATAGTGAAATTTGAGTCTAACATGTATTGCCAAAATTCAATTACATACAAACTGTCTGGATTAAAAATGGTTAAAAATTTCCAGATTAGACACACGAATTATTTTGTATTGGCATACAAATTGATGAAGGCTCGTAATATTGGACAACAGCCAACAAGAACCGGGCATGTTTTTTGAACTGTAGGTATATAACGGTATCAAACAACTAACTCTTTATATTGAAAAACAGCATATCCTCAATTAATTAACAGGAACTTTTGCAATCTTACTTTTGGAAGTATTATTTTGGCCAAATACAAAGGATATGCGTACCTCACTTTTGCGACTAGGTATTCATCTACGAAGCTCATCGACAAAAAATTGTCTGTTGTGCCACCTCATCTAAAGTGATTGAAATACATTTTTGTCTTCATTCGATACATTTTGTGGTGAATGCGCTCAAAAAGAAAAACTTCTACATCTCTAGAAGTAGAGAGTTTACTTTTAAGAAAGGATGTAAATATTAGTCGTTCAAAATTTTGCCACCTATGGCTGATGAGTGTAATCCATTTAGTTCTTTAAGTAATTTAACTAAATCAAAATATAATCAAGTAGACAAAAAGCAAATTTACAGTTAACGTTTACAGAACTGAATATTTCATGATTCATTTCCGATTGTCAATAAAACAACTGTTTCTCCATTGGTAAGATGCAACTTTTCAGAATTCATAAAATCAAACGATAATCTTTAATTCATTTGTTGTAGAAGTTCTGTTTACTTATGATGTCTCATTTCCAACAAGTATAACAATCTGGATTGCATTTAAAATATCAATCTAGAAACATCAACTTATTGATGCTTTCATAAATAACTAATTACAACAACCAAAAAAAATATATATTACGTTTTATTTATTATTATCAACGATAGTAATAAAACTTCATACTTGGTAAAAGTGTAGTTTTCTTCATATAAATATATGAGCGATCAGATTAAATGTTGATTTTTCCTTTCATTCTACTAATTTTTTTTTCTCTTTGAAGAACGGAAAAAAACCCCTCCGAGCAAACTTCTTTAACAAAGAACTTAAAATTTATACCGTGCGAACGTGAACGAAAACAAATATAACATTTCTTCTTACAACTTATACTTCAACACTGTATGTTGTAGGTATAATTTCCAATCGTAATTCCGCTTCGTTTATTGTTTGATGATAAAATACACACACATATAAGTATAGTGTCAGAAAAGGAAACAAAATTATTCAACAACTTTAAAATGATAAAAGAAGAAGAAGAAGAAGGCAAAATTGAATTTCATACATATGACAACAGTTCTTCAACATCAACAAGAACAACGACATCACACATCAAACTAAATAAAAACGGGCCACGCTTCATTTTATTATTTTCTTTGGTTTCCAACTCTATTTCAACCTGGTTTTTGCCCCTGGTTGTTGTTGCTGTGTTGTCGTTGTTATTGTTGTTGTTCCCAGAAATCACAATAACAAATTTTTAAACTTCGACAAAAAATATATAGGTATAAACGGTTGAAATACAAAAGGGGTGAGTGATTAATCCTGTAATGTAATTAAAGGGAAGTTTTGCTTCAAAATTTAATACTAGAGGGTTAGTTTGGTATAAATCCACAACAAAGCTATAATACAATTTTTAAGCTCGACCGGAAAGTCCTAGACAGATGGTGTAAATTTGATTAAACAACATTTTTTTTTTATTTCATATTAACTATATATGTTAAACAATATGTAATACGGTAAGTAAGTAAGTAAGTATATAAAAATACAGTAAAAGAAAACCTTCGAATTAGTATTGCAAGACTGTTCCTTTGTTTTTTTGCTGTTTTTAATTTCCTACCTGGTTGAACAGTCAATATTACAACAACGACATTTTGATTGACAGCTTTGAAAAGGTTGATATATACGACTGGCCTTATGGAGCGAAACAGGTCCATCATTTCTTAACCTCATGCATGTATTGACAACGAAATACGACCAAAATATTCATTAATGATAATGGCGATGGGAAAATTCATCGAATTGTTTTTCAATAAGATCTTGAACGCCTGATTCACAACTACGCAACAATAATAATCGACCCATATATTTTCTTATTTAAAATTGTATTTTTCTTAAAATAATAGTTTTAAATACATAAATAAATAAATAAACAAACAAATTAATGCTGCCCAGATTTGTGTGGTTATTAATGAAGGATAAGAATAGTTTAATTGGCTTATCGTACCCGATCAAGAAGCCAAAGAGTAGAAGAGTTTCTGACATACCGCAATTCAGGTCCGGTTTCGGATCTTTTTCTTTTCAACTTTAATAAATGTTTATATGTATGTGTAGGTAAGTGAGTGTGGTTATATATCTATATAACTATATATATCAAATATATATGTATATCTATACTTATATATACCTATATAGTTGTATGCGAGTGTGTATGTGTAACTTGAGAAGTTTGTGAAGAGAGCCGTCGCACGGTCAGTATCGGTGGCCTGGTAGATTAGGTAATGTCTGATTGATGTATTCATTAAGTCACTTAGTGACGAGTTAATTAGGTCCTATCACTTATCATTAGATGCAATTAGTCAGATGCCAAATTTACATCATATCAGGATCAGGTTTACCTTCAAGACTGATGGACTGTGGATCAATTCAATTAACAGCTTTAAAAACAGATTTTTTTATATCTACATATATTTTCGTTCTCTATTTCCTTCTCTATACGATTATGATTATAATCATCATCATTATTACTATTATTATTATTCTTAAGTTATTCTCCAATGAGAATATAGATAAAATTTTAGAAATGTTCTATGACAGTGCCTGTGATATGTATCAAAGATATTAAAGTTGAAGGTAGGCGCGTCTTGTACTTTTTCAAGAGCCGGAGGAGCATGGGAATATCGCGCGCACGCTACTATCGCACGACACGATCGCTCACCGTGCGGCCAAGTAGCGAATTAACATTCATGTAACGAATCTTGAAAAGAAATGTGCTTTACATCCATACAGCATCGCCGGCGTCAACACTGACGCATAATCATAAATTACAATCAGAACAAAAAGAGAACAAACTGTAATAAAAGAAAACGCAAAGCCTAAAAAAGAACGACTACTAAAAGATAATTGTACAAAAGGTAGGAAGTATTCACTTGGGGATGTTAAAATGTGACAAAAAATATTAAATTATGTAATTGCAATGTTTTGTAAATTTACCACAAGTTTAATCATAAATTTTGATGAAGAAATTGAACTGTATTCTATTAAAGTTTAATATCAACCAAAAACTTACCCTTTGCAGTTTATACTTGTATTTCAGTGTAATCCAAATTGCTCGATGCTAGTCACTTGTTTCCTGAAAATTTAAAGAACAAAACGATAAGTATTGCGAAAACTATAATTATATAGATGCATGTTTTAATATATTAATATTTCATGACTTCATTATATGTCTACCCCTTAGTAATGATAAAGTATTATTAACATAGTAATTACAATGAAAAAACAGAAGGTAAATAATTGTTTCATTATTTATTCTACTCTGTTAAGAACACTTCAAATACCTCAAAAGCCTTATTATTACCTACATAATTACTTAATTCATGATTAGAGTGCGGGCAAAGTCATGTGTCTAACCGGCAAAGCAATCTAGCATCCATTTTTTGTTGAAGATGTTGGTTTGAGCACTCTTTCCGCTTTCAGTTATATTTATTTTACAAGAAATGAGGGATTTTATTTCATTTTCTTATACATAATGATTGGAATTTCGCTACGATCGCTTCCCTTCGTAAACCTGTTTGCCGGGTTTTTTAGATATTCTATTAATTTGTCAACACGTAGCCACTTAAATTTTATTAATTAGAGGTTGAGGAACTGATTATTAATTAAATGTACATTTGGTCGGTTTTCAATATGATACTTTCAAAAAACTACAAACAGCATTTAAGGTTATTGCTTGTCAGACAAATAATCATGTCATGTCATGTTGCTGAAGCTTTAATCTAAACTAGTTCAAAGAATTGTGGCAAGTTTTGTGAATTATTCATCTAAAGGTACAGTACAGATCTATTTTGGCTCTCGTATGCTTGCGATTTTGTCTTTACAGGAGTTCCGTTTCGCAGTCAATTTGAGGAGAGTTTGACGTCAATCTTTATCATTTTAGAATATAATAGAATATAATGGGCATATTATTGTCCATAAAAAGAGCAAAGAAACGAAGAAAAATGGGGCAGGCTACATCTCTACATATAACAACTCTAACAAGACAAATCATATAGGAATTCTTACGAAATGTGTAAGAGAAAATGAGTGTTTTTATTTGGTAACGGTAGAAAATTGATGTCGACCGAAACGTTATACTTCAGCATACCTAAGTAATATTTTTATTTTCAATTTTTACAATAAAATGAAGTAAAAATTAAAAAGAAGAAGAAGAAAAATTGTTACATGTGATATGTGATTGGTGTAACATTTCTTCTGCAAGGTATAGGAGAGACAACACTTTTACATTTTACAATTTTATTGCTCTTCTTTCTTTATCAATGAATGGATTGAAAATGTTATATTGTACAAAATTACCTGAAAATAGGTCCCTTGATTTGTTGGCATATTACAATATTTTATGGTACAGTTTCGATTATTTTATTATTCGTTTATTTACCGAAATAAATTATAAATAATTTGATTCTGTAGGGCATTGTATTGCTTTGTACCATTTCTAAAGAATTCTCGTTTTGTAATAGCATTCCTTTATACCTAGCACTTTAAAACCATAAAACAATAAAATTAGAGCATAATAGATTCAATAATAAAAGATGCAAGAGAGATAGTAATATAAAAGCTAAACCTGAAAGTTGTCATTGTTAGAAATAACCAAATGTTGTTTGTAGGAAAAAAGCACGTTTTATTCGAAATCAATAGACCTAGAATATTCGGTAAATTTTCAGACTCTTATCACAATTACGAGAAACTAGGAAATTATGAAGCATTTTCGTGTGCATGTTTTTGAGGCAATTATTAATACGAAATCACGTCACCAAACGTATACTTTTTATTTTTATAATGCATTTCATGTTTCATCGTTACTCTCCTTGATCTCTACAAGTCATGCTTTCAGGTTGCAATTTTCCAATGCTACAAAAATAAATGGTGAAAATGATCAAAAAGCATCATATTTGTTAAACTGCCATTACTTTAACATTACTTTTAACAATATTGGTTCAATGATTGTGTAAGCAAATGATTGATACATTCCTGATTTCCAATAATTTCGCGACTTTCCCATTCTAAACGCTTTTTTACGTA
The DNA here is from genome assembly GCA_021725515.1 of Epicauta chinensis. Taxonomy (NCBI): domain Eukaryota; kingdom Metazoa; phylum Arthropoda; class Insecta; order Coleoptera; family Meloidae; genus Epicauta; species Epicauta chinensis. The sequence continues at coordinate 463,908 of JAEDXX010000041.1, forward strand.
GATCTACGATATGTATTATAAAAATTGAAAATATCAGTGATAGTGGCTTACTCTTCAGTACACCCCTTTAGTGTTCAAATTCTGATAGTATATTGCATCTGAATCTAGTGATATGATATTCGTATGAATTTGCTTACACAGCCTATTTAAAAGCATCAATTAACAGTTTTGTATTTTTCGTTATTTATTGGGATGGTATACACTACGTTCGCTTGACAGAATACTAACAAATCTATCAAATCTAATAATATAACCTTTGGTCCGTGAATCAACGATAAATCATACGTATGCAGACGACTTATGATTCAAATCAAATCACCTTTGGTAAACAAAAACCGAAACTATAGTGCAATTTAGAGATACTCACCTGTAAGGTGAACAATCCGCTTAATATGAAAAACACTAAATATTCCAAGCACATTTTTGTTTATTTATTTATATTCTGAAAAAAAAACGTATAAATCTACGTAATAAAAGATTATTACACGTACCGTTGAAACTCATCAATTTACTACCCTGTCAAAAAATAAACAAAAACAATAGACAATCGCTTCTGACAAATACCAGAAGATCGCTTAATTGTAGCGCATCGTAATTTATGCAACTTACAAATTAATTTAAATTTACAAATAAACGAGTCAATATTTAAACAATAATTTTATTTGAATATTAAATTAACAATATTTATATTTAAGTACAGTTTATCTCAATTTATTAGGAGACATATTTTTTTTTCTGTGGGTCACTTTAACATAGTCGCCTTTGCTGCCCCCGTAACCACCATTATATCGACGCCACCTAGGATAAAACAATAGTTACCTTGTTAAAATGACGTTGTTTATATCGCGATAAAAGGGCTAAAAATAAATAATAATAATAATTAGTGATTGTTAATGAATAAATGTTGATAAACAATTGTTTATATTTGATAACAGGTGAGCATATATTTTATCAAATTTAAATTCTATTTTAAATGAGTTGTGTATACTTGACCAAACCGAATATCGCTCCCCTATCCATAACTTTGTCCAATTCGTGCAGATCACGTGTTGTAAACTTATTTAATTCGTACAGTTACAAGATTAGAATTTGTTAGATCTGTCAGACGAACCGTTAAACTCGATCGGGGTGAACTGTTATATTGCCTAACAGAAAGACATCTGGTGTCTTTGTTCACAGTATCAGATTGGCTGAGCCAGACAGAGACATAGCATATCTTCTTGTGACATCATTGGATTAATTCAAGGATCAACTCTGATGCGTTTTTATGATTATTTCTTTAAGGGTTGCGTACTTTGAGAATTTTCTTTCATTTATCCTTAAGGTACAGCTAATGCCAGGAGTGGCAAAAACTGTAGAGCACTCTGATGGATAATTATTAGTTTTTCCATTATTGTTCCTTATTAATTGGAAAAATAAGAGTGCAGCAGTCTTGAGTTTGATGGGAAAATAAGTTTCCTTGGAGCGCTAGAGAAACTTGGGAGGATGTGATTATTGCTTAATCACATCTAGATTTATTTGTTTATTTATTTATTTATGTCAGCTCGATATGATTGAAAATCAGCAATAAATGCACCAGTTCAAAGTTCAATCACAAAGTTGGCAATGTTCGAACAACTTATACCAATAAAGTCAATTTAAAATACAATAGAATTCAATTTTATGAATGAAGATCGATTGTTACTTGTTCTTGGTCAATATTCCTATTAACCACATCAATTGAACTTTATTTTCTATTATTAGAAAATACAAGAATTGGTAACAATTTATTAGAAAAAGAACAAAAAAAAACCGATACATATCTATGACGAATTCGAATAGGTGCACCTCAAGCAACAACGCTCATTATACTTCCTAGAAATTACCATCAAAGTCATAATAGATATTCATCATCTAGCCATTTAATCATAGCTTTGTCATATTGCTAAGAACTATATTATATTTCGTTTGAAAATCATCTAATCGATCGAATATTTCTACCGAAATTGCGGACAATTATCAACGTTGGTGTTCCATTCGTCTATTTCGCCAAAACAATGAATATTCATATTATGCTGATGATGTGCATCTTTTAATAGTAGAGTCCGGGACACCTGGGCACTACTACCACCAGCACCACCACCACCACCACACGACCACAAATATTCGATCAACGGTCCAAGTTCGCCAAGTCATCATAAAAATTCAATCTTCATAAAACAAAAATCTGTCAATGTAAATTAACAAATGATTTGCTAAGTATTTCCTTTTACAAAATCGTAGAGACAAATAAAAAAAACCGAAACGAAACTTTTAAAAGTTAATTAGTAGAGATTCTAATCGACTCATCAATAAAATGCTTAATTGATGACAATTTCGATTCCACTATTTTGGAATTAATTAAATACCGATTTGTCATCAACCAGCACACGAATTTGTTGATTCGAATTGGGAATGTTGCAAGAAAATCAATTTACTAATGATTGGTTTCAAAATTCTGGTCGGCTTTTATATGAAAATCAAAACAGAAAAAAATTATATATATCTATATAGATAGATAGAAGACGTAATCGTATCAAGGTGTGAGAGATAAAGATGTTGGGTGTTCGGGCGAGCAATTAGAACGCCTTTTGCAATGGCCTAATGATGGGTCACGCGGTCGGCTTGGGGCATCACGCGTGGTGGACCACCCAGGCCACTAGAAAGCCGCATCACCGCACCATCATCATCATCATCATCATGATGATGATGATCGAAACTATAGAACATATATGATTCCTGCCCCTGTGTGAGTTGAACAACTTGAACATTGATCCTTTATTATGTTATTATATAGATATCATTGGAGGTTTTTGATTCTATATCAACCACCTGGTGATTGCCTGCTGACTTGCAGATGTAGCGCTTGTCATCGATAAGTTCATTTATCATTGTCTACATAGATTTTTTGGTCAACCGAATTCCAATCGTTGAAATTTATTTTCCAAATTTCCTCGATTTTTTTTTAATATCGTCAATATATTGACATAAATGTCCGTGTTTATTATAAACTTCAATATTAAAAGCCAGATTGTTGATATAATTACGGCTTCCACTTATAATTAAAAAATAACAAAACAAAAAAACGGTCGAGACCACCTTGATCACTCATAATTATTTATTCAATTTTTTTCACACACACACATACACACAAAACTTATCAATAACTAAAATAAACATTCACGCAATAATTAAATATTAAAAAGAAAAAATGGGAGAAAGTGAGGCGTCGAAATATGCAAATTATTTAGAAAATAAAAGGATCGAAGATGAGGGCATTTGTCTAGACGCCCCTGGAGCACCAAAAAAGTGTTATCTGACTCATTTAGAATTTTAAACGTTACCCGATTTCGGTAATATCAACTAATCGTTCTCTAATTAGGGCGACGAGAGAGCAGGTAAAAAGATTCCGAACTTTTGTTGATCACTAATTTTGTGAAACGAAAAAAAAAGAAAACAATCTGTTGTTGGTGGAGAAATTTTTATTTCGATTTTTACGATCATTAATTGATCAATTGATGGAATAATTTCAGTTTAAGCTTTAATAATATCGTGTTATATATATTTCATTTGTTACGGAAATGATACTAAAAATCATCGTTCATTCTAGAGCACTTACAAGACTTGTTTCTCGAATGGATAAAATAGACTGCATGTTGTGGAAATAGTAAATGTGGGAAATTATAGTTTTTTTTTTTGAAAAAATTGGAAAAATTATTACCGATAAATAAATAAATAAATAAATAAATACGTTTATGTCATTACCGCTATGTAAACTTTACAAACGTTGCAATAACGGCTATCGATAATTTATAAATTACCAGCAATAACCATATCAACGCTTATAACGCTGAATATGCATATAAACTGTGTTGTGTTGTGTTGTTCTTGTCTGGGCATCTACTATCAGGACCGGATTTATTACAATCTCCAAATACATTATTATTATTATTATTGTGTGTGAATTCGTTTGATGGTATTTTCTCGTCTACAGCCGGTCCTGATTTCACTCTATTAAAAAATGAGAGAGAGAGAGAGAGAGAGAGACTCATTCTATACGGTGTGGGTTATATACACTATCATGAGGGGGAGGTTGAAGAAGAGAAGAGCTCTAATAGCCATTAATAACACACCGCCAACGCTGCACCGTGCGAGACTTCTTAATAACCGATCTGTCTTGGGATGAAGCAGTTCTTCGCCCCACCTATCTGCAGGCTACAAACGTGCTGGACCTTGCCCGTGAACGAAAACTTCAAGTCGTTCCGCCACGGTTTTATGATTTATATTGTACAGGTAGGTAGGTAAGGCACCACCACATTAACACACACATACATAGAGCGAGAGAGAGAGAGAGAGAAGTTGGTACATTTATATTATACAAAGAATCATATAAGTTTCATTTAAATGACTCAATAGAAGAGAGAGTGAACTATATAGTGATGGCAAGGACGAGGCTAGGCTAAAATTTCCAATTAGTAACGTCCTCGACACCACCATCATCATCATCATCATGATCATCGTCATCATCCGCCAATGACCCTTTAAGGCCATAATTTTTTTTTTTCGTAAAGAAACCTAAAAGAAGATCGATTTATAATTTCACATATAAAATAACAATAAACAGTTTAAAAATTGAAAATAAACGAACGGCGAATATATACCTAAGTAATAAAAGCGAAAGAATTTAATCTAAATATAACCATGAGTTAAATTTTAAGCTCTCTTAATCAATCGGTTCATTCAGGTTGCGTGATCGGAGCATGTCTACGGCAAATTTATGTCCCGGACCCATGAAGATGTCTTAACTGCCCCCCAGGAAGCAGCCGGTGTTTGGGTGGTCTTAGAAAATAACTGCAAAATCTTATCAACTATATTATGCAAGTTTCACTATTATTATTATTATTATCATGGATGAGATAAACAACAAAAATTAATTAACACAAATTAGCTGTTTTGGTGCGAATATTTTTTCAATAATTATATATTATTGGAGAAACTCTAATAATAATGAAAGGAAAAAAACAGACATTAGAACCGGATATTAGAGATGATTATAAATTATAAACTATTATTAGATTTTTTTTTAATGGTATCTTAGTGGTAAAGTTTTATTAAATTGGCCACCATTGAGTGTAATTTTTATAATTGCTGGGATAAGACGCAAAACATCGCTTCGTCTTGTTGACATGGCACCATGACCCTATCACAATAAATCAAAACAATTTATTCATTTAAACGGCTTTATTACGGATTTGTAATGAATTTCTTTTAACACGTTGACGTCCTAGCTAACGAAACGTCTTCTTCTTGATTCAAATTATATACGACAAGAAATAATCGATGTGCCTTCCAGAGGTTGTTGTTTCGAGTCCGTGGCCTGATTTCGTTGCCTGTATTTTAAGCGATCGATATGGATGGAGTCTAACAAATCTATAGCAATGAGAGTAATAAAGTTGTTCAGGCGAAATTCTTTTTAAATACACTACGCTTGTTAGTAGTTGGAATAGTTGTGTAGTTTTACGACGAAAAATTGTGAATCATGATAAATTAGGACAATTTTTTCGTTTCAACGACTTTTTACACTTGTAGATTTGTATACGTTGACGCTGCAGCTTCTTTCACTTAATTGTATTAATCTGTAACTAGGCTAAATCTTGTGACATGTGTTTTTTTGTAGAAAACGCATACGCAACGGTCCGCGCTTCTTTGATTCAAATGAAAAGACAAGAAATCCGTTCGAGCTTCTTATATCGTAAAGAGAGGCTGACTGTTGTAAGCCATAGATGGGCTAAAAAATCTGTAACGGTGAGAGTAATAGAGTTGTTCAAACGAAATTCTTTTTAAATACACTACGCCTGTTAGTAGTTGGAATAGTTCTTTTAAATTCAACAATCGGTTGTGTAGTTTTACAATATTTATTAAAAATTGAGAAATCACAATTGGTAAGATAAGACGCAAAACATCGCTACGACTTGTTGACCATGGCACTATATGAGTTTCTAAACCTATCACACACGATAAATCAGAATAGGTTGTTCGTTTAAACGGCTTTATTACGGATTTGTAATGAATTGCTTCTAACACGTTGACGTCCTAGCCGACAAAACGGTCCACGATTGCTTCTCTGATTCAAATTATATGACAAGAAATAATCGATGTGCCTTCCAGAAGTTATTGTTTCGTGTCCGTGGCCTGATTTCATTGTCCCTATTTTAAGTTAACGATGGAGTCTAATAAATCTGTAACGGTGAGAGTAATACAGTTGTTCTTTTTGAATATAGGTATATTTAATAAAAATTGAGAAATCATAATTGTTGGGATACTACATGATGACATGATACCTTTATTTTCCGCTCCTATCATAATAAATCAGGACAATTTGTTCGTTTCAACGACTTTATTACATTTGCAGATTTGTAGGTAAACGCTGACGCCGAAGCTTACACTTTTCGGTTTTAATTAAGCCATCGATGGAGTATCACAAATCTTTGACTGTAGCAGCGAGAGTAATAAAGTTCTTCATACGAAATTCCTTTTAAATACCAATATTACGCTTATTAATAGTTGTTTTAAATTTAACAAGTTTAACAACCAGTTGTGTATTTTACGATATTTATTAAAAATTGAGAAATCAAACATATTGCATGTCAGTTCAATGTTGTTTTTTTTTGCTTTATAATCTGAAATGTGCACCAATCATTCAAACTATCATTAAACAAGTTGTTAACAGTAATTAAGTTCTCAAAGCAAATTATAATAAGAATAAATTAAAAGCAAAAAAAGTGTAATAATAAATGATTATATTATCAACTGTTATCCCATTGTCAGTTATAGAAAGACAAGATTTCCATCATGCAAACTTGCGATTGGAAGATGATGGAACTTTTCCAAATGTTAAATTTAACGTCTTCAGATTATAAAACTATAAAACTTAAAACTATGCGTGTGTATGTATGTGTGAAAATGTAAAATCATTGTATGTAATGCTATCTTTGTTTGGCCGTGACAGGTATACAATAACCAAATGGACAAGAACAATAACCACATGACTGGCACAAAATGTACACCACTTATTTCAGTTTGTTCCTTTTATTGGCTGGTGTGAGAGAAAAATGTAAGCTTTCAAAATTATTAAATTATCAAAATAATTTGTTGTGGTTGTTGTTGTTGTACGAGAGAAATAAGAGAATGCAAATCAAGCGCATTCCAATTAAGTTGATGCGCTTATCAATAATTAAGATAATGATGGTATATACGATAATAGTGGTGTAAGATGATTAATAATTAATTGTGTGGCTGTTATTGTGTTATCTGTGTGGGAAAATATTTGTTGAAAATATTGATTTTTATCATATGATTGAATATAACTAACAAGTGTGAAATTGAAAACTTACCTTATCGGATTGTTGTTGTTGTCAGGGATTTTAAAACGAAATTTTTGCGACTCGTTTTTAATTATATATACATCAATTTTTTGTTTCCTCAATCATTTTACTTGTTACAATTTTGATAAATATTTGGAAAAATATAAATCTATTTACATAAAAGATGGATAACAAAAGATATTTACAAAAAAAAAGAATCAATTTACACTCGAATTTACATTAAAAAATTAATGATAATCAATTAATTAATTAATTAATAAAGCGGTCTTTGCGTCAAATGATCACAGACAAGTGCTGATTTTGCGCGTTTCATTACACTTTTCGCACTTGACTTCACAGCACCATTCAAATTTACACTTGCAATTCTTCACTTCGGTCACATGTATTGTATTATAGCCCCGACGACAACATAATATCTCACAACCCTCCTCACCCGGTGATGTATCAATGCAGACCCTACCTTCGGTACCGAACGAGCCCAATGTACTATTCGATTGACAAAACGATGGTGATTCTTCCGAATAGACTAAATCATCTTTTTCGGGTGGTTTGATCGTCTCACCTTCCGGTATGAAACTTTGTCCATCATTGCCGGCTATCACTTTTGCGGCACCATCGAAACGTTCTTTGAGACGATTACCAACTTCACGAAACGGTGGCATTTTGCGCCAGCATGTCTTCAATGTACACGAGCCGGATAGACCGTGACATTTGCATTCGGTGCGCATTTGATTTTTAATTGCCTATATACATATGCCAAACAGAAACAATAAACGGGATATTTTTTATAAAATTGATTGTTTTTTTTTTTACCAATCGTCCGGCAACGTAATTGTGGAGTTTCACCAATGTTTTCATATCACTACGTCGACGATATCTTGTATCGAGAAAATCTTTGGATTTCTTGATGCCAAAATCGATATTCTCACCGCCACATCCTTCCCATTCCCAATCGCCTTCGGGCATCGCTTCGTTCGCTTTGTCCTTCTTCTTCTTGTGCTTCTTTTGGTGTTTCAGTTTTTTATCACATGAACACCCCAACAATTCGCCAGACGTACAAGCTCTTGTCACTTGAAATGTTACACCGGCTGCCAACATTGCATTAACAAAGCCCGTCTCCCTAGTATCTGTAGCAACAACAAAAACAAATACGAAGAGAAATATTAAATCGAGATCAATCTCGTTCTCCCATCTTATTGCATTGTGTGTTTTATTTTTTATATTTTGTTTCAAATAGCGTTTTTTGGGTCTTTTTCGGGCTATCGTAATTGCAAATGTGATTTACCATGAGCGAGTCAAAGTTATGCGAAGATCACTATCGTGAATATAGTGAGACTGTGAATGACAATTACCCCAGTTGGTGGTATCACAGTAGGAATCTGATTAAGACAGTGAGATATCTGGGCGATTGATGGAGGAACTTGAATCGAGTCTATATACCTATATATATATTTAAATAAATCCACTTAGATTAACGTTAACTGATAAGATCCAGTCCACATATTTGTACTAATAAAGTTGACTTTTTCAAATTTATCTCGTACCGTTTTTTTATTAAAGGTATACGAAGAAGAGAGAGTCGAAATAATTATTAGTTGGGAAAGGACTAAGTTCGATATGTTGCCGAGAAGACATCCACCATAAATTTGCTACCAACTTGACAAACGGAATGCTCTACAAATACACACTCACATATATATCTATATATATATGTATGTGTATGTGTGTTGGAACGTTGAGAAGAAATCCGTCGGAGATGGCACGCAATTATTGACGAAACATTCCCAAGACGGTCTGACGTCTGTAGGCGAAATTTTCACTAAGGGCATTTGACCAAAAAACCGAAACAAGCGAACATGTTTCGCATGCCAGCAATCAAAACACCAAACAAACAAAAGACAAACCGAGATTGTTTTTTTCGTACAAGGAATTCCTCATTGTGTTTGTGTATGTGTGTGGATAAATAAAGGAGATTTTCTCACGAGTCCAACAATCATCATCATTTCGCTGTAGTCACCCATATTACAAAGGTGTAAATTAATAGTTAACTGTGCAATAGAGATGTGAATTGTTGATAAGAAGAGGTCCAGGTAGCAGACATCGGATTGTACAGAGGCTTGTCACTAAGCTTTTAAATCTCTTAAGTTTCTACTGGACTGTTAACCACTTAAGATAAAGGACCTGCTGCGATAACAACCCGACTTGACTTATTGGCTTCGATGGTTGGTTTCGATATCTTTCCACTATATTGGCATTCAAACAAGTAACCAAAAAAAAAACAAAAAGAAAAATAGATAAAAGGATTAATTTCTGACATATTATCATTTGAAATACCAATCGAGTGACAGCTATATCTTTGACCAATTAAACGCAACCATAAAATTGATAGATTTTTATTTGATTTGGGAGAGCTCTCACCTCTTAACAGTACTTTCCGCATACTCCGTCTGGCCGTTGTACAATTCCACCTTCTATACCGGAATTGGTATTGGCACTCCTGTTGGCCGAGATTGATGCCCTGTCGAATTTGTGCTAATAACATTGGTTTATTGCAGATATCGGCCATTTTGCCACGTAATCGTCGTGTTTTCTTACAGATCGTATTCGGGTCCATTATCAATTGACTACCAGCGGCCCTATAAATATTATAAGAAAAAAAACAACAAATTCGCGTCAATCGTGTACGTGGCGTGTTTGTTTAGAATTAACGTCAAATATCGTTTATTTTCATTCAACCTATCTACTTAACGTTACAGGTGATGGTGCGAATCAAGCATGACCAGGTCGATATATTAAACATATTCTCTCGACTTGATATGTTTAATAAACAATCACGTTTTAATATGCTTACAAGTCATGATTAGTTAATGGACTAATTAAAGTTGTAATTTTTGGTTTTGAGGGGGCGAAATTTTTATAAATCAAAGATTAATTTTAATCGATTTCAGTAATCAATCCGGACCACGGCCAATGGGTACCTAGGGGACGTCCCATGTACTGTGCGATTGGAGAGGACAAACCGATATCAATACACTCACACCTCGGACCAAACATCTATCTACACACGTACACACACACACATGGAATAGTGGTGATAGCGATAAATGTATTTCGACAATTTTATTGGTGCGGTGTGATTTCTTTCAAATCCCCCTACTCTCTCTCGCAGAGCTCATATAACAACAACAAGACGGTCATGGTCAACAGAGAGAGGGACTCTGTCTAAACAAAACCATTATTAATAATAATTGTTATCAATATTAGATATGGGGGAAGGCAATTAAACGGATATTATCTTAGAAGGCTGACAAAATAAATTAACAAAGTGCCGCTTAATTAACAATCAAGTTAGTCACATTAAATGTCAATGTAGGTGTAATCAGCGGCGTGCAGTTTTTTTGTTTCTGGTTATTTCGTAAAAATGATTAATGAATTTTCTACAGAAAGTAGGCTGCGATTGTCTGTCGGCTATAATTTCGTATTTAAATGTGAGAAAATAATAACATTTTTTCTTAGTGTAGATATATTAATTAGCAATTTAGATGCATGTGTGTGTGAGGTGAAAATTATTGTACATAGCTATCGGGGAAATTGTGACGATTTGATTGGGTATTTCCGACAGCGCCTAAATGACTCGCATTTACACCAATTTCTTGTTTTACAAAATTATCGTTTTTCGTTTGGGTGAATTGCACCAACTGTTTCTCGCCTGTAAGTTTTTGCTTTAAAGCTATCCAATCTCAATTAGTGATAACTTGATGTCCTACATTTTTGGGTAGTGCAGATTTGCAGATGTGCATTTGTTGAGCACAATAATTCTTAATAATTACAACCATTATTTATAATTTTCTTCACTCCGATCTTGAATAACTTTTAATACAATGGAAGGTGTTGGATTGGCTCAAAAAAAATCACAGTTTAAATGGTGCAGGCTTTAGTTGAAGTGCCTATGTAGCCTTCAGTACGCTTAATATCAGGCGCCGTTTCCTGTGGGGCGCAAAACGATGGAACTCTTGTTTGCGCCGGGCGCAAACAAGCCTCGGTCCGGCTCTATAATCACAGCTTAGATACTTTTTTGCCCAGTAAATGTAATAAAAAAGTTAATACTTATCCATCAAAATTAAGACTGTTTTATTTTTCTTTTGAATTATACTCTGTTTCAACATAAATGTTTATAAACGTCTCTCTCAGCTTCATGTCGCCGCCTTTTTGCTTTCATCTACAAGCCACGCCTTCAAACGGATAAAGTTACATGAAACCGCTCATATTAATAGACGTAGATACACCAATCGTGCATATTTTTCTGAGTTGTTGAGGTTAAAAATTTGAGATTTTTTTGCGGAATTACACAAATTATAATATTTATCGGCCTGTAAAGTGTTTGATATAGAAAAGGCTATAAATCTGCTGAGCGTGAAGAGAGCCTAATAAATACTTTCTTCTCCTCAAATAATCGATACGCAATGTGCCCAATAGTAAAATTGTGTAAGTTTTTTCGACAAGAGAATTCTATAATTTCCATAAATATTCCAATATTTCCACTGTTTTTGTTTTGTTAATAGAAAATTTGTCTATTTATTGAGAATTGTCAATAATCGCCGCTACTGAGTTCGTTCGCCGAAAATCAGTATTAATAGCCGCCATTTCAACCTAGACCTTTATCTAGCGTCTAATTAGTGTAACCAATTTTAAGATTAAATAAATAGAAATGTAATTACGTATCATTTCTAATATTAAATTACACACACACACACACATCTATACCTACAGAGATAAACACACGGGAAAACTAAGAGTTTATTTTTTGGATCTTTAGTGGAATCGTGCTGTTCTTCAAGCTGTCAACAGATGATTTCTCACACTTCAATCGCACTGTTAAATTTCTGTTTAATAACATTTTGGGAATCGACTAGACGTCACGATGATGATGATGATGATGATAGTTGCGTGTGTTTTTTTTTCTTATTTTGGAAAATTCTCTGTGGAAAAACAAATTTTATCATCCGGATATACAACTGTCCGTCCATTCTCTTTAAATATTTAAAACAGGAAGGTCATAAATCATTGTTGTGTTCTTTAAGAAATTCCCTTATCGCAGGCGAGTGATAAAAACAGTTCCAATATAAAAAAAAAGAACAGAATAAATATTTAAATATATTGAAATGTTGTTACAACAACCAATTAGTGACAATGTTCTAAAAAAAACATTTTTAATAGCCAATTTAACATTATTTTTTTGTTGTTGTTGGTGAAAATAAAAATATTAGTAGTGTTGCTAAAAAGCCATTAGACCCTGTAAATTGATCGTTTAAACTTACACTATCAATTTCAAATAGATTTTTCTCTTGAATATGGTTGGTTAAACTTGCAAGTTGGTGTTAAATTGGACACTAATTAACATGTTTGGTTTTAAATTTTTATGTTGAAACATATAGAAAGTTTAACAGCTTTATTCGAGTTGGGAGTAGAGACGAAAAAAAAAAATGATAAATTACACACAGGTACTCATTTGTAGAAATGTATAAATAATTTACATAAATTACGCAAAGTAAGTGGCATTAAAACTAATTAACCTTTTGTTGTAATTAACTTTTAATCAAACAATTACACGGTATTAATTTTCATTTTGTTGTTGTATTGTAGAAGAATTCGCGCAATATTTATTCGTTCCATTTTTTTTTTTTGAAAAACTGTTTTCCTCCTTATCAACGAAAATAAAATAGATTAATTGTGTTTAATTTAAAGTAGTCAAACTAGATGACAGTAACTTAAGTTATAACAAAATAAACAACAACACCAACAGTAACACAAAAAAGAAGTAAATCATAATCCCTTTTATCTTTGTTTATTATTTCCTGAAAGATCAACAGGATGTTTTATTAATTTCACTATTGCTCCAATGTTCATCTGTTTCTAGTTGTCTATTATTGCATACGGTATACAATTAATTTAAATTAATTAAGTATAAATCATAAATAAATTGCCACTGTTGGTTGTTATAAAGATGATAAATTTCTGTAATTGTTCGTGTAATTAGACTGGTGGGTTATTAGCCTAGATTTGTGCAATGATCAAACAAAATTCCCATCTATTTCGTGTAAAAATCAAATCGAATACAAAAATTATTTTCAAAAATTCCTATATCGTATCCCCAATTACATGGTTGTAAATTGTTTTCGATATGTGTAGAAAATTCGATTTGATTAAGACAATATTAATGTTATGACTTATATTTTATTATGGATCAATCGATTATCGAATGGATATTAAACGAAAATATTGCATAAAATAAGCCGATTATATGGTTGTGAATTGTATTATTTTTTATCGTTTTGTCGTTTTATTGCAAATTTACGTAGTGGAAAATTGAAATTTTATCTTACACAGACACACTCGCACATTGATACACACACATATATACACAAATTATTGAAATTGTTTGAAAAAAATTAGAAAACTCACCACCAGGACAATGTGATGGGGGTGACAAGCAGGAGGTAAACGGACACCAGCACGGCGTGCATGACCGCGCGCTCACTCACCTAAGCGAGCCCCATGACTGGCGCGACCACGATCGCGGATCAAAACTTGAAGTGTGTCTCTCTCTCTCGTATCGTCTCAACGTGTTTATGTACATACTATATCTATCTATCTTTGTTGCTCTTTATATTGTTGCATTTATAGTTCAGGTGGAACATATAATAGACATGCGCAACAATTATTAAAAATGCGGTTTTGGGATTTTTGCAAAAATTTTCCAACACCACCTCAGAGAACTGGGGAGAAACAAAACAAAAAAAAACGCTCAATTATCACGTACAAACAATAACTTCTTTAAAATGTTTATAGTGTAGATGTAGGTATAGGTATCTACCGAAAAAGAAAGGCTTGGGAACAAGACAAGTATTCCAGTGATTGTGAATTCCTTCGGTAGCACAAGACCTCTGACGGTTCAGACAGTCGCATTTTGCTGTCAGCCGGTTGTTGGTTTGATCCGAAAACAAAACCAAAATAAGAGAACTAAACACGTAAAAAAGAGAAACATTTAAGTTAAGGGGGAAAAACAAAAATACATATGTATGTATATGTGTGTGGAGGTATAATGTGTAAAGAATACGAAAGAACAAGGAGAGAAGAGGTATTTTATTTTGCTGCCAAGGTTAATTCAGAGCATCTCTCCATGTAAAATAATAGTGTATCTGCGAGTACTATCTGCGGATTTCAGAAGGATTTAATGGTGGCATACAATTGACATTAAGAATGTATATCTACGGCCCCGTTGTGTGTTTGTGTCTGAGTTCTCGATACAATAACAGAACAAATCCAACGTTTTTAAAGACGACGACTTACAATTTCCAACAATTTCTCCCAATCTATTTTAATAATAATAATGATCATAATAATAGGAATAATAATCAAGAGATTTCTAATCTGTCTAGTTGCCAATTATACATTTTCATCGAGAACAATTCGAAAAGACGACGACAACAACGACAGTTAATCGAAGCGAGCGCATTCAACATTGTCTCTGGAACCGTCTCACAAATCAGTCGAACCTGCCCATTAGGATGCTGATATTGTGATAGATTATCACAGAGTCAAAGCTATATGTAAATCTCGCCAATGTATTGATGTATCTGTCGTAATACGTCTCGGGGAATTTGTCATTGAGACACACTTACTCGATGGATAGATACTTGTTGGATTTTGGTTGGGCATTTGTATAATTACAAATTAACTTAACGAAAAAGTTGGTATAAATACGCATACAGAAATACAACATACAACCATTGGGGTACTAAATCACGTCCAGATATTTATGTCGACATGGTTGTCGTCTCTCTTGCTTTAAAACTATAGCGTTGAAATCCGCGTATTCACCTAATGCATAATTATGCAATTCATGTACTGCCACATAAGTCTGTCTAGTGAATAGGTAATTATCGAATACTGTTGGACAACCAATAAATCTTGAATAGAATCCCTCCTAATCGAAGGACATTGTAGTTGAATCGCTAATAAATTCCCAACTTGAACGTTAGAAATTCCGAATATATACAACAAAATTTCAACGTGTACATATGAGGAAGGCGCAAGCAATTGCAACGCATAAATCTCAACCTAAATCCACCTATAATTGACTATTAAAATCGTAATGTTTAGAGTATCGTTGTGGGGAAATGTAAACGTGCGAAAATAACGTTTTGTCAAAAATATGCGTAACGATTAGGAGAGAAAAAAAACGCGCCTCAAAAATAACGAACATTGTATAATAAACATTGAAATATTGAGTGTTAATGACGGAATATTCACTTGGCACTATAAATCAACGTGTTAATGTCTATATCCCAAGTTTCTCACACATTATGTTTTTATATCTTTATAAAATGATTTTAAATATAAATGACGAATTTTAACGAAAATTACAACAATAAGGAAATGCAACAATTTCTGTTAATCGCGGCAATTATATGGAAATAATTGTTTTGTAAATAGAGAATAAATATAGTACGATTGTCATTGAAATTGTTGGTTTAATGCAAAAATAATCTCTCGGTTTATTTATTTGAATTGGAATTGAAATTTTTAAACAAAACGATCAACAATTTACGCGAACAGTTGTAAATTCGCGCGAAATTACCGCAAACTCATGCTGAATCAACAAATTTTAATTATTATAGGAGCCAATAAGTTTACTATGCACCACAGCTGTTCGTGTCTGATCGACTTGACTTTGTTTTAAGACAGTGTACATTAATGATCTACTTTGAATCGGTCGACGTGAGGATATTGCGGTTACTTTGTAGAATTCTTCGTAAGATCTATGATTTATCACTGAGTTTCCAACAATAGAAGCCGGAATAAGGTACCTAATCATGAATCATCGCAATTTAACAATAAATCAATTCATCAGTAATTATTCTAAAGATTTTGTGTGCATAGTTATTTTAATAATATTATTGTACAATACAATGCGAATCCTTGACTTTATCTATTTGAATTAGAATAAAAGATAGATTTTATCAACAATTTATGTTAGAAAATTACTATAAAACGTAGTAACAAAACATCAAATGGCTTAATTATTAGCGGACTTGAAGGAGTGTCGCTTAGACGACACCAGATCTATTTTTAGAATATAAACGAAATAATATGAGGTCAAGTTGACAAATCGAATTTGTTCGATTATATTGGGGGTAACCTTGTAGAAGCATTTGTATAGTTTAATGGCACCTTATCAAAATTTAATAATAAAACCGTTTTTAATTATAATAAAACGAAAGTAATCGATTAAACCATTTATTATTCTATTAGTTACAATAATAGAGTTTATCTATTTCGATTTGGTCAACTTGACTTTCAGCTGAAGCAAGGCTTGCGTGTGCAGCTTGTTCGTATATATTTGCGTAACTATTGTGGCCAATCCAAAAAGACTTAAGATTTGTTGGTGCACTTATCACTGCTTCAATTTTCAGCGGAAAGTCTCGTCAAATCTTATAAGATAAGAGAAAAGAGTTTCATCTAATCGGTCTTGGTTTAATTGATTTAAAATCGGCATCGTGGATATCGCCTCCCAAGCATTCTTTGAGTTTATTTGAAAAAAACCGATTTTTACCATTGCACAACATTACAGATCGTTTCATATAACTTCAACCTTCAACGATGGATATGATTATAAAATGAGAGGCTGTAATCTCTTCTCCTGTGATTCCCGCAGATTTATCAATCTTTACGTAACTGAGAAACTGAAAAATTGGGCAAGAATAGGATTGCGTCAGAGTAATAGATGCGTCATTCGTGCTCCTCCTTTCTATCGCGACTACGATTTCAATTTGCAACTGTTTGTTTTTCTTTGATTGATTTTATCTTTAAAATCTGTGTGTGAAACAAATCTTGGAATATGTTTTGAATTATTGTTAGAAATTATCCATATATCCACAAACAGTGCTTTTATTACTGCTTTAAAACAAAAATAATAACTCTATTTATTTGAATTGGAATGAAATTTACACAAATATTTGACGAACGATTTATGTGAAAACGTATAAATTTATAAAATTACTGCAAACTTTGCACGATGACTCAACCGTTAAAGATTCAATTTTTGTATCGCAAAGTTTGCAAAGTTCTTCTCTCCGTCTAGGGACTTAAGTCCAAATTAGGGCCTTCACCGTCAGATTTGTTTAACCGTGCCAGCCGAAAACTTCTCGAAAGACTAGACATTCAAGTATTATTTAACATAGAACACTCGTGGTAACTAGTTAGGGGGCACTGGGGTAAGACGAGGACTTTGTACCTTAAGAACTGACCTACTTGTAATAGACGAATTGTCATCTATAGAAGAGGTCGCATAATCGATGATAAGAAATAAAATATTGTGATACAAGCAAGAGCATTAATTCTTTTCGGGCAGTCAATTGAACGTATTTTTTAAGATGGTTGCAAAATTCGATTTTTCTGTTTAGTGCGTCCTAAGTTGTTAAAAGTCCTCTATTATTAATTAAAGAAAAAAAACGGTAGAATTCTACCGTCATAGTCTTAAGTTTGATGAATTTGCTCAATTGGGTCGTTACCTTGGAACTCTTGGAAACTGCTGCTAAATACGGATGATTTGATTCAATTTAAAAAATGCTACTTACCTATTGATGATAGAAAATGTTCAAATTCAGTGATAAACAATTGATCCGTCCTATATCAGGTCTTCCGACCACGTAAATCGTAAAAGAAGTTCAGTTTTTTTTTGAAAGTACAAAGATTGGCAACCCTACAATTGCACTTTCCCTCGGACCTGGCATTTACCAAATCCACCAATCAAGTTGTTTTGAAGCTTCCAATTGTCTCCTTAACCCCAATTCCTTTAACTGTATCGTGTGCCCTTTATTTTGGTAGCCTCATTTACAAGAAACATTTTCTTTATATTTTTCCACATTTTTTTGTTACTGTGAAGATTGAATTAATCGCATATTGATGAGAACCGAACTAGTGTCACTTACTTAACACCCTTTAGAGATTTATTAGTGCGATACTTCTTTGTATTTGTATTCTAGTAAATTAATAATAATAAAATATATTGTAAGTGTATATAGCGAATGGCTCCAGAATTCATATGGAGATGGTAAATTTTCAAATAAGTATATTTTTCTGTCTTTTTTGTTAAAATGATGCAGCTATCGACTGGAATCAAACCGCGAGTTTTTCTTTTGAACACAAACGATCATTTCTTTTCTTCCTGTTATCAAACAACAGTAGCATAGCGAGGGGGTGCAAGAGGGTCTACCATGACCCGGGCGCCAAATACTCTCCAAGGCAAATTTGAAGTGTATTTTAAATTAGTAATGATTGCAATATGGGGGCTCCAATAAGGTCTCCCGCTCCGGGCGCTAGTTATGTTCGCTACGCCATTGTCAAAAGAAAAGCCATTTTCGATCAGGTTAACTTTAGTTAAGGTTTATTTTTTCAAAATTTCTCAATTTATGATGAATTATTTTAAAATAAGTAGAAAAGGAATTGACGAAGATGTCAAATACTTAATTCGGTTCCGAAATACACAAAGGTAGTGCACTCGATCATTATTAATTTCCGGTGAGGGGGACCAAAAATAAACTTGCCTGGAGCGCCAGAAAAGCTCGGGCCGGCCCTGCTTGTAAGCCTGTATATTAACTTTACTTTCTGTGGAATTTATGCCCGCCTTACCCCGGTTTCCCGTACTTTAAATTTCAGTAGTAACAAAAACAGTACAACAGTCCTTACATTGATGGCTAAGCAATTTTTTGTAGTACCTACCTAATTCCCGAAGGTGGAACAGAAGCGCCAAGGATTTTTGGGTAAATTGACTAGAAAACGATAATCCTACTAGGTGGCGAATTTTGTAGTTTGGCTGGCAGGTCGTGCTGTTCGAATTCGATTTGGTCGCGTCTATTGGAATAGTTCCGTGATGATTTCTCGCTTAAATTCCAACGAAACGTATGAAAATACCCATTGTATCGTACAACAAAGCAACTCATCATATTCAACACAATTCAACAATGAAACAAATCATAGAATGTAATTATTTTTGAATTGTTGTTAATAATAGTGAAATTTATCCCTATTCAACAAAATACACGCATAAATCGATAGCTATACCGGAATGCATAAAGAGAATATCTATCTATTTACTATATGTATAAAAGTATACATACATACATACATAAATTTATTTATGTATAGAGAGATAGAGGCAGAGCGTATCTTCTTCGCCTACCGTAATTTCTGATAAGGCAACATTTTTCAAATAACCGAAACGGGTTCTCGAACACGGATCTCCTCCATTGGCGAGGACTGAGATATTTATGATTACATTTGTAGCCGTTCACTTGTTTCACTATGTGAGGAGAATTGAGAATGTGGTATTGTCAGTCAGATTTGCTAAAAGACGTACGGCAGAAGAAGAAGAAGAAGAAGAACACAACAGAGAAGCGCAAACTTTAGAAAGGCTAAAATAATAATAATAATTTCTATACACATATTGCAATTGAGGTGATAATCGTTTTTATTGTTTATATATACATTCATTCGTGCCACTGTATCAATTGAATGTCGTATATAATTATTTATTAATGGGGGGACACCTATTAACAGGTTGTGACTATTACCAGTCACGCACCAATATTTTCCCGATTGTTTTTATGAAGACACCGATCCTATCATTAACAATGCAAATCTATTGTTGTTGTTATTAAAATAATTAATTTACTTATTATTATTATTATTATTATTATTATTATTATGATTCGTAATAGTAGTGGTAGACGGATGAAGTTTTAGCACATATACATATGTGCCTGGGTGGACTCCATCTATATATAAAACAAGTCATGTATAACGGCAATGAGCCTCAGGGGCGGCATCTTGATTATAGGCCAACTGATAGCTTCATTATCTCACCATTTTCAGTTACTGTAATTCGGCGCGATTCTTCTCCAACTCTACTACTACATCATCATCATCATAATCACAACACATATACACGCAAACATTCGAAAATATTGAGAGAGAGAGAATTCTATTCAAAATACACACATTTTGTAGATTTGTTAATTAACTCGTCCCGACCGCAATGTCGGATTTTGTTTAATAAAACAAAACAAAAAATGAATAATAATAAATACCCTTATGCGGTATCCCACACCCAATCTCCGCCTCTATTCCAACACTTTACATTATTTATAAACGCTCCTGTCGCCCATATATAAATTAAATAATAATAATAACCGACAAGAAAATTGTGTCTGAGTTCGTTGTGTGTGTTGTTTTTTTTTAAACGATTTTTTTTCGTTAATTACCTCAACCTTGATTGATATAATTAAGAAATCAAGCTAATGTCAGATGTTATTAATTGGCCAATTCAACATCACGACATGCACCAAATAATTAGCACATAATCATAACGGCCTTGTTATGTTTGGCTCGATTATTGGCTTAATTAAACGATAATCAAAGGCCGATCAAATTCGAAATAATTAAAGAACAAATCAGATCCAAATTATCGTTCGATAAGAGAAACGAATTGTCCTGGTCCTCATCATCATTGTTGTTGGTTGTGGATTAAAGAGCCACAGGCGCTTTTAAAAAACCTAATTTACGGTTTCTGCGTGTGAGGTCCGGAATTTTAGATGCGACGACCGCCTTCAGCACATCATCGTCTATCCAGACACACACATACACACACAGAAAAAAAAACATTAAATCCAATCGAACGAAATTCGAAAAATATCGCGGAAAATTCCCAAATTACCCCCAATTCCTTGCTAGAAAAAAGCTTGATTATATCGTCATAACTAGATCGTTGGGGGATTGCGAACTTTAAGCTCGATTACGTAACAATCTCCCACCTGTGCGTGTATTGTTGGTTGCCTACCCGGCCGCCTCATTAATTTACCATATTATTCATTATTCAAACATAAAAACAATTCTAGTGTTTATTACGTTATCGGTTTATCATGTGAAAATAGTCGAAATTCGATGGGAATTAGCTTTAAAAATCAATACACAACAGGTGAGAGACTCTATTGAAAGTTGTTGTTGTTGTTGCTCATATGTTTAGTTGATATGTGTCAAGGCCGATGCGATCATTATGTGTCGTAGAAGAATTACACCTAATTGCCCAATTATTCTTCAATTTCTCACTACTTTTATTTTATAGCACCGTTATAATTTTATTGTGTTTGCCAACAATTTTCCCAAATATTCCTATCGTTATCGTTACTATTATCAGAGATATTGCGTGTAGTGTGTGATAACACATGGGCGAGGAATTTATTGGAAATTTGATGCCAAACTATTGAGTCATTCATCAAATCGTATTAATGTCGAATAGTGTGTGTTTTTACAAAAAAAGTAAGTTTATTGGCATTTGTTTTCAATTTAATTTGGACATGCGCGTTCTTTTAGCGAGTCGAGTTGTGCATTTTAAATTGGATTTTGTTATCTAAATAATTAGAGTTTTCGGCAACTGATAATCTTCAAGAATTTATTTAGGTAAATATTTTGAAATTGTGTACTTGTAATACAACCCATATGTCGTTCTATATTGATAAATATTGACAATATACATAAATAGTTAAAAATTAATTATAGATAAATAATAGATACGTGGATAAAAATACGTCAATAATAATTGTTAATTGTTAATACAGTAATTTTTAAAGGTCAGTTAGACTAGTTTTAACTTAATTAAAGAACTGGTGGCTGGTAATAGAGAAAGTGAATTAGAAGCGATCATCTGATAAATTGGTGTGACCCAAACAGTATCATAAATCTCACGGATTAGAGCGAGATACCACATCTTTTTATCTCGTTCAATTTTTGCGCCCGTCCCACTATGATCCGTAATGCAAAATTAGCTGGAAATACACCATAATTTGAGGGTTTCAGTTCGATTTTCATGAATGTATTTTCACTCAGAGGCGTGTTGAGTTGCAAAGAAATCAATAGAAACATGCACTTTTATATATTTATATTCTCTCGCTATATTTTCTTTTTTAATAATTCGGTCTGCAATCGTTTTATACAGTCCGATATTCCCAAAGGGAATTTTTGTTTGAAGATCGGGTGGAACAGAATGATTCGGTTCTTGCACGCTCTTGTTTGCTTACAGAGTGTGTCCAAAATGTTGTTGGGGCACAACTTAACTTCTAACTCTTGGTTTGTGTCTAAAAGTCACGTTTCGAGGAGCTTTTGGTCTTTATCAGTAAGCTGTTGAGCAGGCATGTTGCAAGCCAGTTTTGGTGATAACTTTTGGTGTGTATAATGTTTTTTGTATCTTTGTAATTTTGGCGAATTTTCTAGAGACTTACTGTATAACGCTGTACAAATCAATCTAATTAATAGGTATTACAGTTTTTGCAATAATAATACAACCATGTCCAGGGCCGGCCCACGCTTCTTAGCGCTCCAGGCAAGCTTATTTTCAGCAACCTACTACTGAAACATGATAAAATCAAGTCAATACTTACATATCAAAGACAGTTCTAGAGTTTTTTTTTCTTTTTGAAATTATAGTAGTCTTTCAATATAATGTTACACATGAAATCTTCTTCTTTGTTAAATTTTTGAAAGCCGTACGATGTCCCATCGAAAAGTGCCATAAAAGACTTACAATTTAGTTCCAATTGATAATTGCATAATAGTCCAGTCAAATTAGCGTTTCACCTTGGAATGAGAGATAATAAGCTGAAAACTTGTATACACCTTTATTTTGGTGTTCTAATAGTTGTCTCAAAAGTCTCATAAAATCTCGCGTCTGCGTCTTAAGTTATTCATGGTCAAAGATGACAAGAATCGGTTCTTCGCGATTATCTAGGTTTCTATGGCTCCAATGATGTTAACATCTATTGTAAGAATTGAAGAGCATAAAATTTGCGACATATTTTACTACAAACATTTTCTCATGCTCCCAACTGTTTTTGAGATAGAGAGCGAAGAAAGCGGAGCGCTCAGCCATACATACTGTAATGCAAGGTCAATTGTGAATCTCAATGAATTTATTCCTTCGTTTAATATCCCGGCAACGATGGACATACAATTTTGAAAATTATCAAAAGAGCAGAAGAACGAAAGGATTCCTTAGGAGAATTAGTCAAAGATTGTGTACTTCATGTGTATGACTTGATCGCAGCTGAAGCAAAGTATCATACCGTTTGTTATACCAATTTCTTGAATCGAGCACCATCTACTCAGAATAAGCCTCTCAAAGAAAATCAAGTTGCTCAAGCAATGAAGGAGATTTTTTGTTACCTATATAGAAAAATGAATAGAAAGGAAGATTCGCAGTTTACATTGAAAGTCGAGCTTAAAGATGTCCTTACGGAGTATGTACCAGATGAGAAGACTATTATGGCAAGAGTTCAATAAAAATATTTAACTAATATAGGAATTACGAGAAACGTAGGATCATTTACAATCATATACTTTCGTGACACACACATTAATATATTATATATCAAAAACTTGTCTGAGCACGGCGTTCTCTCCAACCTCTATCTCAAGAGCGGTTGAGAGCATGAAAAAATGTTTAGAACAAAATTTGTCGCAAAATTAATGCTCTACAATTCTTATAATAAATGCTAACATCATTGGAGATATGGAAACCAAGATAATTGGGAAAAACCCATTCTTGTTATCTTTGACCAACTTAAGACGCAGACACGAGATTTTATGAGACTTTTGAGACAACTTTTAGTACACCAAAATAAAGGTGCATACAACTTTCCAGCTTATTATCTCTCATTCCGATGTTGAACCCTTTTTTTTTGCTAATTTGGCTAGACTATAACTATAGCAAACATAGTAAGAAAGGCACTGGCACTTACACTAACACTAGACACAATTAATTATTTTCCAAAAATTAGAATTAATCAATTATTTCTTCCTGAATTTGAACCCGTTCCATCTTCAACCAGAAAATAATTTCCCTTGAAATAAAATTTTAGCAACAGTTTCAAAGAGTTCTAAGCGAGTAGCCGCAATCTAGATTGATAATAGAGTACTAATAAAATGTTACACATAAACTCCAATATATGGGACACATTAGAAAGTGCCGCTTCTAAAATTATGCTGCTACAGGCAGCTGCCTGTTTTACTATGATCTTGCTATGCTATGATCTTAGGCCGAATTATTACATATAAGCTACAGAATGTTTCAACCCAAGCGCCCACCTTTCATAGCTGCTTCAATTATTAAAAAATTCGTCTACAACCTCTCAGAACTTAAATTAGGTGACAAGGCCGGCACTTGAGCTAATACGAAAATTTTACTGCAAAGGGCGCGAAATTATATTGTATTTCAATTTGTAAAGCAGCAATCTAGATTTTAATAGAAAATCATCAACCCAGAATTTAATGGCCTATTTGTGTGTCTACTTTTACACTATAAAGCTAAAGAAGGATAGTGTAAAGAACTTGTTGGATATGCATTTGTTAACCATCAAAATATTGTTCCAAAATCGTGCTATAAAAATATCAGATTAATGTTGATTTAGAATGAGTCTCAGTTTCACGATTTCAGTACGAATTAATTGCATTCACTGGAGCTATAAGAACTTTCAGTGAAGTATAAAATTCTCTCTTTTTGTCTGTCTTATTATTTTTACAATATTTCTAGTTTGTCTACTGATTAATAAATTCTCACAGCCGTTTTTTTTTGCTGTTTCTGTTTCACTGCCTCTATGATTAAAGTGACCACATTTTCATTGAAACAAAGCGGGACAAATGGAATGAAATGAGAATTATAATCTATACTTATATAAGCCATTTCCCACTCACTCCATTCACTGACTCGTCACGATATTTCCGAAACTATTCGTCCGATCGACTTTAAATTTGATGATGTAAACGCTCAATAAGAAAGGATTTTTGAAAATTCAACCCCTAAGGGGGTTAAATCGGGCATTAAAGTTTTAATATGTTGGAATATAGACGGTTGTGAAAATAAGTTTTGATAAGCGGGTACCCGTCCGCTGCATCGCTGGCCGCTTTTGGAAATAAGTTTTGAAATGTAATTTAGCAGTTTCATTTTCAAACGTAATAAACAGAAATCTAACCTCACTTTCTTTGATGTTTTACAATTAA
The DNA here is from genome assembly GCA_021725515.1 of Epicauta chinensis. NCBI lineage: Eukaryota > Metazoa > Arthropoda > Insecta > Coleoptera > Meloidae > Epicauta > Epicauta chinensis. Next base: position 489,422 of record JAEDXX010000041.1, read on the forward strand.
ACAATAATTTGTTCAAACATGTAGATGTTTTGCCGAGTTATGATTTAATTAATAGAATTAATATTGCAGGGTATTTTCTATGAAAGTCGTACAAACTAACGGTATAATTTTTCAGCCATTTTGTCCCTTTTTTACAAAAAAAATCGGTTTTATTTGTACATGGGGTGGTCCCTTTTTTGCGATGGCTTTGCTAGGGTATTTCCTATAGTATTTTTTTTTCGCCAAAATATAACATGATAGAATTTCTGTCGTACTTTTTCGAGGCTAGTCAATGGTGAAATTAGATTCTTGCTATGTTTTTTGGTTTTCGAGTTATTTCCTATTTTTCATTTTTTCAAGATATCAAAGATGTCTCATATCTTGTAGGCTATCAAAAGGGTTCATTTTCTTTTCATTGTTTTTAATGTAGTTTTTAAAGCTGATTCTATTTAGCTAATTAGATTTTCTCTATTTTTCACCGGTTTTGAAATACAACACAAACCTGTGTTTTTTTAAATGGAACATACCTATATTTAATTTTTATTGCTTATTTTTTCTGATTTCAAATATTCATGGTTTGCTATAGATATTTTCAAAAATGTGCCGAGACGTAATGACAATGATAGAACACCACCGAACAAATCTAACTCGCTACATGTCCATTTTATGTGCTTTTTTTATTTCTTTGACATGTGACGTGTGGTCATTTTATCTATGATCTTTCCACCATTGTAAAATTTTAGAGTCTAACAAAATTCAGCTGTGTTGCTCAATTTTCAACCCATTGAAAATATTAAGCCACATACAGACTATTTCAGCACAAGCGTCCACCTAGGTTGTGAAAGCTTTCCCAACCTCTTTAATTATTACAATATTCGTATGCAATCCTCAAGAATTTAGTTTAGGTTGTTGAAGGTTGCATACGAATATTTTAATAATTGAAGAAGCCATGGAAGGTGTATGCTTGGGCTGAAACCGTCTGTATGAACAACAAAAAAAAGGAAACGTAAGAAGCTCTAGGGTAATTTAAAATAAGATTGATTTCAAGTCAAACTCTGGACGGACAGAATAAATCCAATTTAAAAACTAAAAAAGTCTTATTAAAAGCAGTTCAATAGTAAGTCAAGGCCACTTTTCCAAGTTACGATATTTGAAATTTTCACTCAACATTCCGCATAAATAGATATATGTACCCACAGTAAATTCAACCCATATAGTATATCTGGGCGTGGGAGACAGAAGTGTATAGAAGGGGAATAGCTGTAGAAGCTTAATTGATCCGACTGCCTAGTATCGTAATTGAACTTTACAGTTGGCCTCCATTCATGTTTACAGACTTACTTTACAAACATATACACGATGTAAAAATCAACTGATACGCCCCTTAAATGTCCAACGACTTAGGCAGTAAAGAAAAATAACTGTTCTATTTACGGTTGTTAGTTCTATGAGTCTTGTGCCGTCTTTGTTTGACACATTTATCAGTCTATATTCTTATTATTGATTGTTAATTTGCTGTAGTATTGTTTTATACGTGTACTTGAGACGGACTGGTAATCGGGGCCCAAATGTATAAAAAATCCACCTGATTTGTATATTCATCTAAATGTATTGTTCTTTTTTCGCATTGTTGCAGATTATGTCACCGGAACGACCATCCAAAACATCGTCCAGTTCACCGCTACAATCCACACTGTCATCATTATGGTTCTTTATCAAAACGAACTTTATCAAACGTGTAATTTTCGGTGCAATCCTCATCACCGGTTTTGTTCTATTAATCTTAGCTGGCCCATTAATCATACTATTAACGGCACTATTAGTACAACTATTTTGTTTTAATGAAGTTATAACAATCGGCTATAATTACAACAAAATACCGAATTTATTATATTTTCGTTCGTTATGTTGGTATTTTGTAATATTAGCCAATTATTTTTTATGTGGTGAAATTATTGCGCCACATTTCCAATTTTATATTGAAAAATTTCCAATTATCAAATTTCTAATTGATTACCATCGATTTATATCGTTTTTATTTTATTTAGGCGGTTTATTATGGTTTTTATTAAGTTTAGTTAAAAAGCATGACTATAAACAATTCCGGTTGTTAGGCTGGACGCACACATTATTAATACTATTCGTATTACAATCGTACATGATTATCCGGAATATATTCCAAGGATTAATTTGGTTAATATTGCCAGTGTCTTTGGTGACTTTAAACGATATTTGGGCGTACGTTTTCGGCCGATTATTCGGCCGCACACCACTCATCAAACTATCACCGAACAAAACCTGGGAAGGTTTCATTGGTGGTTGTATTGGTACAATCATTTCCGGTTTTCTACTATCGAATTTCATGTGTAAATTCCAATATTTAATTTGTCCATTCGAATATATCGTAACAACAAATGGTCTACAATTGAAAACCGATTGTAATGTTAATTATCTATTTATACCAAATACGTACACGATTCTCTCATTATCGATTGATTTCTATCCATTTAATTGGCATTTTCTAGCATTGGCTCTATTTGCCAGTTTAATTGCACCATTCGGTGGATTCTGTGCGTCCGGCTTTAAACGGGCAACGAAAGTTAAAGATTTCAGTACGGTAATACCGGGCCACGGTGGCATTATGGATCGATTCGATTGTCAATTCTTAACGGCAACATTCGTCAATGTTTATATATCGACATTTGTTTATAATAATAGTGTTGAATTTATTTTTAGGAAAATTATGTATCTTAATGACAGTGATCAGGTGCAATTTTATTATATGTTGAAAGACAATTTAGAGACTGCAGGATTTTTGTAAACGATTACGACTGAATTTTTGTTTATTGTTATAAATTTTAATAAATCTTGTTGATATGATGCTGATATTTCAATCAAGCGTTTCATGTAATTTCACCAATCTGAAGGCGTGGCTTGTTGGAGCGAGAGGAAACACGGGCGATAATTATGAAGGTGTGCGAGGCGATTTGCCGTAAGATCGGTTGGAAGCTCGCAATTTTTCCTGCAAAAACGCTACCCTGGAACGTTATTTTGAGAAGCAGAAGAGAGTTTTTGGCTGCAAAATGGAGCATAGAGCTTTTAAATGTTCACCGCAAGATTAGAAGAGCTGGGAATTAGAAACATTGGGAAAAACCGGATGGACGCGGAACAAATATAAAAAATTGCGACCAGCAAGATCGGGACGTATGAGGAACGTTTCATGTCATGTTGTTATGAAGCTGTGCATTTCTCCCTCAACTCCTGTGATTGGTCGGGAAAGAATCGACTGGAAGCTCGCTATTTTTCCTACAAAAACGCTGCACTGTACATTATTTTGCAAAACAACTACTAGCTCTTGACTGAACGGATTTATTCCATTTTGAAGCGAGTTTTTGGCTGCGACCAGCACAATTGAGACATTTCATGTGGCTTCAACCGTCCGAAGGCGTGGTTTGTGTAGGGTTGCGCTATCGACGAGACAGAGAAGATGATGGAGATGCGACTTGTGACCACCTCCAATCCTCTCTTTCTAAAGTAGTGCCTTCTTATTCTCAATCATATCGTTGCCATGCCTGTAGATTGTGTGGAAAAGCGGTATATCGTTCAGTAGCGGCACGTCAACGTGTTCCAGAGGGATGCTTAATTCGCAATTACATCACCCCACAAATCATAATTTCGGCCAAAAATAGAGAACGATTCAGTGTTATGCGCCCGATTTCAATCAGTGCGCATACTTCCGAAAAATATTCGTAAAATATTCAAACAATCTTTTGCTCGAGTTGAACTAACTATGAAAGCATTCTTTGACAAATTAATTCAATGTTATATTGCATTCCATCCATCCATCCTCTCACCCTATTTATGTAATTTGAAATGTGCGAGTACGCCCCCCACTGGAATGCGCTGTATCTACAAAAGTTCCAAAGTTTTATTGTTGTTGTTGTCTAATTTAATATCGATCGATCAAGTTTGTTGTGACAATTCGTCATTTGTCCTCATTACAATTATTACTGTAGGTAATTTCGAAGGGGTAAGAGAAAGAAAATTAAAATATCAACGTGGTGGGTTTTGTTATACCTATTTTTTTTTCTTTCGAATCTTTTCATCTGCTTGAAAGGCAAACAATGGGGCGTTATAAAAATACATGAAAAATTTCGGGCCTATTTGTGAGTTATAAACCATGAATATAGGGTTTAGGACAGGACATATTAGGCATGGTAGTGATTTTTTATACAACACACCAACATCGAGTATCAGGAGTCAGTTCGTTGCCGTATAGGTAGAATGTCGAAAATATATATCCATTGTTAGAATGTTCAAGACCTCACACACAATACAATTTCATTAGAGGTGAACTGTTGAATTTCGCAACGGTCCAATGGATGTTCGAGCTTTACAATTTCAACTAATTGTTGAAGAATTCTCCATGTTTCATTTCGTATATATTTTTGTGCTTTTATTCCCCTGTAACATTATTATTTTTGAATGGTTGTATGTATGTCGAGTCCATTTCTGCTCATTAATCAGTTGTGGCAAAGTGAGGACGTTCCGGAGAAGGGGGCCGATTTCGCAAAACAATATTTAATTCGGGTATCAAGCGCTCTCCGGTGTTGATGTTTGAAGAATGCAAAATGCTCGATTTTATCTGTCTTGTTATTCACGCTATTCGCTCTTGATGACGGTTAATTAGCAAAACTCGAAGACATTTCACAATCGCATGCACAATAATATATCAAGAAGTTTATGTCGGCAATGCCGGCAATCATGATGACAGAAATTCAACATAAAAACAAGCGAAATCATACGCAATTCGTTCCCGGAATCAATTAATCGTCTTTCTATATTGAGATTGAGAGAAAAATGTGTTATTTTTACATAAACAATTTTTGTGAAATCGCGCGATTCGATTAATCGAGTGTTTATTTTCGTTGTGTTTGTAGGGGGCTGCTGGGGTATATGTGCGGTAAAAAATATCGGGACCTTGATATTGGAAGAGGGCGGGCGAAACAACCAGGTCAAGGCGGAGTCTTAAACACCTACAACCGCCCAGCATGCTGGGCAAGATTAAAGAAGACAACCGGTCGAGTTGATTGATCCGTTTTTTGTACTGCCAAAAAATATGATATGCCCCCCGGTTGGTCCGGTGCTTCCCTATAACCAATCAATCGAACCAACGCACATCCCCCCTTATCAATGGAAATATTAACGATTCACAGTTATTTAATTGGATTGTTGGATGTTGATAACAAGCCACCAACGAAAGGCTTAACAACCGGACCGAGTGGTGTGTGCAAGTGTGATAAGTAGCTGCAATTGTAGATGCTTTGCCGTTTGATGATATGGAAGTGTTGTCGTCGGTCGTATGTAATCAATGGAGGTTGTAATTAGACGGAGCCCCCACTTTGCTTTGTCGGCATATGCCAGGAGGTACCTTGTGCCCCTCTCCCAGGCCGCCACCCCACATGTTTGTTTGATGCGCGCGTATTCCTCCACCCCATTCTCTATACAACTATACTACATCTTCATTCTGACACTGATTACTCTTCCGGCAAAACAGATAGAGCCAACAAATTCTATTATAATCAGTCAACAATCGCTCGAATCGCCCAAAAAAACAACAACAACAATACACAAATAAGGGTGCAATGATTTGTACAAGTGATAATTCCAATCAAGTTCGTAATCGTTTTACGGGGTAAATTTCGGCGCTTAGCTTCTTAGAATGCAGAATGCAACGGATGCTAAAACATCCCCAACCAACTGTCGTGGTGTTCGTTTTATTGTTGACTAGGTGAGTGTGCAGATTTTTTTTATTGTATGCGAGAGAAATCGATTTTATTAGTACAACTTTCAATAAATCGCAATCCAATTTGGAAACTTGATTGAGACGCAAAAATTCCAAAATCTCATTTATCACCAAAAACTAATAAACTAACGAAATGCCTCCATAAAACGGATATAAAATTTTAAAACATTCCGGCGCCTATTTTGCAACAGTTTACATTAAACATTTTTTTTTTTACCCTTAAATCAAATCGTGCGGTCGATTTTATTATAGCGTGTGTGTCTGTGCGTGTGTGTGTGTGTAGATACATCTTTCAACTCTAATGAGATTCGATCGACGTCTTTATTCGTCCACAATTCAGTCAGTCATTGATTCAGGCCTTCTCCATATTCAAAGTCTTACTTGATACGTCGATTGTCAATACCCATTTCAATTTCGCCCCATCTAGATTGATTAGCATTCAATTGCGTCAACTGCAATCAATCGAACATGCATCTTTATCTCAACAGATCAATCTTGTGGCGTTTCACCGAGTCAATCCCGGCGTATCGTTTGTCTCTCCCAACCACAACACAACAACAAAAAAATCACAAATCAAAACAATTAGCGTTTTGTTGTATCAATAACCAGATTATTCTTAGCCCTATCATAGAATGGAACAGTGTTATCTGTTTGTTAATTAGCACGACAAAGAGAGTTGAATGATTTGTTGGTATTTAATGAATTCGATCTCGACTCAACGGCCAGTTTCCCACGTGTGTCCTTTATAGATCTCGGCATTCCTGCGATGCGTCCGGAATGCAGGACTCCACTCCACTCGACCATCCTCTCGCATCGTTTATTTATCATTTAACTAATTAAAACCGAAATTCCAGTATCGTATTGGGCAAGATTCAATCATCCACCAATCACGGTGGCCATTACCGTCCGAATTTCTACAGTGTAGACCGTACCGTGTGCCGCACGATTCCCGGTTTAACACGGACTCAATTCGATTTGTGCAACCAGCAACCGGACGCCGTGACGGCCGTATTGAACGGTCTCCATTTGGCCGTGCGCGAATGCCAGCACCAATTCAAAAATCACCGATGGAATTGCTCGTCGCTGGCGAATCGCCTGAAGAATCCATACACTAGCGCCATCTTTCAGCGTGGTGAGTTGTACCAAAAAAAAAAAAACTGCCGCCCTTAATTGATCCCAAATGACCGATTTTACTCGACAATAGTTGAATTGTGATAATCGAGCGTAGCATTTATACTTCCTGACATCCCCATATCTGTATGCGTCGTCATTCAATACGTGTATACGTATGGTAATGGGCACCCTCCTGTTGAGCTGAGGGTCGTTTTTTCTGTACTTTTCGGTAATGGGTGTTTAGTTGGATTGTGTGTTGTATGTTGAATGGAGCTGTCAGCGCTACCTGAAAGGTGGATACAGACCGCCAACGGTGACACCTGGACAATTACTCGACTATTGTTTGTAAATATATTGCTACTTGTCGATATGTTATTTAACACTTGAAAGAAGTGCAAAAACAGCAGTATTTTTTCGTAGGACGATGATGGATTCACGACCTACTCAAAAGACGCGATTAAAATAAATAAATAACGGCGCTTATTTGTTATCGTTATTATTATTTATTGGTAAAGTTGATTGATGAGGCTATAAAATTATCACAACGATAAAGTTTTTCCAGTTGTTGTTGTTGTTGTTGTTGTTTGAAGAGATTCTCAGGTTGGACATGATAAAACACCAAAGCAGTGGTTAATTTCATGTAAAATTATTCAGTGTTAAAAGCACCAGCTTTTAGTTAACTCATAAAAAATTTTTGTTAATACCCCCGTACTTTTCCTGCAACCGCACTTCCGTCCATCAATAATCGATACTACTGGCTGTACATAATTATAATTCTTGGTGGTCTCGATATTAAATCGTGCATAGAATTAACATTATCAGTTGCTTTACAAATTACCAATTCAATTACAGTCATTTGCGTGTGCAACATTTGCAATTAAACATTTATGAGAACGACTAAACAAATTTGCTCGTTTTTTCTTATTTGATTTTATTTCGCTGGTAGTTTTGTTGTTTTAAACGAGCCCCCCATTCAAGTGCCAATAAAGCGTTTAATTAATTGTTTCGCAAAAATGATCGTCGAACGAGTCTAATCGAAAATGGACACCAATCAAAATACTCGACATTGTTGAATTGTTGTCTGTATTTATCAAAAACGTATAAAAATGACGGTCACGTGTGTGTATCTTGTACAATTGTTTCTCGGAAATTGTTGCAGATAATGGTGTATTATAGCCAAAATCAGAAGGCCTCTCCTGTTCGGTTGTTAGTTAGAATTAAATCACATCTCTCTCGCTCGCTCGCTTATATATAGGTATGCCTCTACTCAACAAAGTGCGCCTTATTCTTCTTTTTCTAATCGTTTGAAAATCTAATGATTACAACCACTGTAAGAATTCCTTGAATAGTAAGCATTTGAAATGTTGTATTGTTTTGTTGGATTGTTCTTGTTAAAATCTCCCTAAAGAGTTCGGTTGGTATTTGAAAGGTATTTTAACGTAATATTTGATAATTGTTGATTTAAAAACAACGTGGAACTATTTCAAAATCTGTACAATTCCCCTATGTGAATAACAATAGTGCAGTACAGAGCGTTTCACCTAAGAAATCAGAGGCAACCAGCACAGTAAAATCCGCTCAACGGCATTTTTTTTTGATATATTTTTACGACCAAATCAGATTGAGGAGTTGTAAAAAAAAACACGATTCCAAACCAAGAGGAATAATTGCCGATTAAAACGAGATCACGTAGTCTGTGCAAATTGCACAGTAAAGAAAGTAATTGAGCAATTGAAGGCGAATTGTGCAATAAATCGCACAGTAAACGAACAAATTAGGTAATATTATGGAAATGTTTACTTTTCTTTAATGTTTAGTTTTAATTGTCGCATTCCACGATAATCTGTTTGAAATTTGGATTGAATTAAATTTCACGATAAAATCGATTTTATCGCTACAAAGATCGTAATTTTTTAACGACGAAAAGTAATGGCACACAATAAATGAGATTAGGCGCAGTAAATTAAGAAATTGCACGATTTTATCCGAACAAGTTGTGAAGGTAAAATTGTCGGAAATAAACTCTGCGGTCAAGAGAAAATTGAAAGTGCGTGGAAGTGAAACTTCTTAGGTTAGAGATGAAGTTCTGCAGTTGCATTTTTCGGCATTTCGCTTATCTCAATTTAACGCTACTGGCAACGCCCCCACTCTTCTCCCTCAACTGTCTGTTAGAGGGAAAGTGTTTCCCCTCACGGGGTCTCGCATCTTTGTTACATAGGGAAAATACATTGAAAAATTTTTACACCCAAGCGCGGCTAAAGAAGTTTTACTTCAAAAAGAGATTGTATAGTCCATCCAAAATTTTCAAATGACTGAAAAGCAGCTAACCTACGCAACGAAAAAAGTCCCTGGATTAAGACCCCAAAATCAAGATTCTTTATTGAATTAAACTGAAAATTGATTTGTAAAGGATTTTACAATCTCCAAAGAAATATAAAATATCGAACTTCTTGGTTTATATGAAAAAAATACACCAAATTATGTAAACAAATGCGTAGGGTTTTATTCAAACAGGAGTGCCACAATAGAATATAATTTTTCTTTCATGTAAACATGTAAAAGTTAGGAACTTTTCAAACATTAAGTTGCCTAAAACCTTCCATCTGTTCTTTGAAATTTTGTAGTTAATTTTTGGGCAGAGTATATATAGTATTTCACGGACCAAAGGGTTACTACTTGGTTGGTACGCTTGAATCAAGTGATATTTCTGGTGATTTCTTTGTTTAACGACATGTATGTCAAATCTAGTAACACTTTGGTCCCTGAATCTACTATAACTGTGAGTGCACAATATACAGAGAGATTGCACTGTAATAAATGAGTCGCACAGTAAGTGATCAAATTGGGTACTTAACATTATCTGATTACTGTCTCCTTTTGCACAAAACGATTTCTTTTTGTCTTAATTTTTATCAATTTTCTCATTCTTGATAATGTTTTTAAAATTTGAATGAATTCGCAACTTTTAACAATTTTACGAACATACACGGTAAAAAGAGCGATTGCGCAGTGAAGGATTAGCCAACTAAACAGGTGGCACAGTAAATTAAGAAATTGCACGGTACCTGTTGCGGTCTAATCTGAGTTATAAAGTTGAAAGTTGAAGAGTAACAATTGGACAGAAAATTGAGCAGTTGCACAATAGTAAATGAACCCCGCATTAAAAGAGCAAATTGAGTTACATCTCTGTATGTTATTTAATTTTAAAATTTTCAGAAAGTCTCAATTAGTTTCAGTTCAATGCGTTATTATCTCCGACACATCATGTTAAGTCGCTTTAAAACGGCACAAAATCAAACAAAGAAATGTTTATTTATTGTGAGAATATTACCAAGCCACGTGTGCACGGTGAAAATGCAATTGCGCAGTAAATCGAAAAATTGCACGGTAAAAGCGCAAATTAACAATCTGGCAAGTTCCAAGTTATGTTGGAATGAAGGAAAAACATTTTGGGAACCGTCAAGAAACCGCAGAATTCGCTCAATAGTTTTCGTATAAAAAATTATGTGTAAATGCTGCTTCTTTATATATATTTCTAGCGTTTCTTCTAGAGAATTCACGCGTTTTGCAGTCCTAACAGTAGCGAAAATCCGGATAACGGTTCAACTTTTTAGAATATTGAGCCGACTTTTGGAAAAGCTCAAATCAATCTGCCGGAATCGATGTTTCCAATCAAATGTCTTCCTTTTGTCGCGCAAACGTTTAGGTGTTGCTGTACCGTACCAAAACCGTTTTATTGCTTCGCAAGATGATGCCATCCAAGATTGCCCATAGTTGGCCGGAACGTTCTGTACATATTTTTTCTTTTATATATAAATACTTATATAGTATATAAAATCTTGTAATGTGCTAGTATAAGCGTGATGTGCGAGTAAATCGTAACTAAATTACAAACCTACATTTCGTATATATTGCCATTATTATCCATATATAGTTATAGAAGAGTCCGAATGGTGACTTTTAAACAGAACGGATAACATTTGAATCGATTCTGGTATACGCGTCTTCCGACTAGTTGCGGTAAATAAGAAGAAACAATGACGGGGCCTGGACGACGAAGACGATAAGCACCAGTTGGCCAACTTCATTGTTGTCAACAGATATCGACCACCAGCACTGATTATCTAATATCGCCACGAATGGCCATAATTGCTACAAAGTAATGTTAAACTATTATCAACTGGACTGTTTTCCATATAAATTGAATCACGACGACACTCTCCAGACATGTTGCCTATATCTTTGGAGATTAACGCAAAACAAACAAATAACAAAAGAGGAGTTGAAAGGAATTGGAAAAAAAAAACAAACAAACAAACAAACACACAAACACGGATAACAGGTTGAACAATAATTTTCTTGTTTCGATAAAATTTTTCTAATGGAAATGTCACGGATATGGTTGATTTTATGTACATTAGCCACCTGTGTTAAGTGGAACGAAATCGTTTTGTGTATAGTAAAAGTGATCAATTACGTTAATCACTAGTGTGTGTCCTTAATTGAACGTATAAAAGGATAATAGCTATAAATGAGGTATGTTTATATATCGAGTTTTCCGCTCTAGTCGATAATCAAGACTACGCTTTATTGCCCATTCTAAAATGGTTAATTAATTGTTATAAAACAATTCCGCTTAAAGCTGTTGCCATTCTATAATAACAAAAATAAGACAACGCAACGTTTGTGTAATTAAAATCGTATAAGATTCCTTTTTTTTTTGTTGCTATAAACGGTTCTTTACATCTTTTTGAATAAAATGTTATCCGTTACAAATCGACAAGAACGGTGGGTTATTAAAAACGGCAATTACCATAGAAAATGAGCGACTTCAAGGATATGATAATTGAGAAAACAGAACGAAGAATATTCAAACACCATCGATCTTCGTTTATGTAGAGTTAAAACGAAGAATAACAACAACAACAACAACGACGACGACGAGTGGATGTTGGTCAGATAGAAAACAGCCCGCACTAGGAGATTTACGATCGATTCTCAATGCTTGCATTTATAAAACAGTAGCCAATACCCTATATAGTACTTGTCCTCAAAATTTTTATCTCTCCTTCATGCCTTGTTTGTGGCTGCCTTTTTAGATTTATCGTCAATGTTGTCTGTTATTTGCGAGCAGCGGCCGTCAGAGGCACATTTTAAAATGCGACATTTGTTGGGGAGCCACCAGACGCCACCACATCAATCCTGCATTAGCATTCAAGCCGAATCTCTTTCTCTCTCCGTCTGTCTCTCTGTTTGTAAATCATCATTTTTGTAGGCTATCGAGAGTCGGCTTTTGTGCACGCTCTCTCAACGGCAAGTGTTGTAATTGCATTGGCACGGGCCTGCAGTGAAGGCGTCATCATGAATTGTGGCTGTGATACGAACAAATACAAAATCAAAGGTGGTGGCATCAATGTACCGAAAATCGTCTGGAAATGGGGTGGTTGTTCGCATAATCTCCGATACGGTATGAGATTCTCGAAAAAGTTCCTAGATTCCCGGGAAGAAACCGACGATATGCTGTCCGTTATCAATTTACATAACAATCAAGTCGGCCGTATGGTAAGTATCTTGTTTATTCGGCTTTTATATCGGCGTTTAGGAGATTATCAATGAAATCCATGTCAAAAATCTTTAATAACGTTGTAGCGTAGCCGCCCGCCTCGGCTCTGAGATCTTTTCGTGTTTATTATGATGATTATTAGGGGACCACACGCGCCGATCTTCTCATTAAGTGTTCGTTTTGTGTGTTGTGTTATTTCGTTTTGATATACGGACCATTTGTAACTTTTCACATTCTTTTGTATTGTTTAGGCGAGTTGAGACTGTCAGCCGCAAGATTTAAATGGAAACACGCAAAAGAATAGAGAAATAATCGCTTTGTTACGGCGTTACAACAATAAATTAATAACTCAAAAGTAGCAAGATGAACACGCCGGTTTCCACATAAAAACCAAAGCTAAATGGTCGCCCATCGGCGTAAAACTATTAATTAGTGTCTGATGGGTGCCGTTCGCTCAGAATCCATTGATTGAATGTCAAAATCTCGGCCGGTTTCGAGAATTCTTGCACCCTTTTAGCAACTCAAATTCACCCTCATTTACACGGAAAAACCTGAAACTGAGTTACAAACTATCAACCTTCTTGAATCTCTGAAAGTCTTCCGTGTATAATTAACAATCCGTTACAGGCCGTCTCAACGAACATGCAGATCAAATGCAAATGCCACGGCATGTCGGGCAGTTGCCAAATGAAGACCTGCTGGCGTGTCACACCTGAAATCCGCGTTGTTGGTAAAACGCTGAAAGATCGCTATCGTGCCGCCGTCCTCATGGATGAGACGAATCTAGGCACCCGATTTTCACGTAAATTCAACCTGTAATTATCCAAAATCGCAACAATTACGAAATTGAATAATAAAAAAAAACAATTCTAGTGTTGGCCAGAATCGACCCAAGCAACGTCAACGTTTGAAACAGCTCACCAATCGAACGAAGAACAAATTCAATCGCAACTTGAACTGTGAACTGTTCTACTATCAGAAGTCGCCGAATTATTGTGAGAAGGACCAATTGCTGGATGTGCCCGGCACAATGGGACGGTCATGTAATTTGACCAGTACGGGACAGGATGGGTGTGCATCGATGTGTTGCGGACGTGGCTATAATTTGATCAGACAGAAACGTACGGAGAGTTGTAATTGTAAATTTCATTGGTGTTGTGAGGTGAAATGCGATACTTGTAATATTGAAGAATGGATCAGTGTTTGTAAATAATCTTCAATTATTTATAAAAAATAATAAAATAAACAACAACAGTTTTAAGACGAGTGCAACCGATAAAATACACACTTATTAACAATTTTAATGTTTTCTCTGTAGTATTTTCTACTAATAATATTTATTATTTATTTGATTGACTGATTGTACAAGTTTTAACAGTATTATTTTATATATTTTAGTGAAACAAAAGAGAATAAAGGATTTAAAACGGTTTTATTATTAATTTATTTCAATGCCTTCGTATTTTCCAATGATAAATGAAAATTCAACAGCACGCAACTTTATTTATTTATTTAGCAAAACAACAACGGCCACAACAAACGTAGAAAAACTGTTGTACTACAACTGTTTGAATTTATTGAAAATGATCTTTGGTTGTTAGTTGAACGCTTCGACGACAAATCGTTGAATTATCTCGATAACAAGCCGACAAAAGACTTGAAAAAACGTCAGAAACTAGTCATTTGATGCATTGAACAAGCAATAAAACGACGAACAAATCGATTTTGCACCGATCACGCCAAAATCGATCGGCGAACAGCTCGCCCAATTTGTGCAGCACTCGTTTCGGCCAATTGGAAAATCAACAGCTAGATATGACGAATTATTGCATTGTAGCATCATAAGAAATGTGTGGCATTGTAGCATGTACCGACAATGGTATGCACGGCCAGTGCGTGCAAACATCTTTTTGTCAAATAAATCTGACATCTGTCTCTTTCTTGCCCGTTCCTTTTTACTCTTTGAATTATTTTCTATCACTGTATAGACAGGGCCGGCCCGAGACCACAATGAAACAGGCAGTTGCCTGGAGCGGCATAATTTTAGGGGCGGCACTTTTAGTGGATCCTTCACGGGATGTGTAGCGTTTTCTTAAAAGGAGTATGAAAGTATAATTGAAAAAGAAAGTAGAACAGTCTTAAAATTTGCGATTGAGATACTTACTACCTTAGAAGACTTTGAAACAGTTGCTAAATGCGGAAGATATGATTCAATCGGGAAAAATGGAGTCAAATTCTATCTTCAGTCCTGGTAGATTATAAAAGGGGTTCAGTCAGGGGCCTAGGCACACTAGGCATGTGCCTAGGGCCCGTAATGTTTGGGGCTCGTAAATTAGCTTATTATTGTATTACATATTCAACCAAAGTAAGAATTTTTACACTTGATATCCAGCCCGGGATGTTAATTTTGTCTACGGCCCGACTTTACCTTAGTCCACCTCTGGCTTCAGTTTTTGGTAAATTCAAATAGAAACCATGTAATTGAGTTCTGGCTAAGAACTGGAATTTTCAAATCCAGTCGTGGAAGTTTTTCTGAAGTTGCCAATTGGCTTCTTTGCACCAATCCCTTCCCTGCATTGGGTTCTTCATCTGGGTAGCCGATGTTTCATTTACAAAAGACATTTTTAATATTTTCCAACTTTTTTTGTTATTGTGACGATTATATTAATCGCATAAATACGTTCTTGGTAAGAACTGAACCAACGACAAAATTAATCATGTCTAGTGCTAGTGTAAGTGCCAGTGCCTTTCAAATAATCATGTTGTTTCTTCTAATATTAATCCTTCAGTTTTTGTTGCAGTTATGCAGCTATCAATTGGAATCAAACTGTGAGTTTTTTTCTCAACAGTGTCTCATTCGAGAAGGTAGATTTTTGTATTGTTTTGAATTCTGTTAACACGAAACCTTTTATGACACTTTTCTCACCAAACTTTGTTGTTACGGATTTATCTAAAGTTCAACAGAGCATTATTATAATTATTTTGAATTTTATTTTTGTTAACAAAAGAAACTATTTTAAATTTATTTATTAATTATTATTAATTTCTGGATAGGGGCGCCGAAAATAAGCTTGCCTGGAGCGCCAGCAAAGATCGGGCCGGCTCTGCGTATGGATATATAGATATCATTGGATTTCCTGAATTATATTCTGGGAATAATTCCCAACATGACTGCAATCGTTTTATTTGCTGTATCGATTCTGATATATCATCGGAACGTGTGTTGTAACAAAAATTGTCGACAAAAACGCATACAATGCAATGTCTTCGATTAAGAAGTTATACGTGCAAAATGCGAGATGTAATATGTCGATAATTCGTATTGATATGATTTAATCGAACTATTTATTATCGGCTAACAATATCCCGTTCGACTGGTTTCTTTTCTCTGATCGTACATTTTTTTTGTTATTGTGAAACAAAAGGGCTAAAATTCACTTCGCCTTCATGGACTGTGCGTTTGTTGTTGTTTATTGTTGGTAATTTGCAGAAAACCATTCGATTCTCTCTCTATTTATACCGAGTTTTAAACAACAATATTTCTTCATGATGGTCAATTATCCACATTCTTGTTCGAACTTGAACATGTAAAATCGAAAAGGCAATAAATTACTCAAAAGCGACCAGTTCGGCTTTATTACTGTAATTATATACAATTTATAAAGACAAAAGAGAATATTTAAGACGCCTTTTAAACTGCTACTTCTATTTAAATGTTGAAATTTGATGTATTATGATATTGTTTAAATTTAAATTGCCAATAAAGAAGCGTTTTAAAGTCTATTGAACTGGAGATTATGACGGGATTTTTACCGTATTTTACGTGAAGAGCTTTTAACAATTTTGCAAAATTAAAATGGACTGAAACTGGGATACTTTCAGTATTGGAAAATAATTAAGAAACGACTGTCTGTTGTAGGCAACCAATAATACGACATTTTTGTAATTTCTAACAAATTTTATTTATACACTCGTTTTCTATATAAATTAATTAAAATTTCGTGGCTGTATCCGGATAATGTCACTGCATGTTCTTTGGTGTGTTTCGACACTATAATCTTCACTGATAGTTGGGCAAATTCTTGGAACTAAAAGCGTCAATACAAAAACGTAAATGATTACGCCCCAGAACGTGAAGAATAAGACTGTAAACGTTAAATTTATGTTAGAAGGTGAGTACAGGTTCTGCACGCTAAATTCAGATTTTTGCACATCAAACTAACACTATTTGAGCTTCTATTGGAGCTAGTTTAGCGAAATATAGTGATAAACTAGACTTGGGAAGTTTCGAAGTCGGTTTTTGAACGAGAAAATCAACATTTTTCTAATATTTTAGAAACTAGAATCATGTTCTGAGATTCATACTAGGAATGATTAAGCAATGATTCCTGGACTAGGCTTTATGAGATTTGGATCCACCTGCAGATGGTTTCGATGCAATTATGCACGTAGGTAAGTCTCCTGGAAGGCAACTACATAGCTACAATGTAAGCCGTGAAATACTAATTATTTCCCTTAAAATAACGTTTTTTGAATTGTTAGAAGATCGTAGAATCTGTGACGATCACATCGAATGCGACCAACGATGTTGAGGTGAAACTCTCATCAACATGCGCCCATCCCAAGGAAAACGGTTGCACCAACATCCACGTCGGCGAAATCGTCAACTTCACCGCCACAATTAAACCGTTAGAATGCTCCAATTCCAACCACAAAACGATCACACTCAAACCGGAAGGTATCGATGAATCAATCACCATCGACCTGGAGGTACTCTGCAATTGCCTCTGTGAATCACCACCAAATCCCTATTTCACGCCGAATTCACTGGTGACATGGAGTGCGGCGTATACGAATGCCATTCCGGTTATCCGGAAACCACATCGATTTTGGAAAATGTGCGTCTTTGCCAGAATCCGGACACTAATGAAATATGTTCCGGTTTGGGTATGTGCAAATGTGGTAAGTGCAAATGTAATCCGCGTGCAAATCCGAAGGAGGAGATCTGCGGGACGTAATTATTCGTGTAAACTTAACAATGGAGTCTTATACTCAGGTGAAGGCGGCTAAAGCGACAGTCTGTATTGGCGCCTTGAACCTTGTTGGTAATTCTTCGAGAAAAAGATCAAATTTATACTAAATCTGGGTTGCAAGTTTGTTGGAAATATTCCGAGGAGTACAGAAGTCTTATTGTTAGACAAACCGTAGACCGTTGAGAGTTTCTTAGGAATTGGGGAAGTCCGGACTAAATTATCTCTATACTTCATGTCTACGCAGAAACCTCAATTTAGCGCACAATATCGTCCGCAATAATCGCATACTTCTTGTCCCATCTATACAGGACCAACCGTCTTCTACGACCAAAAACGGCCGATTCTCATCATCGTAATAGTATAGAAATCGAACAAAACAGCCCAATTGATGTTCAATTTCACAAAACTTCTCATCTCTGTCTGGATCTCTTGTAATACGATCAATTTTTCTAAACGAAAACGGGCATCGTTCCAAACAATCCTCTTGTGATTGTGCCAGCAAACAATTGACGCAATCTAAATAATTTATACAACGCACTCCACGACAATACGAGCATTCTTCACAATATCTCCCATAATATCGATACGTTGCATTATCTATGAAATCTGTAGAAACATCACAGATGCACGAGTCATTTAAACAGACACCACGACCCGAACAAATATTTATATAACCTGGTTCTAGGCAATTATTAGCTGATAAAGTTCAACATTAATTGTTTGCACATCAAATCGATGATTTTCTTACCGATTATCGTATTAACGCTACCATCCGCTTCACCACTACCTTCTAATTCCACGTAATTATCTAAGAGTGTTTGATTATTGATTGGGATAAAATCACGACTATCGTCCGGATGTAGTTCTGTTAGATTTTATAATTCTGTAGTATTTACCCGTATAGAAGTTGGTGTATTTACCTGAATTACAACGTTCGTGTTTGCACAGTTGTAAAGTGTGTTTATGACTGATTATCAATAGGAAAATCGTATATTTCACCGACATATTGCAATATGTTTGGAAAACAAATATTCGGTGTGTATATGCGGATTTTCTATTATTTACACAATTTTATCAGTTTTGTGATAATGTATAGGTGAATTGCAACGATGAGTCAATAGCGTATACAGGCTGTCCGTAAACGGTGCAACTATTTCTATATTTGGTCAAATTTCTCATGTTTTTCCCAATTACTAACAATAAAAGACACTTTGTGGATGAGTCAAGGTTCCTTATAGTATTAATGGAATGTCTTTATGTTTATTAGCATCTTTATTCAGAGTTTCGTAGTTTGAATGACAATCGACTCGAACGATTATAGACAGGATTGGCGAAAGTCGACGTGGCTTGCCGGTACAACGGATTATCGTCACGGTGCCACTTCATCTTGTTCCGTTCATTTTCGAATCTGGCATATTCGCGACGATCATGGATCGTTGTACAAACCTTCCAGATAATTAAAGCAATCAATCCGGCTAGGACTATCGTTCCAATGACACTAGCAATCCAGACTGAAAAACAATCGATTTAGTAAAGAGTAAAAGGATTTTTTTTCAAAACGATCTACCAACAAGGTTCAAGGCGCCAATACAGACTTTCTCTTTAGCCGCCTTGACAGCCAATTCTTTATTATCAACGTATTCGTATTGGAATATGAACGTGCATCCGTTCTTGTCAGCCAAACGGCAAATTTTCACATCTTCATGCTCGTTATCCTCGTCGATTTTATCGACGATTTCCGTCTTGAAAGTCGTGCATTGCATCCGGCATTGGTCCTCATCGAACTCGCCGTCTTTATACGCCTGACATTCGACACAATTCCTTAATTCATCACATCTACAATTATTTGATTTAGTTTATTGTTGACGAAAATAACGGTAGTTGAACCTTTGTCCTGGACAACTGGGACACTCTTCACAGTACCGGCCCGAGTACCGATAATTATCCAGATTACATTCGCATCGACCACATTTACAACTACCATGGCCACTGCAAATCAACCCATCACCGCCCGGTTTGATGCAAGTACTATTCGTATCGGGACACTCGCAACTATCTCCGGCCCAACCGGCATGGCATTTACACTGGCCACAATCGCAAGTGCCCTGATTCGAACACAAGACGCCATTGTTACGTTTGCACGAATAATTATCGCACTGGCAGTACTTCCCGTAGATCTTCTCCTTCGGATTTGCACGCGGATTACATTCGCATTTACCACATTTGCACATACCCAAACCGGAGCATGTTTCATTAGTGTCCGGATTCTGGCATAGACGCACATCTTCCGAGATCGATGTGGATTGATCGCATTCGCAATTTTTACCGAAATAACCGGAATGGCAATCGCATACGCCGCACTTCATGTCGCCCAGATTCGAACAGTCCGGTGAATTCGGCGTGAAATAGGGATTTGGTGGTGATTCACAGGGGCAATTGCAGAGTACCTCCAGGTCGATGATGATTGATTCATCGATACCCTCCGGTTTGAGTGTGATCGTTTTGTGATTGGAATTGGAGCATTCTAACGGTTTAATTGTGGCAGTGAAGTTGACGATTTCGCCGACGTGGATGTTGGTGCAACCGTTTTCCTTGGGATGGGCGCATGTTGATGAGAGTTTCACCTCAACATCGTTGGTTGCATTCGATGTGATCGTCACAGATTCTACGATTTTCTAACAATTCCAAAAACGTTATTTTAAGGGAAATAATCAGTATTTCACGGCTTACATTGTAATTATCTAAGACTAAATTGACGACATTATTCGAATTGCCTTCCAGTAGACCTACATTCGAATTCTCGACACGTTCCGATAACAATTTGTACGAATCGACCACTGTAGTCTTGGCAATGGCAAAAATAATATTAATATTATTCTCTCGTGCAATATAATTAATGTGCGAAACTGATGGATAATCATAGTCACGATCACCAACATAATTATCGTTCTCCATGTGACATTTGGCATCGTTCGGTTCAATAACGCCTGCCAGTTTCCCATCGCCGGCTATGTGGAAGACAGCGTCCGTCGAGAACACCAGTAAATGTCTCGCTTGACTCCGCCAACCGATCACGTTTTTACAAACGATCGCCTGCATAATGGCATCGAAACCACCTTCGGGTGCATCCAAATTACCCGACACCCGAGCCTCACCGACCCGATGCGTGAACTGTTTGTAATCACTGGTCAATGATAGGTGGTTCTTGAAACTGTACGGTGGCGCACACACTATCTGACCTTTCGCCGTGTTCAACGTGCACGGGGTTCGCAGCCTAAAAAAACACCAAAATCAAATAATTGCCGAAAATTTGTCGAAAAATATCTACTTTTCCGGTACTGTACTGGCAAAAGGTAGATCGACTTTATCGACAAAACTACCAAAACCCAATCGGAAATTCGATGTGATATTTCGCATAGTTTTCGCTAGTTTATCGCCGAGTTTCGCTAACGTCTCCCGATTCGGTTCCATGGAGGCCGAAAGGTCCATAATGTAGTAGAGATCGATGGGATAATTGTGGGCTTGGGCGTATTGGAATTCTAAGGAGAACTCTTCGCCGCGTCGCAATTTCAAACTGACTCGTTGCGGCTGGATTTGTACAGCTTCACCTTCGTTGCTCGTCAACGGTTTGTTTGCCAGAATTTCCACGGAACTTTCCGGATTCACCAAGAGTTGCTGGTTTGGACACCATGAGTTTATGTCCAACGATATGTGTCTACAGTGGATTTTGGTTTGGTTCTCGATTTGAGTCTAGAAATTCACATTTTTCATTTGGATTCGTTTAAAATAAATTCTACTTACAGGCTGTATACACCAGAAACAATCCAAATCGTTGATGCATTCACGACAATTCTCTTTCGTCTCACATTTTAATATATTTTGACTTATTGTAGATTTTATGAGAATAAATAGGATTAATTGTAAACAAATAGGCGACATTTTTACGACTGACTACATTGAAAGGAAACCACTACATTGCGATAACTATCGGAAAGACCGGAATCGTCAGTATGCGTCAATGTTTGGTGAGGAAATTGATAAGTCTGTATATACATAGAATGATTAAATTATATGTAAATTTGTCGTCTTGTATTCAATCAGCGTTTTTATTGAACAACGTTTTAAGGAAACACGATTATTTCAACAACACGATTCCCATTTTAGAAAATAGATAAACACAAAATATGACTGAAAATTATATTCATCGACAAACATATTTACACAAAAAAATCAAAATTTACAAAAGCCGAATCGTTGTCTATGGCCGTTTGCTCTCCGGTTCTGGATGGGCGGCGATCCATTCGAGAGCTCTCAAAATAGCCGGATGCGGTTGTGGAATATGGCTGCCTTGTGGTTGATAACCGTTCGCATCGGCCACATACGAAATCTCCACTTTTTCACCCTCCGGTGAAGTCCACCCGAACTTACCTTGCGCCTGCAATTCAGCGTCTTCACCACTACCTTTCACCGCACCCTGCTCTTCGGCCTTAATGCCGTTGTCCAATTCGAGCCTAAAATCGTGCAATATTTTAACAAAAGAGAGTAAATTTTCGTAACAATTTACGAGAATGAGTAGCTGCCATCGGGCGATATGTCTTGGTCTTGACGTAGAACGTTGACTAGGGGCTCGCTGGCGGCGCTAACCAGAGCCAAGACGGTGGCGAAGGTGACGATAACTAGCTGAAAAATTCAATTGTAAATGCCAAATAAGCGGTCTTGAACTTTCAACGTAATTGTTAACCTTTCAAATGGAAATCGACTTTATTGAAAAATTAACTAAAGTCGGTGTAATTATCAATTATTTAAAGAATGTAAGACTTACCAGTTTAACCATTTTCAATCGTAAGATGCTCAATGTTTATTGAAGAGATTGTCCGTATTGTCGATATTTATACACAAGCGTAATTAGATGCAGAATTTGATACGTCTTTCCGTGTTGTTTTTTTTTTATTCTTGTTTATCTTACTTATTTATGTATTTATTGATTTTTTTGGAGACTAACTGGAAAAGGTGCGGTTTCTCCAATTACTCATCACTCAATTAACGAAGATAATTAATTTTCGGATGAGCCAAATTGGTTCAAGGTAATCGAGAGATACAGCACGATTCTTACAAATATTCTTTATTAAATAATCAAATTTTTAGAGAATTACACAATTGTTTTCATCGCATTTTAGAATTTTCTGTAGGGTGTCTGTTCGGGTTCTGGATGGGCGGCGATATACTCCAGAGCCTTCAAGATAGCCGGATGCGGCTGTGGGATGTGGCTGCCTTGTGGCTGATAACCATTTTCATCGGCCACATACGAAATCGAAACTTTTTCGCCTTCAGGCGATGTGTACGAGTACGAACCTTGGGCGGCTTTGACAACGTCCTCGGGACCGACTTGGCGTACACTAGCCTGCTCCTGGACCGAGATACCGTTCTCGGTATCGAAACTACAAAATTACACACGCTCAATTAAACAATTTTGCAAACAATACGAATCGATTACCCGTATTGGTAGCTGCCATCGGGACGAACGTCTTGCTCTTGACGCAGGATGCCGACCACGTGTCCAGCAGGCACGGGAGCTACCGGTCGGATTTGGGGCACGGGACGGTAACCGGAGAGTCCAGCAGGACGGCCGAGCACATGGGATACATCAGCAATCGCTGTGGCGATCAGAGCGGCAACAACAACCTGACAATTTCACAGGGATTAATAAGAATAATTGTATCGCTTGTGGACTTACGAATTGGAACATTGTGGTGATGATGGTGAGTATCTGTTTTGAAGTGGTCTAGTTCAGGAAAAGTTCCAATATTTATACCTACTGGATGCAAATTAGTTGGAATATCTGTTTTTGTGTGTGTGTATGTGTGTGTGTTGCAGAGGTGGTCGATGCCACCGGATCACCAATTCGTCCCTGAATTTGATGAATATCAATCGAAATTTTCGAGTAGTGCAAATTTTTTTCGTGGCGAAATCGCCGCATTGGCGACTTAATCGATTTTTGATTATTCTAATCAGTTTTTTTTTGTTGTAGTAGTAATTTTAATTATTGAACGGCCAAATATCACGCAATTTGTAAATTTTTTCCTGAATACCACCGAAATGTCACAGTTTGACCCATCAGCAGTTCGAATTAATGTCAAGCGCAAAGAAAGCAAATTTTTACAAAAAAATAATTGAATTTAAAATAATTAATTTTGCTTTGCTGCTACTTTTTTTTTTGATAACAAATTTATGATTATATAATCGCGAATAGGTAATAAAAAAAACTATCACATAATACGCTTACCATCAAGGTCGAGCACATCTTCAGCTCATCCATGAATGGTATGTGACATTTAAGAAATCGAATAAATTGTTAAATTGAAGCGAGTTGTTTTTTTCGGAAAACAACCACAAAAAAATCCAAGAAATTAATTCATACTTAACGCAATAAATCACTAGTCAAGGTTGGGATGAGGCTCTCAACCGACAAAAAAGTAATTGTTGTAATTTGTTTAAAATAAAATAAGTCGTAAAAGTTTTTTTACCAACACTTTATTCAATCAAAACTAATCTACAAATCATGTTCTCTAGACAGCTGGAAACCGTTCTCGTCTTTGGCTGGATGTGCGGCGATCCATTGTAGCGCCCTTAGGATCGCCGGCGGAATCGGCGGCGGTGTGGGCAAATGCTCACCTTGCGGCTGGAAACCGTTCTCGTCGGCCACATAGTTGAGCGCCACCACTTGACCTTCCGGTGATCTGTAGCCGAACGATCCTTGGACCTGGTGCAAATCACCCTGTTCTTGGGCTACAATACCGTTGGAAGTCTCGTAGGCCCAATTGTAGGTGCCGTCCGGGTTGATTTCGGATTGTTGTCGTAGAATTGTAGCGCCTTGGTGCGACTCGTCGAATTTTATGGCAGGTTTCGCATCCGGCCCTATCGGCTCGCCGAACGGTGATAACAGCCGGCTTTGACGCTTCACTTGCGGCTTAGCCACAGCAGTTGCCAGTAGAAAGCTCAAAATTACCAAATTCTTCGACATTGTGACTTTTCTTGTTGCTTGATGCATATTTAATACTTTACCGTGGAAATTCGACGATATTTATATGTGAAATTTCGTACAAATGGTCGCAAATAACGTAATCTTCCAAGAAGTCGAAGAAATAGGAGACGCCAACGTGCAGCCTGAGGGTTTGTGTCATTGCTCATAATTTAAGATAACGATCAAAATTACATTGTCCGATGATTCGATGTAGAATGGAAAAAGCTTGTATTGTTGACGGATTTCAAAATTTTTGGTGAAATTTGCAAACGACCATTAGTTTGATTTATTATTGAAGAGGATTAAGATTGTTGTAAAATGATGGAGAAATATGAAAATTAATTCATTAGCAAGTTGTACAATAATTAATTACCATTTTAACTACTGATAAAGTTGTGTAGTTCATTGGTATTCAATTTGATAAAATATCCCTCGAAACTTGTAAAAATCCATAATGTAAACAATTAATTCTATCCATAATTAATTCAAATTAAATGATAGTCAAGGTAAATTATATAAAAAATTATTCGACATATCAATAAAAGTGTTAATTTTGAAAACAGTGAAAGTTTATTTTTTTTTTTGTCGATTATAATAAAGTCAAGAATTTTCTAATAATTATGTAATATTTATAGAATTCGTCTTTACTAACTGATATATTGATGTTTATCTAATGAATTTATTGAGGTTTCGATGCATATTGAAAGTTACAAATCGACAATTTCCTGAAATTACTAAAATCACATAACAGGAAATTTGAATTTCCCGCTTAAAATCATTACGATCCTACATGACGTCATGATGGCACCGGTCACGTGATGGTTATCATAAATCTTAGAGCAGGGGTCCTCAACCCTATGCCCGCGGGCACCATGGCGCCCGCGGACCATTTTACGAGTGCCCGCTGCAACATTATGTGTAATGAAATAAACAATAAGTAGTATTAACAATATCCAACTATAAATTTACATTAAAAAATAAATAAATGGTGCCCGCCATCTGGCCGATATGATAAAAAGTGCTCTTAAGTGCAAAAAAGTTGGGGACCCCTGTCTTAGAGGACCACTGGAATATTTGCAGCAGCCACGAGAAATGCTGGAATCGTCACGAACTTACTCCAGAAATAAGAAAAATGTTCAGAATATCATAAAAAACTGCATGTTGCAGAGCTATTTCATGGGGAATTTTATTGTCGCCTTCGGAGAAGTGCTTCAGAGGATCGAATATAGTCCTGATAGGCACAGGATAATAGCAAGGAAATTCGTTTGTCCTGTTGGAATGTATTCCGGATAGATGTATTTTTGGTTGCCTGCCTACTGAAGACATCGCTGATATCCCTACAGATCAAGAAGGCACCCTGACTTGCTAGCCAATCAGAAGGCGATCTACTGAAGCCCTTGCTAGTTGTCTATGCCCTTGCTGTTCCTTTGTTTTCCATCCGTTTCCTGTTCTTTTCGAATCGAGTTGCCGAACGAACTAGATGTGTTTGTATACTTCCTCACAATTGGTAAGTGTTTTCCTATTCCAATTTTCCATAGATCCACAATTTATCGATAAATTGTGAATATTTAGTAGAATTTCTATATAAAAAATTATTGAAAATAACAGAGACTTCTTGAAATTTCAAAATGATTGAGGACGAGGACATCGAATATGATTTGCTTATGTTTCAAATGCGGCATATTTGCCGTCTTTTAGAACTTTGCCTGAGTCTTGTTGATCTGGTCGTATTAATAATGTTGACGCTGTTGGCATTAGTGTTATTATGGTTCTTGTAATTTCACCCGACTTTCAATTGTTTATCCGTCTTCTAATATTGCTACAATTGGCTACAATTAACGTGGCTAACTTCACGCATGTTTAGTGACGGCATCAACATAACCTCAAAACCGATTATTTAAACTTTTTTGTTTAATATTTTTACACACATAAAAACATGTTATATTTATTGGAAAAAGACGGTAAGTTTGTGTATTATTGTATTCGTTCAATGTTAATTCGATAATTTCTAGGTTCGGCGTATTTTTTAATTTGCGGCGAAACGTACACAATTGGCCGTAAAAATACAGATATTCTCATCGAAGACGATCCATCTTTGAGTCGACATCATGCCACCATCAAAATTGGCGTAATTTATTTCGAATCTAATCAATTCCATAATTGATAACAATTATAATTTATAGCCAAGTTCTGCTGTTATTATCGATGAAAAATCAAAGTATAAAATCCAGAAAAATGATAAAGACATACCTCCCAATACAGAGACACGGATCGAAGATGGTGATGTGATCAAATTCGGTCGCTTGAATAGTATTTACACGTATCTATTTCAACATAAACGATTTCTATAGGACTCTATAGTTAATATTTTAGTTTTAAACGATTCACAATCACAACAACCGCCTCGGGTTTGGATAAGTCACAAAAAGAAGCACTAAAGACTATAATCGAGAATTTAGGTGGTCATTTGTGTCAAGATTGGACGCCGAATTGTACACATTTAACAGTAAACGAGATCACATTGACTGTGAAATATTTACATTGTTTACTTGATAATAAACCAACAGTCACTGCCAATTATTGGGAATCGATTTTAAATAGCGCTAAGAACAAGTTACCAGCCCCAAATATAGACGATTACAAACCGCCGATCACGGAAACATTAATCGCTGGGCAAGATTTCAATCAGGATTTAGATCGAACACATTTATTCAAAGGCAAAACATTTGTTTTCACCAACAAGAAGAGACACTCACAAATGAGTGATATTATCACGAAATGCGGTAATATTTGTACAAATTGAGAAGGCTTAATTTATTTGTTCAGTATTCCGACAGGTGGACAGAGTATGCTGTGGAATCAACAATGGAAAGCTAAAATCCTAGAAAATCTCAATTCGTATCTTTTCATCCAATGCGATGACAACGAGGACGTCCCCGAATCACTGCAAATAATCCACAATGAATTGAAACGACTGAATCTGCGTTTGATCCCATTATCGGATATAGCATTCGCGATATTTTATTGTTCTTGTGATAAGAACTGCAATCCCGATTTAAAGGTGGTTCAAGATGTATTTCAAACGAAAATCGAGATCGTTGAACATATACCGGTGATTCGTGAGACCCAAACTCAGGATGTACAGACGGAAACTGTCAAAGACGAATACATAATCCCTCCAAGTTTAGATATGCAGTTCGATTTTCTACCGGACAACGAACGGAAACGTAAAGCCGATGAAGCGCTACCGTCGACTAGTCGAGATTTAGATGAAAATAGCAACAGTCTTATGAGTGAAAGTAAAAAAAGCCGACTTGAGAATCCGTTCAGTAGCACTAACAACTCTAGAGTTAATGATAATTGCAGTAATTCAGACAATAAACAACTTGAGAATCCGTTTGCTAGAATGATGGCCAACCGAAAACGTAAAGCTAGCGACGATTTAAATCCAAAATCCAAACAACCGATAATCAATCCATTCGCTAACATCCGTAATGAAATTGTCGATAAAGTCCAACCAATTAATGATAACCCCTTTATTAATGTACCAGTTAAAACTGAACCCACCGTTGAAGCGGTTGTTTCTAATTCCAATCATTCCAATTCGAATATAATTCAGACAAGAGTATCCGAGGAAATGCCGTCAACGTCTGAGTCTTCGGATCGGTTTTCAACAAGCAGCTGGATTAAAGTGGATCGATCCAAACAATCAACTTCAACGATTAAAATTGAAGATGAGGATATGCAAAAGATTTTCGAACGATTCAAAAGTACTGTCATAACTGGATCAATGCCGGATTTGTTACGTAAAGATTTGGATGATTATACGTCACAAACTATTGGTAGTTTGACTAATGGTGTGAATTTTAAGAAATTTAAAAAGGTAGCTCCTCTACAATGGAACGGCGAGATTCTTAATGCTACAGTTAATCGATCAATGGGTCCAATAGAATCGGTAGCTGTTGAGCAGAGTAGTGACGATGACAGTGAGGATGAAGTGGAAGCGGTGGTTCCGGTGCGATTGTTGCCTAAGAATAAAAAGAATATTTCCCAAAAATTTCAGTTTTAACAGTTTTTTTTTAATATTAAAGTTTATTAATATCGGTTTTCAGTATTTGTTTCTTGTAGATCCAATCCAGATTTTCCCAGTTTTGACAAAATTTCAGTTTATCTATTTAGAAGTCAGATTTAGGGGATGATAAAAGAAGGTTCATGTTAGGAGGTAAGCTTCTAAATGGTTGAAATATTTATTATTTATGGGAATAGAACTGAAAAAAAGGTTGCGATTATTGTTAACGCTAGAATAAGTAGAAAATTGAAAGTGCGTGGAACGCCGCGCATTACGAGCGAAACTTCCTAGGTTAGAGAGGAATTTCATTTTTTTCTTGGTTTATTTTCTTTCTGTCGTTGCCTGAAGGCTCGATTTTTTCTGCAGTTTAATTTTATAATTGATTATATTGTATTAATTATAATTAATAATTAATTTATAAATACAAAAATCATAAATAGTGGTAGGCCTGGAAATTTTAGTTTCGTTCCAGGGGATGCTGTACATCGATCAATGACACTAACTTTAGACCGTAGTGTTTATTTTACACAGTTGGCAGAACTGGCAGAGTATAAGCGACGCCGTGGAGGGAGTATTAACTGGAGGGAGCATAGTTTGAAAAATGTGATCCGCGTTATTTTGCCGCCACATAATAAAAGGTCTCTCAATATGGCGACTGTCACCAGTGGCGTGGGCTTGTGTTTTTCTAAGGGGTATTGTGTAATTACAATTTAGAGTTAAAAATATCTAATAATTACCTCTCAATTTATGAAAACAACGCACACACTGGACACGAATGGGAACCGGTAATGCCAACGTGGTATGACCCTTATTATAAACACACTAGACAAAGGCCACAGGACACCACGCCACTGTGCACAAAAAGGTGAATTGTTAGATGGATTTACGCATGCTCAGTGCAGCTGAAGGGGCCATAAAAGGTCTCTGTAGGGTCGTTCGACTGGCGTCACTTTCTTAACACAGGAAAGATAGGCTATGCTCCCTCCAGTTAATACTCCCTCCACGGGAGGGAGCATAGCCTATCTTTCCTGTGTTAAGAAAGTGACGCCAGTCGAACGACCCTACAGAGACCTTTTATGGCCCCTTCTGCTGCACTGAGCATGCGTAAATTCATCTAACAATTCGCCTGTTTGTGCACAGTGGCGTGGTGTCCTGTGGCATTTGTCTAGTGTGTTCATAATAAGGGTCATACCACGTTGGCATTACTGGTTCCCATTCGTGTCCAGTGTGTGCGTTGTTTTCATAAATTGAGAGGTAATTATTAGATATTTTTAACTTTAAATTGTAATTACACAATACCCCTTAGAAAAACACAAGCCCACGCCACTGGTGACAGTCGCCATATTGAGAGACCTTTTATTATGTGGCGGCAAAATAACGAGGATCACATTTTTCAAACTATGCTCCCTCCAGTTAATACTCCCTCCACGTAAGCGATGCTATGGCAACGCTCCCACTCTTCCCTCTCAGCTGTCTGTTAGAGGGGAAGTGTTTCCCCTCACAACATTCCGCATTTTCGTCAAGCTTTGAAATAGTACATTGTGCAACTAGTACGGGAAGTTGTCAATTGTACACGAAAGCACACTTCGTTTGTCCTCTCAATTTCGCTCTCGTGTGCAATTGACAACCCGCACGAGTTGCGCATACTCTTTTTTCTTACCAATGCGGCGATATACTACGGACAAAACGACAAATGGAAAATCAAAACTCAAATTTAAAAAATTAATTAATGGAATGAAAAGTAATTTTGAGTGCTACTGCAAAATTTATTTCTAATACAACCTGTCCCAAATCTCGATCACAATTCAATTTCATATTAAAAGATTACTTGAATTTTTTTTTTGTTTACTTTGTTATGAAGTACTCTGCCAAAGAAAAATGTTAATCGTCGATCTCGTACCGATTATAATCACATGGAATACTGCTCCTTGCTGAACATTTACACGATCGGGCTGAAAATGGCTGAAAATCACAAGATAAAAGTAGAACTCACAAATTCATTATCAAAAATACCGTTAATTGGATTGGTGTACGAATATATGGATTTTGATCGATGGCCAATCCACGCGGCGTACTTTCTGAACCCGCTCGAACTCGTTTCTCTTTGTGTAAACTTTTTTCCAACGTTTTTAATGCTGAACTGTAAATAGTATGTGTAAAGTTACCGTAATGACTCAAAAGACTGATTTTAAAATTAATGCAAAGAACATAACGGGCGATGAAAGATTAGTCTTTTTATGTTTAGTGCACTATAATCTCTCTCATAAACCAGTGCATGAAATATAGTTTTTTTTTTTTAATTTCACGACCCCACCCATTACGTCTCTTGCATATAATTTTATTGATTTCGATATCAGTCATTTAAAACATGCAGGCACTGAAGCTATTATTTACTCAAGCTCATTATTCTTCCTTTTCTCGTGAAGGATTTGTTGTTTTACTGAGAGCATTGTCAACATCATATTCGCAATAGTTTTCGATTGATCCGCAAAACGGTTGTTAAGCTCATGGTTTCTCTGTTTTTCAAAATCTAATTCTTTCTTATAAACCATCACTTTGGTTTGTAATTCATCCACTAAAATTGACAGTTTTAACAATTACTACTAATTTGTAATGATTTGAGATGAAAATATGGAAACCTTTAGCTCTAGCCCTTCGTTGTTTTGATAATAATTTGTTCTCAGCATCGGCAATTTTTTGTATCAATTCTGTTCCACCTGTCTGTAATTACAATGATTCGCAATTATTAAAAAACTAGAAAATTGGTTTATATTTGAATAAAATTAGTGGCAATTTTCCTTAAAAATTTCTTTAAAACAGCGTTACCTGATAAATTTGTGGGGCGCGATCTATTGTGTTACGACCAGTAATTCTTAAAGTACACGATGGATATTGGGGTGTTAATGGTATCATATCTAATGTAACTGATTGTTCACTAATCAGTTGAGCACCATTCTCTCGATTTGGACCACGATATGGTGTAGATGTTGGCGGTTGCGATTCATTACCAAAATTGAAATTTGCTAAACAGGTTGGACGACACGGTGTTGCCGGAGATGTTGGCATTGTTTGACGGAATTGTATGCTTATCTCTGATGATGGGAGACTGATTGGAATTAGTTTTGGTAATGGGCTACATCCACATTCATTCTTTTTGTCACCCTAAAAACACACAAAGATCATTTAAGAATTGTTGTGATAGATTTACATCTGAATCGAATCTCATGCTTGAGCTCAGATGTAGTTTTGTTGAATTTTTGGCGAATTACAGTTTGTTGTTTGTCGGGTTTAAATGATCCTCTTTTTTGACCAGCTGCCAATTTTTCCCGTTGAACGTCTTCTTTTTTAGTTGGCTGCACTGGACTCTCACGTCCTGTCGGAGTTTTTCCTGTAGTTTCCTCCTTTGCGCCTTTTTCTTGTTTCTTCGGTTGAGTTTTAGACACATCTGGTTTAACTGCTCCCGTTTTTGGTTGTTGCCCCGGTTGTATTTCTTGTTGTGTTTCAGGTTTCTTTGGTTGTACTCTTGGTTGTACTCTTGGTTGCTCCGATTGTCTTTCTGGTGCTTCTGATGTTTCAGGTTGTACTGCAGGTGTTGCTGTTGCATCAGGTTGTACTTCTGGTGTTGCTGATGTTTCAGGTTGTACTTCTGGTGTTTCTGATGTTTCAGGTTGTACTTCTGGTGTTTCTGATGCATCAGGTTGCACTTCTGGTGTTTCTGATGCATCAGGTTGTAGTTCTGGTGTCGCCGATTGGTCTTCTACGTTATTTGATGGAATTTCTGGTTCTTGCGGCCCTATTTCCGATTGCTGTTGTTCTACTTCCTGCTCCTCTGTTGGTATTTCTGTTCCAGTTGTTTGTTCTTCATTATCTTTCTCTGCATCATCCTGTTTCTCATCGTTCAACAGTTCATTATTACCTAAATAAATCAAATGTTTTAGACGAATTCTCCACAAATTTCAATTTGTTTACCTTGTAATTGGCTTAATCCGGTTTCCGCCAATAATTCTTCATTATTCGTTGAGTCAGATCTAACGGCGTTTTGGCAATCGGCTAATTGTTGTTTTAAATTATCAATTAATTGTTTCATATTAGCCATTTCATCATTCAGTTGATTGGATTGAGTCGAATTACGACAATCCTCCAATTGTTGTTTTAAATTGTTAATTAAATTCGTTAATTTTTCATTCTCATCATTTGCTAACTTAATTGCATCTTGACAATCTTTTAATTGTTGTTCCATTCTTGTTAAATTATTTATTTCATGATTCGTTAGATCCGGTCTTGATTGATCATTGATTAAAGTACTCAATTTTCTCATCTCTTCATCGGTTGATTGTGTTTGATTTTGACAATCGGCTAATTGGCGTTGTAGATCGCTAACTAAATTGGTTAATCTGAGAATTTCGCGATTTGAATCCGAAGAATTGATAATATTTTGACAATCTTCCAATTGTTGTTCGAGATTTCTGATTAGTTGTTGCATATTCTCAAAGTCGTTATCTCCTTGATTGTTTTGTTGAACAAAATCTGAACCGTTATTGTTCTGTCGGCATTGTTCTAATTGTGCCTTCAAATCCCGCAATTCTCTATTTAATTCGCCGATTAACTGGTCTTTTTCTACAATTGAAAGTTGACTTAAACGTCGGGTTTGTTGTAATGCGCCTTCTAATTGATTCACTTCATCTTTGGCTAACTGTTGTATTACAGCATTTGTACCTTTCAGTGCTGTATTCTCTTCTTGACATAAACGTAATTCTTCTAATAAACTGTTCATTCTTTCGTCCGTATTCTGTAATTGTCTGGCTTCTGATAATTGCTTTTCTAATTCTTCTATACGTGCCATCAATTCATTGGTTAATAATTGTTCGGAACCATCACCGAAACCGTAACGACGCATTTTATCAATCAAACACGCCAAAGCGCAATTAGTTTGTCCTAAAACCCTTCGGAATTGTTCATCACCAAATGTAGTACCATTTGATCTGTTTGGTAACTTTCTCGAATCTTTCTCTAATTGACCATTTTTCTGTTTGTATTGTTTCAATAATTTATTTTTCTCTTCCAATTCTTGTTTAGTTTTATTCAATTCTTCTTTACACGCTTTCGCTTGTGTATGATATTTAATACGTTCTTTATCCAATTCTTCTAAACGTTTTTTTAAGCACGTCGTTTCACATGTTAAACCATCAATCGATTTACGTAATTGATTTTGAACGTCGGCTAATACTTCCTCGGATTTTTGGATTAATTCGTCTTTTTTCTGTAGTTCAAAGCGCATTTTTACGATTTTCGTACGCACCACATCCTGGAAAAGAGTTAACGCTACAGTTGGCACTCGTTAATGTGGCCACTGGCGTTTTAACAATAAACACGAAACAAATTCTTAATTTAAAAGATTTTTCCACTACATTTAATATTTCAGCCTTCGTAGATAATTCAGCAATAAATTCGCCTTAATTACAAGATTGTTCCCTAAGTCTGCGACTGGATTATTGTAAATTTTGAATTAGCTACGAGGACCCAACTACAACTCAAAACGACTCTACTAAAGCACTTATTTTGCTGTTTTAATTAAAGGAAAATTGCCACCTGTTTAATGAAGATTTTAAGACTAATTACCTGTCGGCAGTCTAAATCTTTTGTTAGACAATCAATACGACCTAAAAGTCCTTGAATTTCGTTACGTTGCTGTAAAATACAACATTCACAATCCGTAATTTTCTTCAATAATAATTCACGTTCACACTCCATATTCTCCATATCTTTAACTTTCTTACGTAATGCATCACATTCCTCTTCAGCATCTTTCAGATCGCGTAAGTCCTTCTTTAATTGATCACGTTCGTTCTTTATTTCATCGAAATCTTTTAATTTCTCCACCATATCATCGTAATTTTTCTTTATTTTACCAAAACACATAATCTCGCACGTTTTCTGTTTATTTTCAATTTCTAATTTACAATTCTCATCTTCTAATTGTTTGATTTTACACTTCAAATTCTCCACATTAATTTCGGTGTCTTTACAATGACAATACAATTTCCTCAATTCAACATCTTTACCAGTCACAGATTGTCGCAGTTCGTCAGTTTTTTCAGCTTGGCGTTTCAGCGTACGCACCTTATCCGGAAGATTACTGTAACGTCGTGGTAGAGATGTTTGGCTATCGGTGGTACTCCGTCGAACTGTATCAGCTATTTCAGTTCTTGACTCATCTCGTGCTTGTCCTGTTTCAGCAGTTGGTTCGACGATCTGTTCGATATGTTCAAGACTCCTCATAGCTTCCGTTAATAAATTCTGATTACTGCTAGTTTGTGCGGTTTTCTCAAGCGTTTTTACTGCCGGTGCTGATGGTTGTCGTGGTGCTGATGGTTGTGGTGGTGTTGATGGTAGTGGTGGTGTAGATGGTACTGGTGGTGTTGATGGTACTGGTGGTGTAGATGGGTGTGGTCGTGTAGATGGTTGTGGTGGTGTAGATGGTTGTGGTGGTGATGGTGGCGCTTTTAATTTAGGCTTCGAATCACCATTATCCGGTGCTGCTGTCACATCTTTGCATCTCTCCTTCAATATATAATTTTCGCTTTGTAATTGTTGGATTTGTTCGTTTTTCTCTGCTAACAAAATATCGATGATAGCCTCAATTGGGATAATTCTTGTACATTTTGAGCCCTGTAATTTTTTGTTAATAAGAAATCGGTTTAATTATTGATTAATAGGATCTACTTTTGTCTCTTTTAGAAGCAATTCAAGTATGTATTGACGACGATCTTCGATATTTGCACACCAAGCTCGGACATCAGTTGCCGAAACGTAGGTCTTCAAACGGCCCTCGGATCGTTTCCGGACAATCTCGATATCACCTCCCTCTTTAAATAAACGTGTTTTCTTATTTATAAAAGACATTTTATCGGCGACTCATAATTTATTGTTAAGAACATTATTCGTTTCCTTTTTTATAAAATTATTGTAAAAGTGTCAAATTTGCACTGCAACTCACTAGATTTTCAATTACTACGACTAGAAATCGTTCATTTTAACTCATCACCTCCTTGATACGAATTAGATCGAAGTTGCCGAAGTCTACCTCGAATCACCTATGAGGCGCCGATCTGAAATGTTGTGCTCAGTTGTCCTGAAACTGTGAAATCTCCGAGGGTCGATAAGAGACTTAATCAGGGTGGCATTAAGCCATCCTGAGAATGATTGCTTTGGGTAGAACTGAGGACCTTCAGCAGAAATGGGAGACACCCTATCAGAAAAGGGTAGCAGATATTTTTGCATTTTAGAAAACACATTTTTAATAAACTTATAATTTATTAATGCCATTGTTCACTAGATTTTATATTAAGCTGAATAACCACTAGTTTCGTCCTGACGTAGACGTTCAATCAAACATCGCAGAATTGTTCGTGTTTGATTCATTACCGTCTGATAATGTTGATCGCCACCTTGTTTTTCTTCCATTTTATGCGCAAGTTCTGCTCGAGCCTCTTCAGCTTTATGTAATTTTCGTTTCAAACAACAAATTTCACAATTTTTACTATTCAATTCACTTTCATATTCTTCGACTTTCTTCTGTAATTTCTTCAATAATTCATCTTTTTTCCCGGTATCTTCTTGTTTTGAAGACAATTCTTCCTAAACACACAAAATAAAGTCAAAAAAGTAAATTGTGGATAGTTTCGAAATTCACCTCTTTCAAGCCTAATTGCCTTTCCAACTCTTGTGCACAGCAGGTCAATTGTTCTATTTCTGCTTTTTGTTTAAGAACAAAACTTTCATATTCTGCAATGTCTTCCCTTAATAATTGTCTATCATTTTCCACTTGTTTTAAATATTCCTCCATTTCTTGGAAATCATCTTGTAATTGTTTGAATTTTTCACATTTCTCTTTAAAATAGATTAAATCCGCTTTATTATCATCATAATCACGTGTACGCCGTTTCAATTCTTCATAATCGCGTTGCAAACGACAGAAATCCTCCATACGACCTCTCAAACAATTCAATTCAATCCGCATACAATTGCTTTGTTGTTCTTTGAATCGGAGATTTTCCAGTTCTTTTTCTAACTTCTTACTTTCTTCTAAGAGATTTCGATTCTCTTGTGATAGATCGATCGATTTACGTGATTCTGTATACGATTCTCTTAACTGATTTTGTAAATGTCGTTGATTCTTCTGGAAAGCTCCCAATTTATTCTTTAAAGCTCTCACTTGTAATGGTAGATTCTTCAAATCAATTAAGCGTTGTTTAAGTGATCCCAGATCGTCATGTTCATTTAACGATAGCTCGGATAATGTTCTGTTCCTCTCCGAAATGGTACTAATCCTGTGCATAGATTGACTTGCTTGTCTTACGAGCTCAATATCCGCTTCTTTTTCTATCATCTCATCCTCATTTATCACAATATTTCGGATTGTTTCAAGCTCTCTTACAGCTCTGGCCAATAGCGAATTACATTCGGCATTATCCACATTATCCGCAGGTGATCCTACTCTCGGACCGTGTTCAATGGTTGCGGTTGTTGTTATTTGTGTAGGGTCTGCCGTTCTTCCACCAGTTCTCGTACGATTTTGTTGTTCTTCTGCGTGACGATCGCCAGTAGTTGGTATTTGTGAAGTTCCCGCACCTTGCGCACCTTTCGCACCTTGTGCAACTTGCGCGCCTTTCGCAACTTGCGCACCTTGCGCCACTTGCGCACCAGTTTTCTTGCGTTGTTCGGTCGTTTGTCCAACAGTTTTGCTACGATCTTGTTTTTCAAACGCTCTAACTCCTCCCGTCCCTTTCAAACCATTGATTATCTCCTCTAATTCGGCAATTTTGATATCTTTCTCTTTTACTAAAATCTTGAAAAGCTCTGGAATTGGCACGTACCTCCCCCAACATTTTGGCTGAAAATATTATTTGTTAGATTGTCTTTTGTGGTTGAAATTATTGAATTAGTACTTCAATATAATCTCGACTTATTAATTCAAGAATATGTTGGCGGCGATCCTGTTGTGAATTGCTCCAAGATCGCGCATCGGTATCCGAACTGTACGATTTTAATCGACCTTCTGGTCGTTCTGTTAGTAAATGAACGTTATCGATTCCATCAAAAACACGAAATCTCTTCGCTATAAATGACATCGTCTTACACGTAATTTGACATTTGCATTAGAGGCGTTGCCACGGTTACAAACCTTACGATTTTAGCCCCGTTTCGGGTCGATTATTACGCTATTTGATGGCCTGAATATCTCAGAGTGTTTAGATGGAATGCCTGACCTGTAGAATAAAATTTTATTAAGCAGATTATGCCCCGCTGCCTAGCGAGGTGTCTGCGGCATGAACATATCCTAGCGGTGGTAATACAGCCAACTAGCTCCGATTTGTAGGACTTTGTTAAGAACGCTGAGAAAAACGTATAATAATTTTAATTTAATTTTAAAGAAGTAGGTCGAGGTGATCTCTAATTCAATTAAAATAGGGCTTCATTCATATTTCCATTAAACCTCTCCATATATTATTGAAATTAGTGTTGTGGTGAATGTTAGAAGTGATTTCGTTTCTGTTTTTTTTGTTAATAAAAATGCCTCCGAAAACACAAAATTTATCAACATTTCCCGCACCGGGCAATCGTTACAGTTTAAATTCTTGTATCAATTCGGGCTGTTACGGTAAAGTCTATTTAGCAACTGATACGCAAGCCAGTCAAAAACAGGTCGCAATCAAAATTCAAAAGCTTAATGACGATTATCAACGATTTGTTGATCAAGAATATGAGATTTTACGCGATTTAACAAATCATCCGAATCTGCCGGATTTTTATGGCGTCTACCATCAAAACGACCAAATTTGGTTTGTTATGGAGGTAATTTCATGTAATTCCACCCCGAATTTTATTTAAAAAAAGCGAATATTTGTAGTTGTGTGACGGTGGAACGGTGTTGGATTTCGTGCAAGGCTTGATAGCGAAACACCGACGCATTTCCGAAGAACACATCGCCTATATCCTCAAAGAAGTCGTTAAAGTAACCGAATTGATCCATTAAAAAACCACTTATTTCAACTGTAAATTTGCAGGCTTTAATCTATTTACACGAAAATCGCATTATCCATCGCGATGTTAAATCAACGAATATCCTTTTAATGAAGAACGGTGACGTCAAATTGTGCGATTTCGGTTTCAGTTGTTGTGTAAAAGAGGATCAAGGTAAAACCGGTGATTGTTTGGGATCACCGAATTGGATGGCACCTGAAATTATCAATGCATTGAAAACGAATTGCGATTACGATAATCGTGTGGATGTTTGGAGTTTAGGGATTACAGCGATCGAATTAGCCGATGGCCAACCACCATACCATCAAATGCATCCAACTAGAATCCTCTTCCAGATTGTTACAAATCCACCCCCGAATCTGATAAAAGTCGCCGATTGGTCGGAGAATTTCACCGATTTCATCAATGAGTAATCGATCGAAACCACTCGAATTTTACAATAATCGGCAATGTTTCAGGTGTTTGGTTAAAAATCCCGAATATCGACCGTATATGGTTGAAATAGCGGAACATCCCTTCCTGCAGGACAGTCCTGAAAATAATTACCATGTAAATTGGAGAAAATTTAGAAAATTTGTTCTAATCACAAAAAATTTGTAGTTATCACTCGAAATTAAATCCGTAATCAACGATTTAGTACAGGTGAAAAAGCCTGAAAATCAAGTGGAGATCGCAATACAGGATCAATTCATGAAAATCGGAGATGGTGGCTTAGAGCCGATGTACGTGGAAGATCTAGCCAGTCTGAATAAAATCACCGAAACTACAATTATGAAGGAATTAGAATCGCGTATGAAATTGGACCAATTCCAGACTTTCATCGGCGATATTCTGTTAATTCTGAATCCAAACGAAACGCAGCATGTTTACAACGAAGATGTGAGTTTCTAGCCTGTGTATTAGAGTGGTCGTTAAAAATTAAATTTTTTCAGGCGCCATAAAAAAACCTTCCTTTGGATGAAAAAATACGGGGGAATTTGAACGCGTGCCGCAAGCCCTTTGAAGATTATTTTTTCATAAGATCGCAGTTTTTTCAAAATATCTCTTAAATTAGACGGATTTGAGAAAAAATCATTAAAAGCAATTTTGTAGGAAATAAAATTCTCGACAGGAAAGGTTTCTGTTGATTTTTTCAGAAAGTTCATATTTATGGAGATATTCTCAATAATAAATTAACTCCATAAAGTCAAAATTTT
Source organism: Epicauta chinensis (assembly GCA_021725515.1). Classification (NCBI taxonomy): domain Eukaryota; kingdom Metazoa; phylum Arthropoda; class Insecta; order Coleoptera; family Meloidae; genus Epicauta; species Epicauta chinensis. The sequence goes on from JAEDXX010000041.1 coordinate 529,246, forward strand.
CAGGCATATAAACGTATTTTTTTCTGAAATAACCATTTCATAACTTAAGTCCAATTTACAATTATAAATTTAATTACTTGTTATCGATAATTTTATTTATTTTGTAGAGAATTTTATTTCCAATGAAATTACTTTCAATTATTTTTCTAAAATGCGTCTACTTTAAGAGATATTTTGAAAAAATCATCTTCAAAGGGCTTGCGGCACGTGTTCTTGTCAAAAAAAAATCCCCCGTATTTTTTCATCAAAAGGAAGGTTTTTTAGGGCGCCTGAAAAAAATTAATTTTTAACGACCACTCTACTGTGCATAGATGTTTTTTTTTAAATAATCGAATAATCTCGTCAGTGTCATCGTAAATACGAGATGAAGAGCCGTTCCGATAACGCACCACATATCTACAGCGTAGCGGACAGCGCCTATCAGAACGCACTCCATCACCACATCCCCCAACGGATTCTGCTGCTAGGTGAAAGCGGTTCAGGCAAAACCACCAATTATCATCATTTAATTGACCATTTAATCCATATGGGACGCAATGAGAATATCAATATCGAGCGGATTAGAGGTGCATTTGATTTAATTGAGGCTCTGACACATGCTTCGACGCCAATGAATAACAATTCGACCAGATGTTTAATAAAAACAGAGCTGAAATTTAGCGAAACAGGCAGAATTACCGGTGCTATTTATAAAGTTTATCAATTGGAAAAACAACGAATTTCATCGAATGATATGTAATTAAGTTGCTGTTTGAATTGTTCTTTTATTTAAATGAAATCAATTGTAGGATGCACGACAATTTCCATTTTCTCTATATAATTCGTGACGGTCTTATCAGAGCCAACAGAGCCGACGAATATTTTTTGAAAACAAATTACAATTATCGATATTTACGGATTAATGAGAAATATAATACAAATATCGATGGTGATGTTGAGAAGAATTACAAAGGATTTAAACGAATATTGAAAATCTTGGAAGATTTCGAATTTGATCAACATCAAATCAACACGATTCTTTCAATAATTGTTGCAATTCTAATAACTGGTGAAATCTGTTTCCAGGAAATCGATGATAATGCCATCATCGAGAATCACGAGCAGATTAAGAAATTGAGTGAACTTTTAAAGATCGATACGAAGAAATTCAGTTGGGCCTTAACGAATTATTGTATAATTGAACAGGGTGTTGCTGTACGTAAACGGAACACAATCCAAGAAGCCGAAGAGGCGAGAGATGTTTTTTGTAATACATTGTATACACGATTGGTTGATTATGTAGTCGGGATGATCAATCAGAAATTGGCGATTGGACGGTCGATTTTGTAAGATTTGTCGGGCGATTGGTGCATGAATAATGGCGAATCCAGGGCCGGCGCGTTCGCCGAAACCCGGTCTCACGTCTAAGGAGGCCCCGCGCTCTACGAAAATTACCCAAAAATAGTTGCTCGTTGAAAAATTTAAGTGTAAGGTTTGAATAGGTATTCAGGCCCCGCAAAAGGTCACGCCGGCCCTGGGGGAGGCACATTGTTTTTGTACAATTATTCTTTCGCCAACCGTATATTTTGCCTCTTCGAAATTACCGTTTTGTAATGTTTCTAGTGGTGAGAAGTATTCGGTCAGTATTTTCGATTATTCCGGTTTTGAATGTTTCAAAACGAATAGTTTATCACAACTCCTAATTAACACGTTCAATGAGGAACTGCATTACCATTATTTACAAAGAATTTTTGCCTGGGAAACGCTGGATATAAGCGATGAACAAATCGATTACGAAAACGTACAGTTCTACGATAATAAACAAATTTTGGATCTGTTATTGGATAGATCAATCGGTGTTCTATCGTTTATTGATGAAGCATCAAAACACGGTCACAACGGTAGTCACGTTATTGGTATTCATAATAATTAATTAATAATTAACAATTCTAATTAAAGTATGTTTAGATTATATCGAACAACATGAGGAACAGCATATTTCAGTTGAGACGCCCCATAAGTTCTCCATTGCCCATTACAGCGGCAAAATCACATACAATATCAAAGAGATGTCGTCAAAGAATCGCGACTTTCTTCCACCTGAAATCATCGAAACTATGCGCCTCTCTGATGATCCCATTGTTCGACTTTTATTCACAAATAAACTCAACAGAACCGGTAATTTACTAATACCGGACGATACGAATCAATCATCGTTGCGGAAACGTTACAATTATCAAACAATCAAATCGAAACGTTTAGAATTCTCGCAAATTCGAAAAATGCGTACGTCAATCTCCGTATTCAAATCAATCAGTTTGGAGATTTTGAAAGAACTATCAATCGGCAGCGGTTCGGGTGGTACGCATTTCGTTAAATGTGTCCGTACCAGTTTGAAGAATCTCCCCGGTGATTTCAATTACGAATTGATCCGGCAACAGATCCGTGCTTTAGCCGTTGTTGAAACGGCAAAAGCACGCCAGAACGGTTATCCGTACCGTGTTTCATTTCCTGAATTTTTGCGACGCTATCAATTCTTGGCGTTCGATTTCAATGAAACCGTCGAACTCACACGGGATAATTGTCGCTTACTGTTGGTGCGTTTGAAGATGGAAGATTGGACGATTGGGAGATCGCGCGTATTCCTCAAATATTACAATGAAGAGTATTTGGCGCGTTTGTACGAGTCGCATGTGCGGAAAATTATTAAAATTCAAAGTATTTTGAGGGGATTTCTAGCGAAATGTCGGGTGGCGCGTCAGATGAAAACCGAACAAGTTAAAACCGTTGCAAAAGTCACATCGAAGTCGCGATATCAGATGACAGAAGAGGAGGCCGCTGCTGTAATCCAAAAAGGTATCAGTGGAAATCAAGCGGATTCTGCAACGGATCTGAGTAAGATTCGATCCGGTGGAAAGTCCGCTATTGCGATTGTTGAATAATTGGTGGATTTTTCAGCTTATCGTGAATCCACAATTAAGCAGACTTATCCGGATTTCGCTAAAGATTACAAAATTTTGGACGACAACACTTGTAATTTCGTACGACCATTTGCGTTGCGTTGGCGTAATAAAAGCGTATTCCAGATTCTGCTTCAATATCGCGCTGCGAAGCTACAAGAAATGTTCAATTTTTGCCAACAGGTACATTTCTATAATCTCGCAATATTCCATGATACTTTACAGATTAACCAAGATGTTAGTTTGGAAAATATCAATGTGAACGCCCAACCAAATCTATGGTTAGGCAACAATAAATTAACAGTCCTGAAAGTACCGTTCCGTTTACAAGATATCCCGTTCTATAATACCAACATTATGTGTAACACACTAAAAAATCCTGATAATTCTGAACGGCACGATGATTGGGACACGCCGTACCGTTGGAGAGAATTGGTAACGCCGGAGAGTCGCCAACGGGTGGACAGTTTGAAGCGTAAAGATACGAAATTGACAGAATTACCGTACAATCGCGATCCTAACGTGCCAATTCGTCAACTCGAAGCTACCACTGAAGATGAAGATGAGGATGAAGACGATGAGAAAATCGAACAACGATCAACCACGAAAGGGGATCAAATTAAAGCAAATAAAAATCAAAACAATCAACGCAAACAAATGAAGCGAACGTTCACCAAACAGAAGACGATTGATGAGTGTGGGGTCAATTCAAATGCGAAATTAGCCAATAAAGATTTCGATTATATCAAATCGCCAATTGTTAATAAACCGAAACAGATAGATCCGGTACTGGAATTGAGGCAAATGGCTCGGAAGAATTCGTTGAGTAACGAGGATGATCCGCCGTTCAATTTTAAAGCTATGTTGAGGAAAACAAATTACCAGAAAGACATACCAACGAAGCCGATTATTGAAGATTTCAATAAAGTCAGCTTGAAGAAGCCCAAACGTGAAACAGAACATTTAGGGAAGATGGTTTCGATCGATCTAGCTCCTGGTGTTCACGTTGAAGGCATTGAGGTTGATCTATAAGCGGCAATTTATATATTCGCTTTTATTCTTTATTAATAATCAAAAAATATATATAATACAAAATGTTATTTCTTTTTATTCTTCTCTTTATTACTAGCTAGAACCTCTCCAGGCGCCGGATACGGCCGCTGTTGATACAAGACCCCAGACGCTGTATTATCCGCTCGAGTCTTATTGTTCTCCAGACCATCACTCCATGTACCTTGTGGTATATCCGAGTAGGCCGCCGGATCCATTGGATCAATAATATCGTCACGCCGCCGTTTATTCCGGTTATTGTGCCGTTCATCGCGACGACTTCTCCGTTCGTCTTTTTCACTACGTTCTTTCAGACGTTTCTCATCATCTGAATCGTTGCTATCTCGATCTCGATCATTGCTAACATTTTCGTTCTCTTGTAATAAACGTTTTTCGCGTAGTTTTGCAACGCTTTGCGTTTTCACCGATTTCGGATGGCGTGGCGGCAACCACGACACCAAATCGTTCTCCATATTCCAATAGTAATAGCGACCTCTGAAATTGATTGTTTATCAAATAGCCGATGCAAAACTGGCAACAACTTACACGCCTTTATCGAAAACTTCAGTCCAATTGTTCGGCAACGGGTATTTGTACAACAATTTCTGCATGTTTCGCATGTAACGCGGATCCGGTGTTAGGACACCTTTCCAGTGTGTTTCACACCACGCCGTACATTCGTGGTACACATTCCATTTGTTCGGACACGCTGACCAACCCTTATAATTCGCCTTTTTCGGGGGCTCCTGTTTCTTGGCTGTCGGTAAAAGTAAGGTTATGTGGGGTGGTAATTGTGAAATAAACGTAGTTAATTACATGTTAATAGGCCACGTTTTGCTAATTTCGCTGCTAAAGCTGATGGTAACGGCATTTTGTTTGGGAATTTAACTGTTTTCGAAAAAATCAATTTTATGCATCATAACCTCAAAATTGGCGTTTGTCAAATTTGTTTACGCGTGTGACTTTAGCCACAAGCGCAACTGGAATACGGCTGCGTTCAGAAATCGTTTAAGACTGCGTTCGGGAATGGTAAAATTTCGTAAATCTGGTTTATTGTATTTATTTTTAATAATTTTCCAACAAATTCTAGTTGATAAATTATTTGTCTACCTAAATAGATTGTTATTAAATAATACGTACTGTACATATTGATGAAATAACAATTGTTTTGAAAATATTAAATGGACAATATTTAAATACGACAAACTATGTACATTGTAGAAATAGTAAATTTGTAACTAGAAAAAAATGACGTGCATCTTTACTATTTTCAAAATAATGTGAGTTCATGATTTATTTATTATATTAAAAAACAAAAAAAAAACTAAAATCTGCACACACTTCCCACATATTTTAAGTTTTTTCTTTATCATATATTAAAATTGTTTCTTCACCGTCCACAAGTCGGTAAATTCACTCTGAAGAACGCATTCAATTCGATAAGACTTGCTAATATTAGGAAGACAGCATACATCAACAAACAGATCCGACCGACACGTTTATCCAATTGGAATTTATTCAAAGCGAATACAATATACAGCATCAATAGGGATGATAATAGCGATATAGCACTGTACTCGATTCCCGCCGAATTGATGCCAACCTTAAAAAGTATATACAATTGAAAAATACTTGAAAAACTATTTGCAATAATATTACCCAATGTTTGCCTGCAATAGTTGGCATGAATGTTGCTTTAATAAACCATGGCAGACCTAAACACAATAGAATATCGAATGTATTTGATCCTATTGAATTACTAATACCCATTGAACCATGACCTTGTTTAGCTACAATAACACTAGATACAGCTTCCGGGATACTAGTTCCTGCCGCTAAGAATGTAATCCCCATTACAGAATCGGGAATTTTCAACGTATCACCGATAATTGTAATCATCCATGCAACAACATACGATAACGATCCAATCCATATGATGCACATAATGAACGTTAACGGGAACCATTTCTTATATCTCGGCTTCTCACAGTTTGGTATTGTGAACAAAAAGACTAAATGTATCGGCCATATCAATATCCAAGTCATCTGTAATACACGATTCCAACAATTAAAAAAGATCGTATTGTTATCGGCATTTTTTTAGAATTCTACTTGAGTAAATTTACTTTGTCCTCCCGGCCATTTCCACAAATTATACGAGTCATCGTCATTTGTTATTGTATCGTTTGTTGGCTTATTTTTCGCATTCTCCTCATTATTCTCGTCATTCGATGCTTTAACAGAGCCATTAATATGTGCCGGTAATAATAAATGGGCCGGTTGTTCATTTGTTGCTGTCGCTGCAGTAGGTGGTAGTGCAACATTTACGTCACTGGCATCCTTGATTTCCTTATCCTTGTGCAGCTGGAGTGGTAGGTGCACCTCAGCCGCCTCTGGGGACAAACCCGACAACATCAACAGAAATATCCCGATTGTAGTTATGAATTGTGTGAAAACTACTCACCAATTGACTGGGATCTAGATTTAGGCTCGTGCGATCGATTAGAGTATCTACGTGCATTCCTTAAACCGCCTATAAAGTCTCCCAAGTATTGTGAAACTTGATCTTAAATCAAATACTCAAAACTTACCTCGAGCGCAACGTTGGATTGATTTGTCGAAATACATGATTAGAATATAAACAGTATAGAGTAGGACTAAGCATAATGCTTCATACCATTCAACTCGCTCATCATGGATGATACAAATCAATATAGAAACTGTAATACCGTATGCTAAACAATCGCGTGTCAACGGCCACCAATCTAAAGGAACTACTTCTACGCCACACTGAAATCACTAAAATTTCATAAAGTCGACAATGGCAAACAATGCGATGTTTATACCATGCCAGCACCGATACCACAACAGGCGGCAACAGCTAAAATATTAAAGACCGCCGATCCAACAATCGTTCCCACACCAATATCACCTTCTGTTATAAATGTGCCGATCACATTCACGAACAATTCAGGAGCTGAAGTGGCGGCTGCCATGAATGTTGCACCGGCTACATCAGCCGACATATTCAACGCTATATATTCCATAAACAAATCATCAAATTATACAATAAAGAGTTTCTATTAATTAGAAAATACCATGACATATCTTCTCGACAGCCGGCACAAAGAATTTATCACAGACAACTGCCAGGGCGACAAACAAATACAATGAAACAAGTACGTGGACAACGACGGCGCCGTCTTGACGTTCTTTTTCCGTGAAGAAGTCCCTGGGGAAATCGTCGATGGCTGGTGGTGTACAATTAAGTCCTAACAAACAAAAAAAAAAGGTTTTCAATTTGGTTAATTGTATAAAAAGTTGTTGTTGGTTTCTTTGTAATTGAGTTGATTTCGGAGCGGTTAATTCAATTGATATTAATGAGTTTTTTGAGTGCAAGTTCAACTCTATTGAGAGGTCAACATCATGGAAGCGACAGGCTCGTGCAGATGGAGATGAGGGCGTTTTTTTTTGTAGTTGAAGCAAGCAACAATATTCTCTACCACATTCTGTTTTTATTGGTCGCGATTTGATGTGTTTTTCAATTAAGAGATCTGTTCCTACATCTTTTGCAGTCTTTTGCACGGCAGGCGTTCATAAGCTTTGACCTGTTCAAGGCAATTCACGCTATTTAAAGAATCATTAAGCATGTGAATTCTGCCTGTCCGATTGACTTCAGCGGCACCACTTTTTCTTTGTTTTAGCACGAAGGCATTTTCACAGACAGCAAAATTTGTTCTTTGTTTACAGAGTGATTGCCTTGTAGATAAAGAAAGCGCACTTTTTCTGTAATATCACAGAAAGAGGAAACTGCCTGTTCAATTTTCCTAATATTAACCGAATTACTTGCACTTAATTCTTTGGCAATTCTTCCTAAACTCTTATCACTCAAACGTGGCGAAAGTGTGATCTTTCCATTCGTTATTTAGGTCGAAGGTCAACTATTTGCATAGAACGCATGCGGCTTCGTTCATTGGTGCGCTCAACTCCACTTAATGGGCAAAAGACAACTTTTCGCACTATTCTAGAGGCGCAATATGGATGAAGGCGAGCTTTGCGACAAGTGGAACACAAAAATTCAGAGAAACACTGCTTTATCGCATACTAAAGCTTTTGAATTTGACTACTTTTGCGGATTTATGTTCGCTCCAATTGTGCGAAATTAACGGGCTCAATTCAACCCCTTTTATTCCGCAGAAATCCATAAAACACACACACACACACAGACAAATTACAAACGTTGGTATTTAGTGGTGTAATCGTAAAATCCTAACAATTGGTCGCTCCTAGCCACATTATTATTATGTTTTAAAGTGGACACAATACGAAACAAAACCAAAAAAAAAATACAACAAAGCACTTTGACTCTATTGTTGAATAGATTTTCATTTGAAAATTTCAATTTAAATTCAATTTCCATCTTATAAACGCCGATCTACATACAATTTATTATCAAATTATTATCATCCTTGAAGTTATTATTCTATTCGTAACGCGTATTTCACCCGGATTTATTCGATTAATTAGCGATTTAATTTTACCTGAAATTCTTGTCGTCATTAGGAAGGCCAATTAATTTCTGTTCAAATTGCAGGAATCACTTCAAAAGCTATCGGTCTTTTGATGTAGAAAATATACAAACAAATAGCAAGGGAAACAATTAAAATTAACAATAATATAATCGGGATTTTCCAATAAAAACCAGTCAGTTATTAGAAATAAGTTTGAGTATTTATTAGTATTTGCAACTGATACCAGAATTTATGGTAAATTAATGCGGTTTTTTTATTATTATTAAATCGTATATATTTTGATTAATTTTTTGTGGTCTAATTGCCGTTGATTATTGTTTGTTGGAGGCGTCGTAAAGGTTCCCGTTTTCAGGACTTTCATGTCGATGAGATGTGCGTGCGTCCAAATTAGAACTAATCTCGTTTAATTGGTGTGTTCCTTTCTGTTAGTTGGTGCGCTCTCTTTGCCTATTCTATAGTATAAGTCGTTTAAAAAAAAAAGTCTAAATAAAATTGAAAGACGCAGCCTTTTGAGAGTAATAACTACAATCGAACAATCATTCACTTAGTATAAAGGAATTTAAACAAGTTAATTCAGTCCACTGTTCACACAAAATGACAATGACAACAAACGACGACGACGATGGTAAAAATTGACATCTTCATGATGTCGGAAAAACAATTTCCGCTCCACGATCATCATCATCATATCAATTTAGACTCATTCTTTTTTTTTGGTGTGTGCGTTATTTATCTTGATTGATATGGCCCCACAATTATTATTGATTCGAATTGAATTGAATCGATCTTAATTTATCGACAATGAACAAATTGAGTAAAATAGTGTTATTTACCTGATGCCAGCGTTTCAAAATCCATGTTGCTGTTGTTGGCGGTGGTGATTGTGGTGGTAGTTCTTCTCTGCAATCACTGATTTGACCCCCGCCCCTCGCACACAATGATGTTGTTGATGGTGGTGCTGATGATGATGATGATGCTACTAGTGACAATCATCTGCTCTCTCAACTATACTGGACACTAATATTGGGCATTTGCTAATGTCACACACACATATATACAGAACAACAATACATACGTGTCTATATAGTATATAAGAGTTAAATACATGTTGTTTTGTTGTTATCTTCTATACTCCAACTAGCTTATTGTCCGTATGGTTTCTACAATTTAGATCTCGTAAACAACACCTACGTCCTGTATGAGATTGTGGTGTTAGAGTGGTGGTTTGTTGTTAATTAAACGACAATTTTATCCTTTCAAAGGACAATCATCGCAACGGTAAACGGGTAATATACGATTTGAATCAATAAGATTCATTGCATTTTTTTTTTGGGTTTTAAAAATCGGTAGAAATTAAGCGTTGCGCCGCTCATTATAATTCTAAACTAGTCGTCATGATGACCTTTAATTTCGTTAATTCTCATAAGTAATGTGGTTAGTCAACTGTAAATTAAATTGATGCTGCCGATTCTTCCTGAATTATTAATCAGTGAAATTAGTCGTAATCATTTCTAAAGTTTCGTTTGTAGTGAGCGTTCAAACGGTTTTTTTATGTTTATGATGTAATAAGAAGACATCTAGTATCTTTCTTCACTCTAGCCGCATGGTTACGTTAGACGGAGATGTCAGATGTCCTCTAATGACATCAGTGTTTTGATTTAAAATAATTGTGTTAAGGTTTGCGAGTTTGTTTTGTTGACTTTCCCTATAATTCCTGCTAAAGCTAAATATTTTTCTTGGATGCTTGCCTTTCCCATCGATAATATCGTTAGTTAACTAATTTTTGACCATACTATGTCGGCGAAAATCATTATAGCCACAACGATGATAGCAGATGTTTGGCATGTCGTAGGTTAATTCTTACATACTTAATGGATGTTATACCAAAAACGTCACTAAGGGTGGATGGAATGTACAACTCCATTTTATTATTTATTTTTCTCTATTTTCTCTCTATCTTGTTTTGTGGGTGCAAACGGAAATTTTCCTATGCACTTAGATGGTTTGTCCATCCTGTATGTATTGCATTTGAAACAGGAACAGACTGTGTTCCCACCAGTTTACATCAAATTTCAATATAAAAATTAATCTTATAAGGCACCGATCGCCCGATGCGTCGATCCGGCCCTGCACCCATCTCACTCAAACTTCTTCAATTATTAAAATATTCGTATCCAATCTTCAAGCACTTAAACTAGGTCACTAAAAGTCCTTAGGTGCTTAGGTGACCTAGTTTAAGTTCTTGGAAATTGGATACGAATATTTTATAATTGAAGATGTTGTAAAAAGTGGACGCATGTGCTGGAACAGTCTGGCCTGCTGAAAAATTCAGATAGATTCAAATAAAAACCAATGTTTAATTGGAAGTTATTGGAAGTTATTGTAAGCTATTGTATCTTTGAAATAGGAATTCCCAATACTTATAATCTACAATACATACTGATAATTTCCAATACATTTTTTAGCTGGACATTCATTGCATTTTCCGATCCACATAGATCTATCAGGATTCTTAATGGAACTTAACATTTTCTATCGGACTTTTTCCACAGGGTGTATATATATATAGATTTAATAATCATGTAAAAATAATGTTGAATATTTCTGGTGCTATTCAATGCAAAGTTATGGAATTTATAGGAATATAAATCAATGTTTTAAGTGTTTGAGTTTGTTCTCCAAAAAAAGTAGAAGCAAATCTCCAGTGTCAGAGTTACAACTCCGTGACATTTTCAAATTCATTACAATATTATTGGTAGTTGACAATTTTTTCCGAAGCTTGTTTGCCAACATTTGGCGGAACTGTTGACTTTGTCAAGTACAGTTGTGGAGAATATCATCATTTTGTCTTCGTAAAAATTGTATTCAATTTTGTTGAATAGCAACCGGGAGTCCCCGAAAAATAAGTTGTTGTTATAATCTTTGATGTTAGAGATTCCTCCGATTCTTGGTTAAAAAAGCCTGTGCCTTGCCAGTGTTGTCCCCACATAGGAAAAAGAAGCCTTCCCAACGTCTTTGTCGAATAGCTCAAGCTGCAAAACACTCTTCACCTCTTTCACTGTAGCAGATTTTCGTCATTTACATGAATATTGTCGCTAGATCGACATAAATCTCTCCAAAAATACTTGATCCCTAATAGGGCATCAAAACAACAAAGTTCGAGCGGCCATTGAGACAGAATGGGGAAAAACGTTGTTAGATAATAGTCAATAGCACGTCTGATAAAAATTGTGGGAAAATATCGCCCAAAGTACTGATTAAATTTTGTAATCTTGGACGTGATAATTTGGCAATCAATTAAACAAATACTGAGTCACGATAAAAGCGTAGGTATTTTTTGTTGTACTTTCCCGGCATCAACTGTTTATATTTAATTTGCATTGATCCTTTATCAATTTCAAAAATTTGTTTTTTTGTCCGTTGAATTTTTCATATTCTAAGTATTGCTTAATAAACTGTTATATTCAAATTAGTTACAATGGAACAGTTTTAATCGAAACGATATTATGTAAGTTCCATTAGAAGTAATTGAAGACATTCGTTAAGACCTTATCTTATCATTAATATGTAATCAAAGCAACTCTTTATTTATTTGATAAAATAGAGGAGTTCCGTAAATAGCCTTGCAACTTTTATTACGATTTTAAGATTGGAGGGCCTTACTGATTTTAACAAACGAAGGCGAAGTGGCAAAGCGCAAAGATCTTTATGTGCAATAGGGTGAGCCAAAATGACTAACCTATCAAATTGATGGTCTCAAAAGGGCCTATATGTTGAAAAAAAAATTCTCCCATTGGTAAAAGTTTTTAGCTCAATTTTAAAAGGTGTCGGTGGCTATTTGAAATTTCCCATTTAAATAACACGCAAAAGAATTTTTGTCCATTAAAAATGCTATAACTTTTGAAACATTTAAGATACAAATTTTATTCAGGCATATTCTTGTAGGGCATTAAATTCTCTAAGAAATGCTTCAAAGTTGATTTTTTAACTCAAAAATTCGTATACTTACGGGCTATGAAAGTTGATGAAAAACAGATGTGTTTAGTTTATAGCTATTATGGAAATTTTAATTAAAAATGTTATAACTTTTGAACCGTTTGAGATAAAGATTCTATCCAGGCATATTCTTATATAGGGAATGTTGAAAAAACATATCTATTTTTGATCAACTTTCATAACCCGTAAGTATATAAATTTTTGAATTAAAAAATCAACTTTAAAACATGTTTTTAGAGAATTTAATGCTCTACAACAAAGGCCTGGATAAAATTTTTATCTCAAACGGTTCAAAAGTTATAGCATTTTTAATGGACAATTTTTTTTTTAATGGGAAATTTCAAATGGCCAGCGACACCTTTCAAAATTGACCTAAAAATTTTTCCAATGAGAGAATTTTTTTTTCAACATAGGCTCTTTTGAGGCCATAAATTCGATAGGTTAGTCATTTTGGCTCACCCTAATCTGCAAGTACTAAAAAGCCGATTTAATATAAAGCAAATTTTGAGTCCAGGCTTGACAACTGTGAATAAATTAGAAATGATGGAGACAAGCTTTGTTATCCCGCAACTTTTGAAGTTATATCGTGAGACGGACTCTTCTTGTACATGCCAATAGGTTTGACATCGTTTCTTCGGACACCGTCTTCTTGTTAAAGACATCTAGTTTTTGCCCAGGGAAATTTGCTCGACTGCGACTTGCGATGTCCTTTCTTGAGAGAACATTAACGAAATTGTTGTTTTGTTTAACGAAATTCGCAAATATTCACCTCTGTATGCGTACTTAGAAAATGTATTTCCATTAGGAAGATATAAATCAACGGAAGCCTGAAACAATATGCGGATTGATTAAAATCGAGTATAATTTAGAAAAAAGTGCTTATTACTCGAGTAATAATAAGAGGGATCCCTCTTAAATTTGTAATGAAATATTTTAAGTGAATATTATATTATAGTCGTCCAAATTCTATATTGATTTTATGCTCGAACGACTCAGTGTGCACTAGATTTATTACAAATTTTAATAAGGAATGTAGCGAGGATACAACTATCTATGGATACAACTATCTGTAAATTTATTTAGGGAAGCAATAAAGTTCGAAACATTCATTGTTAAATTCTACCAACAAATCGGAACTTTATAAAATCGTTGGGCCGTAAAATCGGTACAGAACTTGGTCCACTATGCTTATAGTAATTTCCCCTTTTTATTGGGAAGCAACTACGGTTTACTGTGCAGTTTCTGCTTTCATCTTTATGCGTTCTTTTTACTGTACGATCTCCTTTTACAGAGCAGCTCTAAAATTTTACTGTGTAATTGCTATTTCTACGGCACTGTAGAAATCAACAATTTTCAACCGTTCTGATCAAATTGATTACACTAATTTGCAATACAACAATGCGAATAACAAAGTAAATAAGTCAAAGGACGAGAAATTCCGTTATTTGTTTAATTATCTGATCTTTATCTCGCCTATTGTTTCAGAACAAATCAAAATAATTGACGTAGTTTTGTGCGTCCATGATGTCGATCTCTAACGTAAGTAGGTATGCGTAAATCGATTTTTAGAAAGAAAATAGACCGTTTTTAAGACCGCAAAGAAAATCAATTGCAATCCTCTCACATTAATAATAGCTTAATGTGGACACGCCTTTTGAACAATTAAACGGTCGTCAGTCGCGTGCCACTCGCTCCCATGCAGTTTACACGTGCACGCAATTGATAAATGCAAATTGATTCATTTCTATTTCCATGGGTAAAAGCGAATTGAACACAATGTTGATAATCAACGGTCGTTAATCTTCAAATGCACATAGAGCAAAACACCCAATCACCCAAATAAATAGCGTTTACACGCTATCAATAAAAATCGAATTGGGCGAGATAAGAGCAGTGGTGTTCGTAATAGCGTCTCGGATATGATCTCGAAATTTGATACAATTTTAAGGGCATTTGGACTTTCCAAGAAGTATTTAGGTGCTAGCGCAGTAGTGGATTTGCGTTACCGCAGGTCAGTGTCGAATTTATGCAAATTTCACACGAACACGGGCCCGATTGATCAGCTCAAAACAGGACAAATTCCCCAACCTGTTCGGTAAACAAAAATCGATTACGTGAGCGGTTCGATTTCCAATCGATTCGCACCTGTTTTTGTCGAAATGAACTTTATCTAATCAGTCGAGTTGTATGATTTAAATAAATCTCAATAGATCGCAAAAATCTACGAAATACCTTAATTTTTCATTAGAAATAGAACGAATCACGATCGACGTCTTTGATATTGTTTTTCTATGCTGTGATTGTCGAGATTACGTCAATTTCCCAATCAGAATTTTTCCGTTATTGACACGATTTGGTAGGTATTATTTATAATCGTTAATATAGAGATAGATAACAATTATGAAAAGGGATGCTTGTATTTATTACAATACAAATCACATCGAGAGCTTTATTATTTCCAACGCATCAACTAGTCAAGATTGCGTTTGAGAAAACATTGAACTTGTCTTTTTGTGAAATTTTTCCTTTAGTTGATCGAAGTTTTTTGCTCAACAACAATCATCCAGCCGTTGTGCAATTCGTGCTGTTAATATTCCGAGTTTTTTTTTTCGGTAATCAATCAAGTGCCAAAGTGAAACTTTTCGGTTAAGTTGTCGCAAACCAATTAAGTGTTAAATGGCAAAACTGCTTAGGACTAGAAAAACATTATTAGGCTTAAAAATCGTTTGTATCCTGACGATCGTTTTAACATACAGTTTAATTGGCATCATTTCAAGAGATTTAAGCAACGATGCTGGTAAGTCGTCAACAATTCTCGTTAATAATTGATAAATATTATCAATTAATTGGTGCAAATTTTGACAAATCTCTTATCAATTATTGTCGGCCTGAAATGAACCAGAAATTTTACATATCAAGCGGGCACGATGTGTTGATGTTAGTCAATCATCCTTCAATCTAGCGGCGCAAATTCGATTTGATTACAAAAGGGCTCTTGAGATTAATCGAATCGTTGATAAGGGGTTTTTTCGAATTGACGCGATCGGTCGGGAGTAAAAAAATAACCGGCCACTTAAGCGAAATCAACAAAAAAGACTCATTCTTTGTTAATCAATTAAAAAAAAAATTATGTTACACAATTTTTATTTGTATAAATTTATTGATATTTGTGGCATTGATAAGAATAATGGAAAATACCGCGTCTATAAATAGCGTTGGAGATTCTTAAAAAAAAAATAATAATAATATCAACCCAATGTATACCTATGGAAAAAAACGTTGATTTCTGTTTGTAGAAGACAAACGATGGACCCAACGTCGCCTGCAAAGCATACAACCGGAAAACAATGGTAACTGTACACCGGCTGCAATCAATGAATTTCCCAGTGATGGTCTGACACGTGAACAACGCCAACATGGTTGGATTCTAGTGCATGTTGTGATTTGTTGTTATCTCTTCGTGTTATTGGCGGTCGTTTGTGATGATTATTTCGTACCGGCTATTAGGCGTTTCTGCGACAGTAAGTCGAATTCGAATCGATTTTAGATTAGTTAAATCGTTTATTTTCATTTTTTTTTGTAGCTTTACATATCAAAGAGGATATTGCCGGTGCCACATTCATGGCAATGGCCAGTTCCAGTCCGGAATTATTCATAAATTGTGTGGGCACTTTTGTTACAGAAGGTGATATTGGTGTCGGTGCTATTGTTGGCTCAGCTGTTTTTAATGTATTAGCTGTGCCGGCCTGTTGTGGACTCTTTGCAAATATGGTTTGATTTATACGATCCATTTATATGTAAATAAAATGTTTTGATTTGAATCGTTTCTAGGTGGTCGATCTGGATTGGTGGCCAGTTAGTCGGGATAGTATGATGTATGGTATTTCGGTAGTAATGTTGATTACGTTCCTACAAGATGGACGGATCTATTTCTATGAGGCTTTAACGTTGATTTTGTTGTATATTGGATATATTTTAGGTAGATATTAGGGTATTAGGCAAGATGTCCCTTGTTCCCTTTTGCAGTTTTCTTAGTCGTTAAAATTCCATCAAATTTTTTGCTATTATTTGAAAGAAGAATGCTTGAGAGATCCAGAGGCGCCGTAGCATTCTGATGTTTAATTATAAAATATAGCTCTACTCCTAACAAAAACATCGTAGAGACTTAATGTAATCGCTGCCTCCTACTAACTCATGGAAGAGATGTTAAAATCAGTGCTTTTTATACGACTTTCCCACCAATTCTCTGTGGGTGCTTTTATAATCTTCTTTTACGTACGATTTGGCATCTTACAATTGGGGCTAGAAAGTAGCTTTTTTATACCCAAAGTCACTTATTTCGATCTAACTTGTCGTGTAAAAGGCTTACAATCTACCAACTTCTTAAGTAAATTATAACAGGACAACTAGCCAAAAGTGAGCCTGATATGGTTAATAATTTTGAAAAGTGTATCTGTGAGGATCATAAGATGCAGTGCAACACACAATATTTGAGTGCGCGGCACCGCGAGAAAACTCCAAATCCCATCCTTTTGTATTTGTTTTTTTGCTGAAAAAGAAGAGAAGATTGCCACTTGAATGAGCTGGTCAAGCAAATGCTAGCAGAGGAAAAGGAGTCGAAGAAATTATTAATTTCAGATTTGGTGCAGCGTAGAATTCCGCGTTAATTTCTATAAGCGCGGATGGTTCCCTTTTTTCGTTTTTAGGGAAATCTTAGAAGGCCCGAACCGAAAGGTGCCGGGGCCTGGAAGTTTGTTTCTTCTCTATTAATTAGAGTCATTAGGTATTTATGACGAAGAAAAATGATGAAATCGCTGGGTCCATATCCATCTTCTCTTTACCAAAATTTGGGTGGTTTTGGGATTTCTAATGAGGCTCGTTAAAAGCGAATTTTCCAATTCGTTATCTCTAACGGCAGGTTTTTACTGGTCTTGCGTTAAGTTGTCCGTCGAATCACAACGATGTTGAAGATGTTTTATAGAAGTTTGAAAAATGCCCTTTTAGCCTGATACGATAAAACTCCATAATCTACATCATTTTGCCCACCCTAAGGTTCAAAGAGTTAATCACTGTGATCCGTTCTCAATTATGTTTCATCCCCATAAAGATTACAATTTTTTTTGCATGAGTTAGAGTGGGAAATGCATTCTTTCTATTGCTTTTAGTACTGTCTGTTACCGTCTTAAACGTACAGTTGTCAACTTGTGCACCGATACGTTTTTATTACCCGATGAAAAAAGTTTATATATAAATTGGAGAGAGAAAATGGCCCGATCCAATTGTATAGAAATTGTATATAATTCTAAATAATTATATACAAGTTATATATAATCAGATATATTTATGTATATACGATTAAATTTGAAAATTGACTAGGTAATCTAATTATACACAATCCTATATTTACTTATTCAATTTATTAATAATAATACACTGCATTTTTAAATAACATTTTGGGTAACAAAATAATATCTTCCGGTTTCCAAGTATTCATGCCTGTCGCGACGCAATAATTTTCCCAATTTTCTTCGAAAAATTTCACATTGTCGTACATATCACCCTTTTCTATCTTCAATGGTGATGGAACAGGCACATCTTATTTATGAGGATTTGTTTGTCGTAATAAACGATTCAATTCAATTCAATTTGCTGTTGTATCAACGCCTCTAACATTTTTTCTGCCATTTTGAACAATTTTTAATGAGGTTTTTATTCACTAATGTTCTTTATATGGTTCACACTTCTGACACCATGTTATGTTTTGTAACATTTATAATACAAACACTTAGTTCTTTTATAGTTTTATATTCATATAAAGTATTATAATCACAAAAATAAACAATATGTAAAACCATTTATCGCAAAGATGGCTGGTGTACGACTTGCCTTGACTTGTATATGTTAAGCTGTCTTTGACTCGCGCATGCGTAACTCATAAAATTATATATAATTGTATACAATTATATACAATTAATGAGATTAACAATTGTTAGCTTTTCTATCATTACCATTAAAATTTAAAAAATAATAATTAATTGAACTAAGATATATTCATATATAAAACTTCTAAAAAATATAATGAGATTATATATAACTGTATACAATTATATATAGTTATATATAATTGGATATAGTTTATGTACATACAATTACAAAAAATTGTATAGAAGTATATATAATTGTATACAGTTATATATAATCTTTTTTCATTGGGTACTATTTCTTCAAGGATTGAATACCTTAAGAAAAACTTTCATGTGTTCTCACTTACAATATTAATAAACCATAATTTCGAGTGAAAATTCATCCGAAAAATTGTTTAGTTTTTCCGAAAAAATGAGTTGAAATTTTACGCATTTCTTAAGCAACAACATTGAATGAAATTTATAGGAATGGATTTCTCTGTTCTATATCTTCATCCATTTTCCAGTAAATACATTTACTTGTTTTTTATGAATTTATTTGGGAAATGAATGCCGATCTTGGAAAAAAATTCATGCAGACATCAAGCCCATTATCAACTGTAATCGGCATAAATTTGCTTGAATTCTGTTAATAACCAAAGTAGAAAAACGAAAAATTTCATTGAAATTCGGTCAGATGTTGCGTCTTTTCGGAAAAACTTTCATCTGAGATTAGAGACTAATAATAACATTGGAAACGAGTGGAAAAACCAACGATGCACAAACTCGACAGCAGGACGTTGTCAGGATTTACGCAGAGTTACTGTGCATGGATTGGGAACTACCTGTTGGCATAGCAACTAGACTAGACGCATTAGAAAAACTCTAAAAAATCCTAGATTTATCGCCTTTGCATCAGATAAGCAAATACATAGATAATCCATTTTTTATGTCTGAACAAAGTTCATGTCTACTTAGATAGTTTAAATGAAAAATTTTACCATATTTCTTAAATTCCAGTTATGTGCTTCAATACACCATTGATGAATATGATGAATCGTCTAATAGGAAAATGTCGCCGTAAAGGCCACTATGTGGAAATTCTAACTGAAGCCACACCATTATTGAACACCAATCCAAAATGTAATGGTGTCAACGAAATTCTGGATACTGGTGTAACATTAAAAGATTGTGAAGATTTAGAAGAATCAACAAATATATGGCAATGGCCATCGGAACAATCCAAAAAACAACAATTCTGGTGGATTCTAACATGGCCAATATCACTTCTATTATATTTAACCACTCCCGATTGCCGTAAATATCCCAAATTGTTCGTTTTAACCTTCATCATGTGCATAATATGGATTGGTGGTACAACATATTTAATATCCTGGTTGATTACAGCTATCGGTAGGTGGCTTGCAAAAGAACAATCTAAAAATAGGGGAGATTTAATTGGAAATTTGCTTAATTTAGGTGATACTCTAAACATTCCGGATTCGGTGATGGGTTTGACATTCCTAGCGGCCGGCATGAGTGTACCAGAAGGCGTTTCAAGTGTTATCGTAACGAATCAAGGTTGAAATCCGATTTACGACAAAGAAACAAAACGATAGTAGTAATCCACGACAATTTCAGGTCATGGTTCAATGGGCATAGCCAGTTCGATCGGTTCGAACACATTCGATATTCTACTATGTTTAGGTTTACCATGGTTGATAAAAACAGCGATGCAATCGAAAACTAGCGGACGGAATTGGATTAAAATCAATTCATCTGGCTTAAGTTACAGTGCGATTTCGTTATTATCAACATTAGTCATGCTTTATCTAAGCATTGTCTTTAATAAGTTCAAGTAATTATAACCACTAATCTATAAAAAAAATCCTAGCGCTATCTACACTATTATCACTCAGGGTCATTTTAGACAGTTGTGTTATCAGTGGAAATGCACGCTTCATAATCATGCTGCCATAATTGCCGTATTTTGGTATTTTAACCGGACGAATGCGGTAAGGATGCCAAAATAATGCGATTGTTGCTACAGCTTGTTTGGTGAGATTTCATGGGTGGCAAAACTAGCGATTGCCAATGGGTTTTTAATGGGTTAACCCAGAGGTTCCCAAACTTTTACGGTTTGCGGCTCCCTAAATAATCAGATTTTTTCCGCGGCGCCCTCAATACATCAGATTTTTTTCTAAAGTTTTGACTTTCTGGAAAAATTGGAAAAGTTACCTTTTTTAAAAGCGCAAAATTTCAAGAATTGGAAAATTGAATATTTCGCGGCGCCCTAATGACAGCATCGCGGAAATCACTGGGTTAACCCATACGAACAGATCGTTGATAGTTTTGGTTTAAATTAAGCGATTTTGGCATCATTGCAGTCCTATTTCATAGTGGTGGTAATGGCTTAAGTTATTGCCACAGTCATTGCTTTGACTTAAGTGTCGTAAGACTCTATTTGTCGTTTTTTTAAATGCAATTCTGATAAGAATATAGCCTCATTTTGGCTTTAATCGCCGGAAATTGCAGTAGTAGCCTGTACTTAAACACATCTCTCTCAGCTGCATAATTATCTCTCGTCTTTTGTTCTCCCACATTTACCATTCACAAGCCACGCCTTCAGACGGGCAAAGTTGCATGAAATGGCCTATAAAAAAACGGTGCACGTGGAGTGGACGATTTGTATTTTTTTGGAACTGTAGAAAACGAGAGCCGCCCGAAATTGTCGTTGTTCTCAGTTTTTGCTTGTCTTTTTGTTTTTTTTTAATGCTAATCCAGATTTACAGAAATATATCAGCTTTGCAAATGTATCGTTTCGCTTTACAGTGCGAGTTCTCTCGTAACATTTGGATTTAAAGTAAGATCCGACGGGGAAAAGTTTCTTCACTAGTGTAGATGACGATCTACATGGAACGATTGTAAATAATTTGGCATTTTTGTTGCAGATTGAATTGGAAAGTTGGTCTAACATGCCTGCTAATGTATGTGGCTTTTCTCACATTGGCTTCATTGATTGAATTGAACATATTTTTCGTGGTTAATCTACCGACGTGTGATCGATAGACGATTAATCAGAGAGCGAGAAAAAAACTTCATTTTGAAGGATTATCTTCTAGTACTGGGTACTTGTAGAGACTGAATTTTTAAAATAATCAATAGATTAACCTTATCAAATTGTAATTAACTGAATTTAATTGAATAAAAATACAATTCTAGTGGAACCAGAATTTTTTCATTATCGCCTGTAAAAGTGCTTATAATAACAAGTGAAAAAACAACAAAATAAAACGATAGAAATTACGATAAGGACTTTTATAGAATAGAACGATAAGTGGCACAAACACGATAATAAAAATTGTGAACGCATATTTATTGGTGTTTGTAGAGCTTGTCCGAGGAATTTCGGGAAAACTGAGTTTCCCCGTAGCCAACTTGGAATTTTTCCCCCAAACAACCGCCACTTTTCAACAAATCCATTTAACAAATCGTGTAATTAGGTAAATGTTGAATAATTCAACGCTAATTCCCCCCAACCTTGACTGTAGTAGCTTTTTTAGTTTCGACGTAATCGCAATGGAAACAGGTTTTCCCGTAAAAGACTCAAATAGTTGTTGACTTTTCTCTCTCGTTTATCAGTTTAGTTAAATTCCCCTGGTAAATTTTTTGTTTTTTGATGCTAGATAGTTTTCAACAATATAAAACCGCAAATCAAACAACTTTCTCGGTATGCCTCGGCACAATTTTGCATTTTTAATTCGCGATTTGATCGAATGAATAAAACATCGCCTGTAGATGCCGGAGAAAATCCCCAATTGATCGAAACGCATTGGGAAATGATCGATTCTTTGACGATGACGTCGGGAATTCTTCAAAAATTACACGTAATTATTTAAAACAAATTCTAACGAGTCCATTATCGACAGTCGAAATCTATTGTCTGTACGTTTTTGTTGTCGCTAGAAAAATTTCACTATGTACTTCAATTAACTTTTTTTTATATATATTATTTTTTTAAATACACAAGTTGAGTGTGTACTCTCAACCGAGAGGAGGGGGCGGACATTTCGAATTATCACACAAACAATATGATGATAATGTGTGTATAATCTTCGACATTGGTAATTATATACCTATATATAGGTATAATTATTTGAGACGTGATTGAGTGATTTCGTGATCCAGACTTCGGGGGTGTTCATCAATTATTTGTAAGTCGGTTTTAATTTTTGTCAACCCTTAAATCAGCCCTTACTCTCTATTTTCGGTGGAATGAAGACTGGCCATCGTGGATGAAATGAAGACGTTCCTATTCTGTTTAATTGCTCTCATCAATTTCATTGTCATTAATGGTGAGTTGTTTTATTTATTTATTTATTTATTTATTTTTTTGTGATTAATATTAATCCACAACGCGGATGTTTTTAATTTTCAAATTATTTACAAAAATCTTTCATCACTCTTTTATGATAAATGTCTCAATTCTGGGCTAATAGAGCTTGTAAACATTTGATGAAGGTTGCAGAGCAAACTGTCTGCCATAAAGATGTCTATCTAATCATTGGCTTGTTGATATTTCCAATAATCTCATCCAATGATGAATAATTTATTTTATTAACAATAAGGTCTTCTATTGTTGATTTATTGTTGTTGTTGTGGGATTATTTTAAGAATTATTCGTTAATAGTTATCGTTCAGATAAGATTTCTATCTGTTGAGAGAGTGAATGAGAATGAGAATCGTGCATAGATAAATCGGTTCAATGTTGTTCGATTGATTGAGGGGATTTCGTAATTTCCTTATTGTTCGTTTTGTTTTTATGCAAATCTAAATCGTCCCTAAGTGTTTACTTTTCGGTAATTACGTAATGTTTAGGGGACTCTCCCGCAATTGACTCTTTTTATCAGCACAGTTTGATTGCGTTATTTATAGATTGAAAGCTCTTTAGATCCGATTTACTTCACTACAGTGCTTAACATTGTACAGGAGCGGCATACAAGTGTAATAGAAATGCCGCTACTGTAGATTAACTCTTGAAAAACCTCAGTTTTTGCCCTGATTCGTCCCGTTTCTGGCTTCTGTTTTGATTATTAGTTTGACTGTGTCATTTACGGAGTGACAATTGTTTAGGCTGCATTTACTTCACTACAGTGGTCTTCAAATTAACTACTAACTGTGCTAGTTCAATTTAAATTTAATAAGAATACGAACTCCAAATAATTTCTTAATATCTCCAGATATCATCCGACTGAATGTGGGAATGAAATGCCGCATCTGTATATTAAACCTGGCAAAATCGAAGTCTCTATGATTGACCCCTTTTGCCTCAATTCGTCCCTCCTTGGCTTCTGTTCTGGTTTTCAGTTCAGATGTTTAGGTGCTCTCCCGCGAGTTACTCTTCTGTTAGCGCAATTTGATTAGATTATGTAAGGCGTGAAATTATTTATGCTCGATTTGCTTCCCTACAACGGTCATCAAATTACTGACTATAGCGTGGACATTGTGCGGGAGCGCTATTTCAACTTAAATTTAATGAGAACGCAAACTCCAAATAATTTCTTAGTATTTCCAGATACCTTCCGATTTAATACTGGAAGAGATATTTGGATGAAATGCCGCATCTGTATATGAAACTTTGCAAAATTTCAGTCCCTGTAGTTGACCCTTTTGCCTCAATTATTCCCGTTTTGACTTGTATTTTGCTTTTCAGTCCAAATGTTTAGGCGCTTTTCAATCAGCGCAATTTGCCTGAGTTATATATGGAGAGAAAGTTTTTTGAGCCCGATTTACTTCACGACAGTGGTCATCAAATTACTAACTGTAGTGTGAACATTGTTTAGGAGAGACTCTTCGGCTTAAGTTTTGTAAAAACGCGAACTGTTAATTTTCTCAAAATCTTCCGACGCCTTAATGTTGGAATCAATACTTGAATGAAATGCCGCATCTGTATACAAAATCTCAGTCCCTGTTGTTGATCTTTTTCGCCCCGATAGATGTTGTTTAACTGTTCTCCCGTAAGCTCTATCTTGACTGGGTTATATATGAAATGATAGTTTTTTTAGGCCCGATTTACTTCACTACAGTGTTTATCAGATTACTGACTATAGCTTGGATAATAGGAGCGACCGTTCAGCTCGAGTTTTATCAAAAAGCGTACTCTTTGTTTTGAATTCTCTGAGACCTTCTGATTTAATGTCGCAAGGACTGCCTGAATGAAATGCCGCATCTGTATATTAAACTTGACAAAATCGTATTCTCTGTGATTGACCCATTTTGTCTTGATTCGTGATACTTTACTATGAAATTAAGTCACCTTGATCGTTTTCTCAGTAAATTTACAATCGATATATCGATTAATAGCGTACACTTCGTCCACTCGAATCAACCGACTTGACTTTGAATTTATCACTCTTGAAGCTCTGTAAATATAGAAAGATTTGATTGGGTTTGTGTTGCAATAATTGTGCATTTCGAAGGGGAGTTTAGTGGCGATTTGTTTGCAATTTGGAGACAAGTCGGCTGAATCGCCAGCAACCTGGTATAGATCGGTCATTTCCACATTAACAGAAATGTTTTCAAATTAACGGCAATTTACATATTTTAAATAAGAGTTTTGCATTAAATTGCTCTAGAAATAAACAAATTTATTGTCGTCTCTTGTATGTTTTTTGAACCATTTTACAACCGATTTTGTTGTCAAGTAATAACGTGAAACTTTCCAATTAAGATCTTAATAAAATCCGTCTAGACTGGCTTACGAATTTTTTATGAATTTTTCGGGAAACAACAAGCGCTAATGAAACTAAATCGAATTTCTATCAATTATTAATACAATTTCCTCTATCGATTTTCATTTATATAGAAGTTCGAATCTCTAGCTAGTAGTTGTATGAACGTTTATAAATCAACAACACAATTCAGTTTCATGTTTGTTTTGTTGTTTTGTTGTTTAGGTGCAACAACGAGAATTCTACGAAATTCTCCACCGACCAATGATACTAATCGAACAACAACAACACCCCATCAATTGCACCACCGCAGCGTACTTAGCCTATTTTGGATACCGAAGGCATTGGAAGCGAACGAATCATTTGAGTTCTTTTACGAGACGAAAACAGACGACGATTCGGATTCATCAGATGAATACCCCCATGTCTTGTCCGATGATGTGTTGCGTAAGGGGGCGATCGTTTTGGTTTTCCTAATTGGTGTCTATTGTTTTACACTATTGGCGATTGTGTGCGATCAGTATTTTTTGCCGTGCGTTGAGAAAATCTGCATCTATCTCCATTTGTCGCCGGTAAGAATTTTTGGTTTGTTAATTAGAATTGTAAGATAAAAGCAACGCGAACTCGTTGAATTTTTCATGAGGGATTTTCTTGAATAAAACACGAATCGATTCGATACCGTTGATAGGACAACTGAATTCTATTGGGGATGTCGTATTAATTCTACTCGGTTCTGTGAACAAAATTCGTACTTTCAGGACGTTGCAGCCGCAACATTCATGTCGGTCGCCACATCTTGTCCGGAACTGTTCGTCAACATCATCTCAACATTTATTGTACATAGCGATGTGGGCGTTGGTACCGTTGTGGGCTCATCATTGTTCAATGCTCTTGGTGTGGCATCTTTGGGCAGTTTGGCGGCACCCCATGTAAGCCACAATTCCTATCCAATAATCGTTTAATTGAAATTTTATGTGTCAACAGGCCGTCCAGTTGGATTGGTGGCCGCTTACCCGTGACGTAATCATTTACATATGTGCCGTCTTATTATTGATAGTGATAACGTATGATGGCGTTATCTATTGGTATGAGGGCCTTGTTTTGTTTATTGTCTATTTTCTTTACTTTATTTTGATGTTCCAAAATGATCGAATATCGAGATTTATTAAGAAACTAGCGAAACGAATGAAACGCAAAAAGGTGTACGTTACGAAACAAAACAACGATATTATAACAAATAACAATAATAATTGTAAAGATAATAATGATAAAAATGAATACGATAATATCGACGATAACGATAGTGTTCATCGAGTATCGCATTATGGCTCGTACATTGAAGGAACGCCTCAGGTCGAAGTCAAAATTGTGGACAACAAAGCTAGTCAAGATGAGGAGCCGGGTGAGTTGTCATTAAAGCCTCCATTCAACGGTTTTTATCCCTCGTCTAAGTTGCCTTAAATTAGCCTACAATAGCGAGTTCAAATCAAACAATAACTGGGCTTGAACTCGTCTGCAGTTAATCAATAGAAATCTTCTTTCAGTGCGGTTTCTCCCAGAGATCTCGTAGACAATCTGCACGAGCTCCTCTATCCTCCGGCAATTGCTTTATTTAATTGGCCTAATTTGTGTAAACACAAACATTTCCTGAACCGACGACCGAAACAAATCTTTCAATATCGTTAAAATCGACTTAAATTTGTGCAAGATTCGATCGATATCATCCACCGTCATTGTCTGAAAGTAATTACGTCGGATTGGATTTGCTGAACAAATTCTTTAAAAAAAGATTGAAAGAATCTGAAACTGATGAGTTCTCCAGTATGCAAAATGAAATATTGATAAGATCACACGGTTTTATATTGATATAAGGCCAAAGTGCTAGCTTCCGGCACGCTATTTTACAGCAAATGAGTTTTATATAATCAAGTAATTTATTAAAATGTGCGGTGGATGTAATCTAAGCTGTACGATAAAGTCGAGACAGTTTTTCTAAAAATAAAAACAAAAACGTGGATTAATAAATCGCTAGTCATTTAATCAAACACAAAAATCCGGGATCAAATTGCCTGATAACTAATCCAAAAATTCTCTTGAGTAAACCACTTCAGTGGCATTTTTCTCGATTCAAATAAAAAACGGCAAATTTGGAAATCCGGTTTTTTGCACGAATATCTTATCAGTGAAGTAGTTCTGTAGGAATTTGGCCCTAAACCACTTAATCTCTAATTATAAACTATCTTGAAATAAATTCGGAACGGGCCAAAGTCCAAATAAAACGAATCTCAATTGTATATTACAGATGAGGGAATGCCGCTTTTCCACCTACCTCACGGCTCCGTTTGGACGAAATTCCTGTTTTTCTACACGTGGCCGATACGGTTCGTATTATTTTGCACTGTACCAAATCCACGGACCCGACCGAAACTCTTCCCAATTACATTCATCTGTTGCATCGTATGGATCGGCACGAATTCGTACGTTGTATCGTGGATGTTTGCCATCATCGGTCACATCTTCAATATACCGGATACTGTGCTCGGTTTAACGTTTCTAGCAGCCGGTGGTTGTTTACCAGAATCGATTTCGCTCACCATCATGTCGCGGCGAGGTAATTCGGATTAATATTACGAAGGATCGGCGGAGTTAATTGGTTCGGTTTACAGGTGAAGGCTCGATGGGTGTTTCCAATTCGTTGGGTGCTAATACGATGAATATTCTGTTGAGTTTAGGGATGCCATGGTTCCTGAAAACAATCACCTTAGGTATGAATGATGATGCATATATAACGTTAGAATCAGATTCGATACAATACACAATAATGGGTTTGATATTGGCGGCATTAGCACTATATGCAACGTTGTATTTCAATAAATTCCAATTGCGTAAACGCGTCGGAGTGATCTTACTATTTACCTATACGATCTTTGCTGTTTTAGCTATATTAAGTGAAATGGTATTTTAATTGTTTTAATTGTTGATATATTTGTAAATAAATACGAAATTGTTTTATTTTTTTAATTTATATTCAAACTCAATCGCAATTTTAATTAAAACTTCCTGTCTGCTTTGCGCACGCGATCCTCTAACTATCAAATGTTTTTCTTGAATTCGTATATTGCAAAACTTAAATTAACTTCTGTAAATAGAAATACATTCGTATCTGCAACCAAAAATAAGACTGAAGCGTCTACTGCGCGAAATTAACAGATACAAAGGTCCCTTTGAAGTCGCAGAGAGAGCGGTGTGAGATGTTGGCGGATGACGGCGTAGTCGCACAGGTCCTGTAAAATGAAACTTGAGCTTCAGTTCGCGTCTCAACGGGGCCAACAACACTTGTTTATTATTCATTTGTTTTTTCCAGGAACAGAAATAATTAGTTTCAGACGTAGATTGCCCTCTGGGTAGCAGCTATATTGGAATTTTCGTCAAACTAATCAATCGCTTGATGCCATGCATGATGTGCTCAATCACGACGGCAGTCTTTCAGTCACTGTTTCCCCATTTTATTGGGTTGGTCTGTTTGGCCTGAGGCCCTTAGTTGTATGAGGAAATTTTGTGTTGTTCAATGTAAATGTCCAAAAGTGTCGCGGAAATAAAATGAATTTACGCCGATCAATGCGAGCGCGTCTTCAATAAATGCAGTGTATTATAATCGTTGCATAAAGCTTTGAGGGCTTTTGCGGTAGAGTATGTCGCCCCCTTGCGGTCATTCGCTGTAAAACCGCAACTTCCAAGCTTCAAAGGAGCGTAAAGTTCTACACGTATAGTTGGACCCGGATAAAGTTTCAATTTTCTATAATTATTATTATGTTATTTGTTTTCTTGTAATAATTTTAAGCAAAAAATAACCCTTGTCGACATATTTTGAAAACCACAACCTGCTATTATAAATCTTCTGGCTAGAGAAGTTGTAAATCTCTAAATCAACATCGTGACCCACAAGTCCTATTGTCATAATTTGGTGTTAAATTTTATTATTTTATGGTGGACCATTTTGTCCTGGTCCAACTATAACTTTTTCGAGGCTTTTTTGAATCGGTAAAAGTGTCTTTGTAGCTGATTTGGAAACGATTCTACTGTAGTCATAAGACTGAAACATCTTCTTTTGAATTCCAAAGAAAATCTAGCTCACCAATTCTCTAACAAACGAGGTGTTGCGCAAAAATAAGTGCAGTCTTTTAATTTTTATGTAAAATCGTGTAAACCGAGGGATTCTTCCACATATTTTTCCATAAAGAGTAAAAACTTTTGTCTCATAAAAAAGTAGCTGGTGCTGTAAAGACCGTGCGATAATTAACGTTATAATAAAAACCAACGCCCGCACTAGACGCCTTCTTCTATTCTGATTAAATGTGCGTAAAAGAAGCCTGTCATGCCATCAATCTCAACGTACACAATTAACCTGACCTGTCTATATTGACCGTAGACAAACTTTTTCTTTGTAAATACACAGACAAAGAATCCGGCAAGAATCCGCCGATGACAGCCCAGCTCTAAAGTCATCAATCTTGACGCGTTTTCACCACCCTCGTAACAACTCATTTAATTAAGTAATTAATTAATCTCCTAAAAGTATTATCGCTTTATCTAATTTGAATGTCTTGAATTACAAGCGATGATAAATTTCAGATTGACGTCAATGAAAAATCGTGTAATTTGTTGTACGATAATAAACTCACAATAACCGTCAAATGAAGTAATGAGAATTCAATCATATTTTATTTTATAAATTATGACAATTTTATCATGATCATCGAAACAATATGAAGGTGTGTACAGACAAAGGAAAACATTGAACGATAATAATTTCAGACGCGCACGGCTTTCAGTAACACTCGTTACGACGCTCCTCCTGAAACCCAACAGTTTTCCAGTGAACTTGGCCAGAGAACATCGCCAGTGCATTAATGTGGGGCCCGTGTTTTTTGATCGAGTGAAAGTGTTGCGTGAACTTTTCAATTTTTGGGCGATTTCTCCACGACCCAACAATGGACCGGAGGATGTCTTAATCGAACGATCCGGTAAGTCCAAAGTCTGATGGAAATTATTAGAGAATAATCTGCGAATGTGGCAGTTAATTAACTCGACAAGTTGAATTCAATTAAGTTGGCGGCGTGCCGAAATAATTAGTTCCGATGATTACATATGTTATCAGTTATTGTTCTACAATAAACAGAAAGTTGTAAATAAATTAATGGGAATGTTTAATAAATTTTCTTGCGCCAACCGGAGCAAATAAGAAATAAAACGGAAATTGTCGAGTTTAATTTAGGTGGCACAAAAGTAAATAGAAGTAAATTCAATATAACAAAAGAATGTGTTTGTAAAGAAAAATTGATCGATACGTGTGTATACTGAAAGGAATGAAAACGTCTAACAAGAACACGCCTGATTACATTCAATTCTACATTAAATTGTAATATTGTTCAATTAATTTAGTTACAATTCATGTTTTTGTATAATAGCCAACATTTCAATCGATTTACTAACGGCTAAAAGCACTGTTTATACATCGAAATTAAACACAAACTTTGATTGATTATTGTTAAGTGGTCGCATTGAACGCTCTACAAATACTGTAAATCTCAGTGCCACTCGATTGCGACAGTTTCAATTACTATATCCGAACGCTACTTATACTTCTCCATGACAATTTCCCATTCTACTATCGCATCAACGTCAAGTCGACGATAAACTGTGATAACTACAGCCCGGATGTATCAATTAGCGTTGTCTGTTGTTTAATTAGAGCGAATGTACGGCCTAATGGCTCCCCAGGTAGCTTTTAAGCCGTTAAATCCGCCCGCTATTTATCACATGATCTATGATGGAGCGTTAAGCTCCAACAACACCATCGTGTAAGCCTGCTTATCAGCAAACAAATTAGAAATTAACTGTTCCTTTTCCAGGTAGACTTTTATCTAACAAATCTATCCCAAAGGAATTTCCGGTGATTAGAGAGAAGAAATGTGTAAAAATAACCACGTAGGATGTATATTTTTGTTTTTTCTTAGATTTTTACCAAAAAATCTATAAAATTCCCCAACATAAAATAAACATTTGCGTATTTATATATTTATTAGTGTTTGGTGGATGTTTACATGCGATTTTTGAAGAATTTTCTAAAGTTTTGACAGTTTTATTAAGCGCAACTTTAATGGAATATAGCGCGATCTTTCTCTAACACATGAAATCCAGCATTGTCTACGACAAATCGTCTGAGGCTATGCTATCAATTTTCTATGCTACACACAATTTTGTATAACCGATTTTGTAAGACTCTCTTTATTTGAAAACAGATGGCTTGCGCTTGAAGCTTAATCAAATCGAGTCCTACTAAAGTAGTATAGAAACAATTGAAAATAGGAAAAGATATGTGGGCGGGCCAATATTGGAGTTATGCCTTATCAATGAAGGGAAATTAATCCTGACCAAGTTCCTTTAAAGACAAAAAAGACAACCTGAAGAGATCAGGATTTATCAACTGATTTTTGGCTATTTTCAGGACACACAACTTCACAGTTCTTGTCTATTTCTCGTCTCTAACTAGTCACGCCTTCAAACGGACAAAATTGCCTGAAACGGCTCACCAGATTCAATCGAATTATTGATTGTAACTTAAACATTTCCCATTTGTTTGTTCTTTCGTTCGAATCAATAGTATTTCCCCAGTCAAGAACGATTAAATATTAAAATGTTACAAATATTGTCGTATAAACTCAATACGAAATTTACAGACAAACAAACTGATGAAATCAAACACCTGTCCGTTCAACGTTTACTTCGTTTCTTCGAAGAACGCGTTTGATGTGGACGCCAAACAAAATACGACTTTGACATGTTTGACGGCGGTGTTTGCCAAATAAACTTCATAACAGTGCATTATTTTTTCTTGTTTTCTTGTAAAGACACAGCAAGCGGTATTAGAGAAGACGCTTCAATCTGACAGATTGCCCGGATATTAAACTTTTACGGCTCTGATAACACGCCGACCTTTCAAACTCTAGCCAGAGTATCAAGCTGACCAGATTGTCTCGACTTTACAACTTCCCATCATTTTAAGTCACACGCCGAAAAAAAAAACTGCATGAGTCGAAATCGAGTTACTATTTAGAAAACAAAACATCAGCCACTTTAACATCGGAAATTTGAATTTCAAATGGCATTGTTTACATCCCCAGCTAATCTGACTACAATTTCCCATTAATATTTCTCGAATCTGTCATTATTTTTACAAGACTGCCGCCTATCGTTCGGGTTAATCGAAAATTGATGACGGTTCGATTATGCGAAATTTTTTGCGTGTCTTGTTTCTAAATTTCGAATAATTCGGAGTGTATGGGGAGACAAAAAATTACACACATACACACAACGAAAGCCAAATCGACTCATTTTCAAGTATAAATAAATATTAAGCAACAATGAACCGGGTGGAATTTAATTTAGTCACACGTAATGTACACCGCTTGAATTTAAATTTTGTTTCTATTATTGTAAAGTGTTTTTTTTTCTTGTTGTTGTTGTCGTTGAGCAGAAATTAAAACGGCGCACGGTGATGATTTGTTTTGTATGCAAACAATTGGAGGGCGACAGATCATTAAAGCGAGCCCCAATTTTCCATATTAAATCGTTATTTTAGGACAATATCGTTTTGCAGTCTTTTAAAATGATATTGAATTTTTTGAAACAATTCTTCCCAAAAATTCAATCTGATCGTGTCCAAATCCAATGTCTGGCTTTACTTATTTGTTTAGCACCAGAATTGAATGAAATTGACGTCAATTGTAGCCGAAAGAGTGCTTGATGTCTGCATGAATCCGTTTTTTCAGGATTCGCTTCCATTATCCAGAAAACTTGATTGAGAACTGTAAACAATTATATGAATTTTTCTTGCGTCTTTTGCCGTTTTCTGCTCATCGATCGATACTATAAAAACCATTTGTTTACAAAAATAGAAGATTGCGAAATAAAAATTTTGCGTTTATTATTTTTGTTGATTCCAAATTTACAACATTGAAAAAGCTTAAAAAAGCAGATGAATTTGATTGTCTCAGAAAAAAGCAAATCTGTATAAGGGATTAGCCCCTAAGCGCCTTTGGAATGATTAAAAAATACCGATGCATCCAATTCTATTGAACCTCATCTCCCAGTTATCGAGTTTGCTCGACACCTGAAAGACGTATTTTGACTGCAATACTGAAGACGTCTCCGAATACCCGAAAGGCTCGAGTAGAATGCGGCTGATCATGCAAACCTTATGCCCCTCATTAAATCCTGCCTTCTGGCAAAGCACTGGACCGCTTTCAACCGAGCAGCAGATAAAATCCTAAAACTAACGCGTCATTGCTCGGGAAACAACACGACAGACACATAATTGATAATGAAAACAAACGCATTTTCTCATCGTTTCGAATAATTGAAGCTCTTGGTTCTATTTTCGCTACATTTCCACTCCATATTAATAGATCATTAAGAACTGTTTATTTTAAGAAAATATAGTTTAGCAGTCTTTTAAAATGATACCGAACTGCTCAAATGAAAATTGGTTGGAAAGATTCTTTCCAAAAATTCAGTCTGACCGAATTGAAAACCAATTTCCGGTTTTACGCCTTTGTTTCTCGACGGAATCGACTGAAATTTACGTCAATTGTAGCCGAAATAGTGTTTGATGTCTGCATGAATCCGTTTTTTCAAGATTTTCAGCAATTTTACAGAAAATTTGATATTAATTATTGAAAGGGAAAAAAATTAAAATATTCAATCCTTCAAAAAGTAATAATCAACTTGTCAGCGTACAGCTCGTTAAGGCTTTCAGGAAGACTGTTACGTGCTGAAATGAGAATATAATTAGCGTATTCAAATCGAAATTAATTGTCTGTGGTGGATATTTTTCGGTTATTGTGCAAATCCATCACTCTATTGTCTACGCGAAGAATTATTGTTTAATTTGCATTCAAATCAGTTGGAATCGATAAATTTCTCATTTAGTAACTTGAAAATCCCATAATCTCTTATGAATTATAAAGTTAGGCAATTGTGGACGTTCTCTTTTATTCAACAATTGTACGTTTTATATGTTTGTAAAGTCCCACAATTGGGAAATTAACCCTCAAAGTTATTCAAGTTGAATACATTAATTCTTTTTTATTACATCCAAAATAGCAGAGATATCGTGAACGAATCCATATTTAGTAATTTTTTACGGTTTTATGCGACAGATAAAAACATTTCGAATCGGATTGGATGATTTTCAGATTAATCGAACGTACCGGTTGTCTCGTCTAACTTTGTGTGTATTTAAGTATCGATTCTGGCTTTAGCTTCAAGTTGACAATAGATGGGAAACTATAGTGATGAGTCATGGATTTTAATAAAATTGCCGCAAAACATGCAAAACTTGCCTTGAATCGGAGAAGTTTCCTGTCGTAAAGCTGTATTGATCCGTGCATGGATATTAGGACCAGTAATAATATTAAATATAATAATAATAATAATTGGAATAAAAATGCGGATTTCGTTGGCGAATACTAGCGTTATTATTATTATTATTATAGAAACCATATATCCTCTAATAAACAACCATAAAACATGTCTTTCAGTATTGAATAAATTTTAAAATCAATACAAAATTTATTTTAATACACAAGATTTATTATGGTGGTTGAAAGATTTCATTAGGAACAAAAACAAAAAACCGGCTACGATTTCTTTGTGAACAAAATATCAAAGGCACAGGAAAACAAGTTTTAATCAAATAATAGTGGAATGCGATTGTTGTTGTTGTGTTTTTTGTATAGAAGCTGTACGTTTTTACGAGAAAATAATCAAAAACATCAAAAAAACTGGGTGTTTTCTCCACAAATTTCGTCTTGTAAACGGACGGTTTAGCATGTAAGATACTTTTTCAGACAAGTATTCAACAAATTCTTGATTTAATCGCATTGTAAGCTTAATTCACTGCTCCAGAACAGATACAGACACAACAAACGCTGATGCGGACAGTTGCAAATAAGATAACGTCTCAAGGTCCAGCTCAAGTCGATCAGTCGCTGCTCTGTTTAGGGCGCACACTATGGCAGCTGGCAGAAGCAGATTCATATATGTTTTAACGTCGGAAATGCTGATTCATCTTTTCTCGGACAATAAGCGCGGATAACCATTATAAATTTTGTACCAGTCACGTTTATTAGCGTTTGTTGCGTCTGTACCCATACAGTCAGCAGTCCTAGAAAGTTTGCTATTAGCTCGACAATTTCGGCAGCTTCAGTTTAAAAATTAAGGCTTCTCTAAGTTAGCAGGATAAGTTTTGGTCGGTTGAAGTTTTTTTGTTGCTCAGTAACTGTTGCATGGTAAGTGTTTAAATAATGTTTATCACGGCATCAAATGCTTGGTAAATATTTCAACGTACGACTACGCTTCGATTTAATACAAACGTTGAACAAATATAACGAAATTATTCGAAGCACGCTAACAATTTCTTTTGAATAATTTGCAATTTTCAATCTTTACAAAATATATTAAATTTACCAGTACTCGACTCTAAATTAAAACTGTAGACCTGTAGCCTTTTCAATTCGTTATGGAATGTAAATTCCAATTCGAGGGGGCCATGCAGGCATCTGCCGCATCCGTCGATTCCATTGGGCCGCCGAAACATATAAGTACGAACAATAGGATTATAATAGATAGCGAAAAGGGCACGGGGCGCAATTTAGCTTCGACACGGCTCTGGTAAATTATATCGCTTTAGGAGTAGGTGCATCACCAGAAACCATCAGATTTTGAATTATTTACATTCTTTAAATCCTTGAGATTTCTAAAACAAAACACCCGAGAAGATAAGAAAAATATTTTTGCCTTTTACTCGGATTTCTTTACAGCGTCTTCACTATGGCATCTCAAAAAACAGTGCTAAAGAGCTTAAGACATCCACCTGGCTAAGTTAAGCATCTTCCAATAAGTTCTGAGTCGTAAACCGGTCTTTCTGGCACTTAACAGTTGCTTAATTATTTACTTTATTTCAGTCGCAGTCTTTTTTACACATACCTTGAAAGTTTCTAGGGCCAGATTATGCCGAGTAGAAATATCAGTTAACCGAACAAGGCATGCCGAATTCTATAGATGTGTCAAGTGAGGCAGCCACATTAGGCCCGAGTCACAAACGTCACGCAGTGGTGAGTTCGTATCTAATTAGGCTTCCTGCTTAGATAATATTTTTCAATGGTTACATCATTTCGATTTGACAGAACTAAATTTGATTAGGTGCTGTAAGCGAGTCTTTTTTGCCATTTTTTGCTCAACGATCAACACTATAAACATCCTTTTTTTACAGAAGTAGAAGAGAAATAAAAGTATTGCGTTTGCTTCTTCCCTTGTTGATTTCAAATTTGCAACGCTGAAAAAGCCTTTACAACAGGTGTCTTTGATTGTCTCAAAAAGAAGCAAAATGTAGAAAATCTGTCTAACGTGATAGCCTCTAAAACCCTTTTGAACTATTGAAAAATATCGAGTCATCCAACTCTCTTGAGGCTCCGAATTTGCCCAACACCTACACCTTGTGCCTTCTGGCAAAGCACTCGACCGCTTTCAGCCGAGCAGGAGGAAAAATCCTAAAAGTAACGTAACATTGCTCGGAAAACAACACAAAAAACACATAATTGATATTGAAAATAATGCTTTCGACTCGTAGGCGTTGAGATTTACATTTATTGTTGTGATATTAATATTTTCTCATCGTTTCGAATTATCGACGCTCTTGGTGCTATTTTCGCTACATTTCCACTCAATATTAATAGATCAATGTTTATTTATCTAAAATATGTTGCATTCTAATGTATAGATGCAAATTTCATAAATACATTTCGTAAAAAAGTCATGCATTTGAATGCAATTTAAACGTTTTTGTAATGCAGTTGGGATGAACAAAACACCGGAAAAATCGACTGCATAATATAAATAAATGAACTCTCGTCGTGTGCGTTTTCAATGTTTTTTATATTTCCACCGCGTTCTTGTTATTCTTGTTGTTGAATCACTGCTGTATAAATTTAGTAAACGTAAACGTAATTATCTTCATCTATATATTTCATATTTCATGTTGCCTTTTGGTATATTATTCTACGCGGATTTATTCGACCACACTACCACGAAAGAAACAATCTGTTTATGTTTACCTTAATCCCGAACTGTAGTAGAATTAGGGGTTTTCGGCGTGAAAAAACGATATTAGTGATCATTTAGAAACGATTAGTTTGTGGGAAATTTGTTTGTTCTCCGACAGAAAACTACGTATTTATTTGAACTGCGTTCATATACCGACAATCTGTTTGATATTAAACATTATCAAAACAATTCATCATAAATTATTACATTTTTTTTCCTTGCCTGCAGTTTTGTTTATTCTATACCGTGGAAAAGTTAGCCCGTTCGACATATGGAGTACAATGTGGTAATTGAAACAAAAAAAAATTAGGGCGCCCACTTCCGTTGTCTAACAGAAATTGGCAGGTTGCTGTAATAACACAGATTTAAATAATTTATCAAGTACTTCCACGATTTCCCCGATTCAATCGTTTCCTATATGCAAATTGAGCCTGATTATAGCCTCTAGGCGATCATTTCAAATGTGCGTGACTACTACACGTTATATTCATATGAGAGTATTAGTTACGGACTTGATCGAGTCTATCAACAAAATTCTCACATCTCAATACGAATCATATCAAGAAAATACGTTTATTTTAAACATAATTTATTTACTTTACTCTATTCAAATAGTATAAAGGATATTTACATTACACGTTCTTTCTATCTTATTTACCAAATCATGTAAGGAAAAACAACATAAAATTCTCCTATAAAACTGTAAAGAAACAAACTTTATTAAAATTTGTATAATAAATCTTTTGCTACGGGCACTAGGTGGTTTCGAAAGAAAACCGGTGCACAACAATCATTTTTTGCGTCTCGACGCTCATCTAATTTTAATCGAAATGTATATTGAATAATTATAAAGTAAACTAGAAATTTGCAAATAAAACACGTTTAGCACCAGCCAAATTAAACAATCTGTAGTGATATGAAAATCTTTGTCAACACTTGGAGTAGTGTGGCGAAGCACTCGGCGGACATGTGATCGGCAACTAATTATACACAAAACCCGGTATTTCTATCTGAATTTTGTGGAAAAATGAAGGTAGACTAAGAGCCGGGCGTGACCCCATTGTGATGAATAAATTTTTGCATGAAATTCCCAACTAAACATGACCACAACATTTTTTTTTAAGTTTCAATCATTTATTGGCTGCAGAATTGCATTTTTTTGAACGTGCAAATGCAAATTCTTTAGATCAACAATTCTTAGATTTGAAAGTCGTAAAAAAGAGTATGATTTTTACTCAATGACACCCTGAAAATGCTCCACCACTTGGAAGACCATGAACAAAGCTCTAATCAACAAAATACTTTGCACTGATCCTTGATCGACCACTTTAGTGATCTTAATTGGAAATAACATCACCAGAAATTCATTGTCAAAGACTCACGTTCCTGGGAGCATCAGGGGAGCCCCTGAAACAGTTTCTACCTGGCCCTGATGAAAATCTTATCTGCTCTCTGCATTCGGTGAGCGAAATTTCTTCAACATGAAGGCTCCTAAATCAGCCTCCCATCCAAGCCACTGATTACGTTTCGTTGAACGATAATATTGAGGAAATATAGCGGCTTGTAGGCGCGTGTTTGCTGCACCTGTAATTATGCACCACCGCCCATGAATCGATTTTATTGTTATTAAGAAAAACAAAATCTGCTATTATAAGATAAAAGGTGCATTACACGAAATCCTGCAAACTATTTGATAAATTAATTACAGCTGAAAGAAACTGTTTCTAACAACAAGTGTTGTTTATAAAAATGAACAAACTCCATGAAAACTTTAAAAGCGTCTTGAAAGTTATCGCTTCGCAAACTATTCGAATTCTAGCTGCATTACAATGCATCAGTATTCTCCTGTTAAGAAACTTTTCAACTGGAGCCAAGTTCAAATTTAAAATGGTATTTCTGTCACATTCAATTTAATTTGCCATCAAACCAAACAAATTTACTGCATAAGATCCCACTCGCGTTTCCAACTAATTACATTTGAAATACGAACGAGCAAAAAAACACGTTTCTTCTACTTTACAGACATCAACCAATAATGACAGACCCGTTCAACTACACGACAGAATGCGGCGGCAAATTACCACGTCCCGGTAAGTCGTCCCTTGTAATTATTCCGCATCAAAAGATACGGTTTTTTGTTTGTGTGTTCGTTTGTCGCACAGGCTACTGTCCAGAGATATTCGACGATGAATTGTGTTGGCCCGAAACCGCTGGCGGTACGATTGTAAATCAATCGTGTCCAAGAAAGATCGGTTTCGATCCGAAACGGCAAGCGTACAAGGAGTGCTGGGAGAACGGTACATGGTTCATACATCCACATTCCGGCCGGCCATGGTCCAACTATACAACGTGCATCGATCAGGAGGATCTGGCTGTGAGTATGTCTCGCCGATACAAATCCAGGGGAATTATAGTGGTTTTGTGGTTGTAGTTCAGGACACACATCAATTATCTGTTTGTTGTTGGATATTCGATATCGTTGGCCGCTCTGATATTATCACTTATCATCTTTGTTACGTTCAAGTAAGTACGGCGGGGATTATTGGGAAGGTTCTCACCTGTATGGCGCAAGAAATTCAGGGATCGTTCACTAGAAAAAGATGAGCTTTTCACATGGACAACGCAATTTTTTTGTCGAGTTTTTCGTAACATAAATGCCCCTAATTTAGGAGAGTTTCCAGAGAGATTGATGTAGCGGAATCGAATAAAATTCAGAATTTCGCTTGTACCAATTAGAACAACAATAATCCAGCGAGATTGAAGGCGGAAAACGTTACGAGCGATAAATCAAAACAGTTTAACTACGATTAATTATCCAACAATAAGTCTCATAACTTCAGCCGCCTGAATTAATAACTAGTGAATCAATCCTGAGGGGG
Organism: Epicauta chinensis; assembly: GCA_021725515.1. Taxonomy (NCBI): domain Eukaryota; kingdom Metazoa; phylum Arthropoda; class Insecta; order Coleoptera; family Meloidae; genus Epicauta; species Epicauta chinensis. The sequence goes on from JAEDXX010000041.1 coordinate 569,441, forward strand.
GAACGTTTAAAATGGGCGATCCTTTCAGGAATGTTATATGTAGAGAATCCATTAAGCGACGTTGAATACGTAGAGATTCTCTTTTATAACATCGCCTGCTTTATGTTTGTTTTTCTTCTTACAGATCGCTGAAATGTACACGCATCAGAATCCATATACAATTGTTCAGTTCATTTGCTCTCAACAATCTGATGTGGATCATTTGGTACAAAAAAGTCGTACCCGATCCACTGGTCACAATCAATAATGAAGTAAGTTTCTGAAACACTTCCTGAAGTAATAAAAATTCGTTTATTTAGTGGTGGTGTCAAATCCTCTATGTTCTTGTACATTATCTGATGCTGGCCAATTACATGTGGATGTTCTGTGAAGGCCTCCATCTCCATTTGGCATTGGTGGTCGTGTTCGTACGTGACGAAGTAACAATGAAATGGTTCTACGCACTCGGCTGGGGTGCTCCATTGATCATCGTCACCATCTATAGCGTTGTCAGAATATTTATCTTGGAAGACACTTATATGTGAGTATCGGCAAATATCGATTATACGCCAAAATGATGCCGGATGGCATCCGATTGTTGGCTGGAAATAGATTTTTAGAATAGATAGCGTTTAGTTTTATTTATCACACTTTGTGGTTACGCTCGAGGCTCAACTCCTCCACGTATTGTTTGAATTTCCTACCAATCGGAGGAGAGCCTGCAGCAATATAGATTTTTTTTGTCTAACTGAGCCACAAAAACATCTCCCATCTAAACGGATGGATGAGTAAATTGGAAAAAATATCACCCTTGTGTCTTCAATTAAATCAAACAAAGATTTATGGATATTTCACAGAATACATAAGTATTGTAGAGGTTGAAATAAATCGTTATCGCTTGCGTGATTTAGGTACAATCGTATAATTTTAGAAATATTTCGTGTTTATGCGACTCAATTAATTTGCACTTGAACGGCATAAAAAACGGATCCTTATTGATAAACGACGATAATAATTCACTAATATCCCTTGGTAAAATCATAGTTTAATCATTAGTGGATTGATTAGTGGATAAATATTTTCGATGATTGCTAAATAAAAATTTTATTTGATTTTTAAAGCAGAGAAAAACATTATTGTTTTTATTGTTGGTTATAAATAGCAAAAACGATAATTTTGCCTATCTCTAGAAATCGAGAGAAATCGTCAAATTGCGCATTTTCTCCACTAGTGAAAAAAGAATACGAGTAAAGACTGTCGAACACGATAAAAATTTTATCTGGTTTTTAAAGCAGACAAAAAATTATTGTTTTTGTTGTTGGATATAAATAGCGACAACGATAATTTTGCCTATCTCTAGATATCGAGAGAAATCGTCAAATTGCGCATTTTCTCCACTAGTGAATAAAGAATACGAGACACCACGATCTTTGTGAATAGTGTGTGTCTTGCCGATCCTGTATTTCGATAATTATCATTACAATATACAGGCGTTACGTCTCACGAATGGCTAGCGAATTGTTTGTTGCAATCTACCAGGAATTTCTCTTGACTTTTAGTTGATATTACAACAAAATGTAAATACAAATGTGGTTCATTAAGTCGTTTATTTCGCAAAATGTAATGCCAGAGGATAACTGTAAATCTCTGGGGTTTTATTAACGTTTAGAAAGAATAACACGATTAATAGTGTTGTGGAAGGTGTTCAAAACGCCCTTCGTTTATTATTCATGTAAATATGCGATTGAGCTAGTTTTGGGGAAACTGCATATCGTCGCCGTTCAACCGACTTTCCGACAATAATTTTCGAAATTCGGCTTATCATCGAGCCCCTCAACTTTAGATCCGTAATTTATGCAAAACGCACTCTATAAAAATTGGAGAATCAGCCAAAATATGCGTGCGAGAGAATCGCTAGCGAAACAAGCAACAATTTGTCGTGTAAGCTTTTCGACGCTCGTTTAAATCGAGAATTATTGCAAATGTAGTTGTCGAAATCGATTTGCTGTTGATGTATACAAAACTATAAATATCTCAATTTATTTGATGTAACGAATTTGTAAAACATCTTGTTCGGTTGCGAATTTTATTTTATTTTTTTGGACGGTTGAAAGCTGCATGTCGCGATAAAACAAAAAATATTACCGAGTATTCTGCCATTGAAATGTTGGATAAGACAGACATGAGGAAAGAATAAATTCCGATATGTCGCAGTATGGTTTAATTTATGTTGCAATGCGGAACAATTTCATACATCAATCAAAACGATAACTTGTCACTCATAATTTTAAAATATTGTCCCATAATTAACATTGAATTTAATCGTCGCTAATTGTTCGACTCGGCCAGCAATTCGATCAAAATACAAATCAATGAGCAAAGCAAGATGAGAACTTGCTCTGGCTCTAGATTACGTCATCGGTTAATCTTCTTAAGGGGATTTCACGACGGGCAAAGATTCACTGTTGTTGCTTTGTGTAATTGTTTTTACAAAGGATTAAAAATTTTAAGAAAAACACTTTTTTGGATTCGTTTCCAATGGTATTGAGCTTAAGAATTTTAACGTCTTACCGGAAAATTAAATAAATTTTCCGACAAATTTTCATTTGAGGTTATAGCTTAATACCATTGGAAACGAATCCAACAGAATTTTTTTCTTAAAATGTTCGATCTTTGCGCGTCTTGAAATCCCCAATACACCTCGGCCCTAAGAAGAGTCTAATTGTCCCTAAGGCCCTTCAATTACTATCGCCTGTGCGCGTCTAGTAATTGTACGCCCGAATATAATACAATAGGTTGTTTTCTGCACCATCAATACTAATATCCGAGCCTGTCGCTAGTACTGTGAAATTCGAGTATATAAGGGCGTGTTTTCTTCAATTTCCGCACAGCCCTTTCGAATCCAATTTACCATGCATGATTAATTCGTATTTTCAATTAATGTTAACAAGTCGTATCTACTTTACGAAAATCGTTCTATAACAATCTAGCAGCACGAAATTAGATTCTACTATCTTCGAATTCTCAAACAAATTGAATAAATTACGTTTTGTTGTATAACAGATGTTGTATAGAATTGTGTTTGTCTCGTATTTGTTGTAGGTGTTGGATGCCGGAGAATTATTATAGTGCTTGGATTCTAACAGCTCCTGTCTGTATCTCACTACTGGCATCATTGAGTGAGTATTCTTAGCATATTAAAATTGAACCGAAAGTTGGACGATAATTCGCACAGTTCGTTTCCTATAAGCTTTTGGTAAAGTATAGAGAAACGATGGTTATTACCGCAAATCCCGTTCAAATATAATACGACACGTCCTCAATAATAACGCGATTCGAGTCATTGAAAACTTATTCAATAGAATTGTTAGTAACACTATAACAATCGCACACGGTCGCCTTTCATATTTCCCTTTTTATTGCTTTTTTAATTAAAACGCCACATCTTTTATAAATTACAGTATTCTTAATAAATGTGCTACGTGTCATCTTGACAATAATGCATCCGAACTCATCGAATCCGGCACCGTTGGGCATCCGTAGGGCGGCGCGTGCCGCCCTCATACTCATTCCACTATTCGGCCTGCAACACATCTTGATCCCGTTCCGGCCCGATCCGAAGGAGCCCTACGAACACCTCTATCAGTACGTCACCGTTGTCATCGTCTCGTTGCAGGTAATTATGCCAACCTTCGACGAAATCCCCAAAGCTGAAGGTCGAGATTTACCGCACATAAACAATCCCATTTCGTACGGTTATCGTGGAACGTAATGCGGTCGTAAAATGCGGCCGACTTTTCCCGTTTTCCCTTCACCCATATATTGTGTGTTTATTTTCTACAAATTCAACAGGGCCTGTGCGTTTCGTGCTTGTTCTGTTTTGCTAATCAAGATGTACATCAAGCAATACGCGGCTTTATGTGTCGCAAGATCTACAGGAGTACACGGTGGAGTAATTACCATTATACAGGGGCGGCGGATAGTGGTGGTGTGTATGTGGTGAATGGTAGTAGTCAATGTAATAATATTGGATTGTTATCGTTGAAACGAAAATCAACAACTACTGTTAAATTGTAAAAATATTTGTATTTATTATTATTATTGATAATCATTTAGACGAATAGATGAGAGAAATGGAGACTGTTAACTAATTTGAAGTACTTGTCGACTACTTCATACGCAAATCTAATCATTCATTCAAGTGTCATTGGGTTAATTAAATTATTTACGGAATAATACAAGAACGAATGCGGTGATTGTATCTACGTCATTCATCAGTTCATAGTGTGTTTGTATTAAATTAGCATTTCTAGTTGTAAAAATTTCAACAAATCTATATGTGAAAAATAATTTTGTATATTATACTATTTCGATACTAAACGGTCGTATGCAATCAGAAGGCCGAAAACCAGCGTTGTCCGAAGCTTTTTCGGCGCTCCATGCAAACTTATTTCCGGCGTAAAGTCAAGCCGACCCTAAAATTATACCGCTCCACTCAGCTGCGTGTTTTGCCGTAGCCTGCTTTAGCCGACTTTTAGCGTTATTTTTATATTGTTTATTTGTAAAGATAACGATTTTTGTTGCTGCTGCAATCGATTTCCGGGAGCTCTGCCTAAAAAAGGCTTCTTGCGGTAAGCACTTTATCTTAATCCCGGATCGATAAAGAAACAAAATCGGTTAGTTAATATGGTGTGATCTAGATTTTGACCACGAATCACCGATATATTAATTTTTAATCGCGCAGCTTTTCAAAGAAAACGTTTCGATTTTTGAGGCAAATTTTGGCTTTAAATTGCTTATAAAAAGGAAATTATTTATCGGCGATTGAAAACCTTCGATCAGTTGATAGAAAATATATTTATAAAGCTTGTGTACAAATTTGAGGCTGATCGGTGCAGCCGTTTACGAGCAATCTTGCTCGCCGACTTTGAAAACATGCTTTTATGAGAAAATTTCAAAACGTCTCTACAAATCGCTTTTTTTCAAAATTCTGACTGCATATGACTCCTCAAGTTATCTACACTATTTGTAAATGATTTTATGTTGTTTTACTGGTTTAAATAGTAGATTTTGCAAATCAAACTCAAGCCGAGGTGCGTCCGATAGATGGTGATTTTATAGGGTTTGGTCTATGCAGTAATAGGGTAGTCAAAAATTCTACATTTTTAACGTAGAAAGTACCGAACGAACCGGTTAGCTTTTCCTTCATCAATTGCTCTGTTCTGAATCAGATCCGTTGGTATCAATCCGTCCAAATCCGCTAGAAACTACTAGAAATTTTTAGAACACAAGTTGCTCGATAATATCGAACAAGTGGAGATTCGGAAATTGCCCAAACTAGGTGATATTTGTTTCTCTGTTCGGAACTTACGCGGAAAGATTTCGATTTCACTTCAGAATGAGCTTCAAAGCGGACTTTGTCTCAGGAGCAGGTCAGGACAGTTGTGGCGGGTTCGAACAAAATATTTTGTTTGAGCCATCTTTTGACTCGCTGCGGACGTTTCTTGGGCTGGAATAGAATGCGAATTTGATTTGCAACAAATTGAAATTTTGATATTTCCTAGAGTTAACGACAAATAGTGTTGGTGCTGATCTAGAGCAGCGCTTCCCAGTGAAATCCAGTTATTTTGCTCACTAAATGGAACAAAATTTGGCCACAATTTGGTCGGTGGCTGTGCACAATTTCGGAAGCACTGATCTAATAAATCATCTTGAATTTTCGATTATAATAAAAGGGAGCATATGAAACGCTTAAAATACGAATCATATGATATTTAATGTTATAAAATTTGAAGAAAAAAAATCTATGTATTGAAATTGTAAATGAAAACAAAACATCGATGTGTAATTTATGTAAATGTAAAATAAATAAACCTTAAACCGACTTGTTTTTATTGCTTTTAATCGGTAATTAATCACGCCATTTTATTAGATTATTTATTTTTCCCAACTGTTTCTATCATTTTCTCGTGTCCACCGCAAAATACTCGACAAATTAAAGATTCCAAGCAAATTCGTGATTGTTAAATTTCGACACTTGCAAGCGCAAGTTTCGGGATCGAGTCTCAATGGTAAAAAAAAACAATTTTCCAGAGTGTCTTGCCACCTCAACTGAACAGCACAATAAACGGAAGCCTACTTGAGAAAATCATTGGGGCAAAAAACCGACAATTCATAATATCCGGTCCGAAAAACCTTGACACATTCACAATCAATATGCAAATTAATAATCAGAGGAAAAAACGACAAAATTTCTAGAATTTTCCAACGTAATTGCCGTAATTAGTATTCAATTAGAAACGATAGATACTATTATCGATATACCTTGGAATCATTCATAAAACTTCTAGTTATTAACTATTTGAAAAAAAAATGACGCAAAAAGTCCCTGATATAAGCTGTAACAGAGACGAAAATGTACCGAATATTATGTCGAGCAATTTTCTTAATTAATCACCGCCTGCACTCGACATTATTGCACAAATAAACTGTTCCAATTAGCTTAAGTTCTTGATGAAATGGATGCGATTTAAATACTTCACCCGCATCCACCATAAATCTCCATCTTTATCTTTAAATACGACTATTTGTGTTGATCATCATGTCGATAGAGATGGAGATATGCATCTTTAATTAGCCAATTTGTCAATCTTTTGCAAAAAAAAGGTAATTTGTCACGCATACATTGAAACAATAATTAATCGCTTTTTTCCACAGTCTATAATTTCGAAGAGGATATAATTGTGGTATCGCCACTATAAAAGCACATCAACAACAATTAGCAACATCATTCCCAGTTATTGTGGCAAACACACGCGAAAATGTTCAAATATCCAGTGATTTTTGCACTATGCCTCTATCTACCAACAGTTCTGGTAATTGTCGATATACAACAATATTTTATCTAAACTTTCGATAATTTACAGGGCATCTCCGACGAGATGAAGGAGCTTGCCGATATGTTGCACGGCCAATGTGTGGACGAATCCGGCGTTGATGCGAGTAAGTCAATTTAATTTACGATCGTGTCAATCGATCTGGCAACCGTTCGAAAATTTCCAGGCCTCATCGACAAAGTCAACAGCGAAAAGGTGATGATCGACGATGCGAATCTGAAATGTTACATCAAATGTCTGTTGACACAAATGGCGACGGTGCGTATAATTCGTACATCGACAGAAATGACAGAATTGTTGAAAATTTCAGATGACCGATGATGGTGAAATCGATGTGGAGGCGACAATTGCTGTGCTACCGGACGAAATGAAGGCGGATTGTGAGCCAGTCATCAGAGGTTGCGGAACGAAGAGTGAGTATCTTGGAAATCGTTGGATTTAACTGGTTTTTTTGTTCGTGTGGAATTGTTTCAGAGGGTGGTGATTCGTGCGAAACGGCCTGGTTGACCCATAAGTGCTATTTAGAAACGAAACCTAGTGTAAGTTTTTTGTTTAGTTATACCAGAATATCGGAGGCTGTATTGTTTTCTCTTTGCAGGCTTACTTCCTGATTTAATCACTTAATTGATTGATTTATCAAAACTTGAATGAAAATATCTTGATTTATCTTTATTTAAAAATAAAATGTGACCTAGCAGTTCTCAGTGATATTATTACGACAAATAAAAATACCATTTTCCACCTGTTTCAACCTTGATTGTTATGTTGATGATAAAAAACCTTATATAATTCAATCGAACGATTGACAAGAAAAATATAAAATTTAACAATATTTGGAAACAACAAAAACTGGTAGTTGTTTGTCTATTGTGTAGAAATTCAAGAAATTCTAAGATTAGATTATTCTAAGAATAGATGGTGACAATCAGCACTAAGGCAGCTCGTCCACACAAATTATTTCGTCCAAAAATCAGCCAACGCTAAAAGAGTTGCAGAATTTTGTAGAAAACAGAGAGCAGAAAAGCAAGTCAAATTTAGTCTTCTGCTAGCCAATCGCGCTAGGCGAACAGCTGAAAATGATCTCTAAAAGGGTGGCAGAGTGGTAAACTTTAATTGCAAATTTCTAATCTACCACCGATAATTTGGGTACTCTTGTACGCGACAAAAAGCTACCTTTGGGCCACAAGTCTTACTGTTCTCGCACCGTAAGTTTTGCCAAAAAAACTCCGGTATGTTTAGTTTTTGTTGGGCAAATTGAAGGGTGTCAAAAAAACATGATTTTTAAAAGACAACGCTAATATGGCAGAGTTGCACGATAGTGCAGAAAACAGGAGAAAAAAAGCAAGACAAATTTACCTTTTTGCTAGCCAATCGCGCTAAGCTCATTAAATGCCAGCTTGACTTGCTGAAAGATTGAAAATGATCTCTAGAAGGGTGAATTTGGAGCGCAAATTGATAAGATTTAATTCCAAAATTCTTATCTATCACCTAATTTATTGCGATCGATAGTTTAGGGCACACAGAACAACGAGTTAATGCTTACTCACGGTGTTTTTTTAGCTTTTGTCGAGCAAATTGAAGGGTGCCAAAAAACGAATTTTTAAAAGCCACAGTATCAGATAACAAGCAGATAAGCAAGTCAATCTTTTGCTAGTCAATCGCGCTAAGCTCACTAAATGCCTCCTTGTTTTGTTGGAAGATTGAAAGCGACCTCTAAAAGGGTGAATTTGATTCGTTAAGTGGCAAATTTTAATTGCAAAACTCTAAACTACCACCTAGATTTTTACAGCCGATAGTTTGTGAAACTCTGAATGAGATAAGAAGGTAGTTTTGGGCCACAAACACAGAACAAATCGTTAATGCTTACCCACGGTGAGTTTTTCTAGCTTTTGTCGAGCACACTGGAGGGTGCCAAAAAACACGAATTTCTGAAAACCAAAGTCTGGAAGAGTTGCAAGATAGAGTAGCAGATAAGAAGCAGAAGAGTGAGTTAAATTTTTTTTGCTGATCAATCGCGCTGCGCCTTCTTATTTTGTAATTTGGTAAGTTTTGATTGCAAAACTCTAAGCTACCACCTGGCTTTTTACAGTCGATAGTTTGGGCCACTTGGACAGAAAGTGTTAGAGCTTTATGCAATGAGTTTTTCCAAGCAAAGAAAAAGATTTTGACTGGTAGTGAAAGTTTAGAACAAACAAACGATACGATATTTACAATAAAAAAGAACTTTTCTTGTAGTACCTATTACAAATCAAGAATTCTAAGAATCTCAGAAGAGGCAAAACTCTCACAAATATGGTAGAATAGAAATAAAAAATTAAAGAGAATTTGACTCGCCTGTCAGGAATCGAACTCAAGACATCCAATATCTCGTATGGAAAATTTTCCAATTGTTTATAGTAATTTTTTTTACTGTTAATTTGATGGGCAAATAAAACTTTTTTTAGCACTACTATTTAACCAAATTGTTTCATTACACTGACGATATTTTCGTATAACTGTTATTAAACAAATAATAATAAATAATCGATATTGCAACAATAAACCGAGCGATAATATTCAATAAACGTCATTCGTTTTAAAAAATTTTTAATGGCCAAAAAATTACATTGTTTTGACGATTAGCCCCATCACGTAGTGGTACCGCAACGTGCGACAAATCTTCCTACTTGCACAACAAGAAATCTGGATTTCTTATGTTAAGAAAAACGCATCGCTAGGGTAACTATGTAGCGCTTGACTCGTGTAAATGCAGCCTTAATCGGCCGCCCGTTATCACATTCTTTATCACATTCTTAATCGTTTCATATTAGAACTTCATTTAGTTGCTAATAATTAGTGAGAACAACAACATCAAGGATATGAAGGTGAATCGATATTATTTTTATTTGAAAAAAGTGAAAAACGGTATCTTACGTATCTTCTTTTGGTAAGTTTTCGGGCAATTTGCACGTTTCACGTTTTTTTCTAATAATCCTTTTTGTGTGTGTGTGTGTGTATCATCATCAGTTGGACATTTCCGTTATTTTTAAAAGGTGCCAAGCACAAATTGAACAAATACGACCTGAAATCACCATCAATCGAGAACGATTCGAAAATATTGGGGGATAAATTGGAGAAATTGTGGAAATTAGAGATTGACAATAATGAAAAGAAACCATCAATTATTTCGGCATTATGGAAAATGTTCCGGAACGAGATTATTTTCTATGGTTTTCTACAACTCATCCTTGAAATGATTCTAAAGTAATTGATAACACCAATAAACTGGCCCAGTTGATTTCTCCGAGGGTTTAGGATCCTCTGAGAAATCCGCTTATGCCAGAGATGTGCCCGATTTCTTGTTTTTTTTTTTTGCTAGATTATCACAACCGTTGGCAATTTGGAAATTGATGAATACGTATCGGATAGACGTAGCATCCGATCCGAACGACGCATATTATGCTGCTGGTGTTATAATTCTAGCAGCAATTCTGAACGTTTTCCTAACGCACACGACAACGTTTGGTTTGCTACATATTGGTCTGAAGATGCGTATTGCGTGCAGTTCGTTGGTCTATCGTAAATCGTTAAAATTGAATTTCAAAAATACAAATGAAAGCACAACAGGTCTGGGTGTCAATATTTTATCGAACGATATGAATCGCATTGATAAATGTTTAGCGTACATCCACTATTTATGGTTAGCACCGCTTCAAACGCTGTCAATTATCGTTCTGTTGGGCTACGTTTTTGATATTACATCGTTAACTGGTTGTGGTGTGTTCTTGATCTCGATTTCATTCCAAAGTATAATCGTTTTTTTTTTTTTGATAAGTTTATTGGCAACCGGTTTGATTTTGTAATAATTTTAGTTTATATCGGACGATTTTGGTCGGAGTTTCGGTCGAAAACAGCTTCGAAAACCGACGAACGTGTCCATTTACTCAACGAGATCATTTCAGGCATTCAAGTGATTAAAATGTACACGTGGGAGGGTATTTTTATCAAGTTAATGGAAGTCGCCCGAAGGTAATTATTCGGCAACTCTTCATTTCGATGATTCGCAACGATCAGTTCTCGAGTTTATTCGTTCATTTACCAAAATTTTACTGCAAAATACAACTTTTTCAAGCTCCATTTTTATCGACTCCTTCTGCACACAATTTTGGGTTACACGGACAAAAACGAGTTTGGGAGCTTATTTTGCCCGAAAGCCTCCCTTAAACTTGAGAACGAGTGTCTAAGACACCAATCGTTTAGGAATCATCGTAATGGAGTTTCCAAAAGTGTTTCGCGAAAATTCGATTTTTTCGATTATTCCAGGGAAGAAATCCGCTACATCCAATACACATCGATCCTGCGAGCTATCTATTCATCACTCAACAAATTCACGGCACGCCTAGCAGCCTTCATAAGCATCCTCGTCTACATTCTAACCGGCCACCAGATCAACGCTCGCTACGTCTTCGTCCTAAAATCGTTCTACACGATCTTCAAAGACAGCATGATAACCCTTCTGCCTTTAGGTATCAGTAGTTTAGCCGAAGCTATAGCGTCGTTTCGGCGCGTCGAAAAATTTCTATTAATCGATGAACGTATCCCAACGAAACCGCCGATGATAATCCAAGAGAAACCCCAAATAAAATTCGATAATATCACGGCGAAATGGTCGAACATCGAAACATTAACAAACATCAACGTAACGATAAATTGTCGCGATTTAGTCGCAATCATCGGTCCGGTTGGTAGCGGTAAGACGAGTTTTCTCAACGTTATTCTCGATGAATTACCGATAATCAAGGGACGCAAACTGGTGATTGGGGTGATCTCGATCGCCACCCAAGAACCGTGGCTGTTTGCCGGCACGATCCGTCAGAATATCGTGTTCGGTGAGGAATTCAATCCGCGACGCTACAACGAAATCCTGAAGATTTGCTGTTTAGAACAGGATTTGTTATTGTTGCCGAACGGTGATCAAACTGTAATCGATTGTGTGAATTTGAGTGGTGGGCAGAAGGCGCGCATCAGTCTAGCTCGATGTGTTTATAAAAAAGCCGATATTTATCTGTTAGACGATCCATTATCGGCAATGGATACGATTGTGAGTCGGGAGATTTTCGATGAGTGTATTTGTAAATTTCTGTACGATAAATGTTGTGTATTTGTTACGCATCAGTTGCATTATTTGAAGAAAATCGAAAAGATTTATTGTTTTAAGAATGGTAAAATTGAATTTTATGGTAATTTCGATGAGATCAAGAATTCGGTGGAGGAATTCTCCAATTTATTAGTCAATTACGAGCACGAGGATGATGATTATATTTTGAATGAATTGAAGCACCAGAAATCGAACCAATTGGAGAATTCAGTCAACGACGATACGAACGAGGAGTTCGCCGAAGAGGGTCGTGTCAAATTCGCCGTCTATTGGAAATATTTCACAACAAACGGCTATTGTTGTTTCTTCCTAGTGATGGTGCTGTGTGGTTTCACGCAAATCATGGCGAGTTTTTGCGACTTTTTCGAATCGTACTGGTAATGGAAACGCACACGAGCACGTTTGAAGAACATTGCCGTCGTGACGTTCTTCCAGCGTGCTCCACGTTGAAGTGTGTCCCGAATTTGTTTAATGAACACAATTTCAGGATCAATTATGAAGAGGATCGCGCCACCAATGCAACACACGATCAATCCGTCCTATCAACACCTGATGCCAGTCTGTATATCTATGTTAGTTTGATTTTAGCAATCATCTTTTTAACGACAATCCGTTCAATCTTCTTCTTCGTTTATTTCGTACAAGTGGCGCAATGTTTGTATAAAAAAATGTTCAATTCAATCGTTAAAACCGGTATGTTGTTCTTCCATCAAAACCCATCTGGGCGGATATTGAATCGTTTCTGTGAAGATATTGGGAATATCGATGAAACATTACCGTTATTATTGATGGATAGTTTACAAATTGGTTTGAATGTTATTGCAATTAATACGGTAATTGCATTAGTGAATCCATGGTTTATTATTGTCGCCATTATTATGTTGGTATTATTTTATTTTATACGGATGTTGTATTTGGCGACTAGTCGGGATTTGAAACGTATCGAAGCTACATGTAGGTAACAGCAGAGATCGCAACGGATAGCTGTAGTTATCCGGTATCCGGCCGGATACCCGTTACAGTTATCCGTTCGATATCTAAACGTAAATTTAGCGTCCACAATTAATGTAAACCTAGCATGCGAACAAGTGATCGAATCTCAATATAAGTGCAAAACTTTTGGCAAAACAAATTGACCCTTTACAAAAAAAAATAAAATAAAATCGAGAGGGTGGAGGAATTAGCCGCTAACAGATCAGAATTGTGGGTAATTTGAACTGTTTTACCGTTCTATGTATCATATTTTGTCTCTTTTTTAACTCAAAAACATGCTATTTGCATTACGCATATCTAGTGTCTTCCTCATAAACATTTGTAGTCTAGACAACATTTGCCATTTTAGTGGATTTCTCTTCAAGGGCACCGAAAATTATGATAAATCATCGATTCGGAATGACCTCTAGAAACTTTTTTAAAAATTTGAAGGTGCGCCGGCAAAAATTGCAAAAGTTATAAAAAATTTAGTATAAAAAAATTGGGGTTTGGTTTTTTGCAAATATCTCGGAAACTATTAAAGATATTCGAAATTTGAAAAAACATCCTTAAGGAGAAGGAAATTTCCTAAAAAAGTCTGACCTCCCGAAACTTTATCATTAATATTTATTATTTTAATTTTGAGGCGAATATAGCGCTATAAGCGGGTGACGCGCATTCAGCGCGTGCTGACCGAAACGGACTCTTGAACAATAAAAATAATTTTAACCGATTAAATATCAATATTAAGAAATTTAAAAAAATCACATACCTTCTAGACACTGGAATAAACGAAAATCCATTGAAAAAGTTTTTTTCCTTAATTATTTTATTAGATATGCTTTTGTTAATTGACTAATTCTTAGAAATTTAAAATTTACATAAAAACCCTGATAATTGTTAAACTAAAAATGTCAATTTTTTTTCACTTCTTGCTGCTATTCTTAAAAGGCATTAGAAAAGATCCCCGTTGGAAAAATTAAAAAATGTTGATTTTCCACTTTGTTGTGAACAATCTAAGACGTTAAAATTGTTAATTAACAAATGCGTTTCTAAGCAATACATTTTTTTAATATCCCAATTTGTTCATATTCTTACTATTTAAAGTTACATAAAAATGATTTTTTATAATTTTTTGCTCTGATTATTTAAATAATTGTTATAAACAAATGCATCGTTTTTATAAGATAATTGGATTTTTAAGAACAAAATCGTTTCTTAAAAAAAATTTTATTGCTTAAAAACGCATTTGTTAATTAGCAATTTAAGCGTCTTAGATTGTTAATAACAAAGTGGAAAATCAACATTTTTTAATTTTTCCAACAGGGATCTGTTTTAAAATCTTTCAAGAATGGCTCCAAAAAGTGAAAAAAAATTGAGATTTTTACTTTAACAATTATCAGGGTTTTAATGTAAATTTTAAACTTGTAAAAATTAGTTAATTAACAAAAGCATATCTAATAAAATAATTATTTTTTTTTCATGGATTTTCGTTTATTTAAATGTCTAGAAGGTATGTGAATTTTTTTATTTCTTAATATTGATATTTAATGGGTTAAAATTATTTTTATTGTTGAAGGGTCCGTGTCGGTCAGCGCGGGTGGAATGCGCGTCACCCGCTTTTAGAGCTATATTCACCTCACAATTAAAGTAATAGATATAGGTGGTAAAGTTCCGGGAGGTAGAACTTTTTTTAGGAAATTTCCTCCTCTTTAAGGATGTTTTTTCAAATTTCGAATATCTTTAATAGTTTCCGAGATATTTGCAAAAAACCAAACACCATATTTTTTTACTAAATTGTTTATAACTTTTGCAATTTTTGCCGGCGCACCTTCAAATTTTTCAAAAAGTTTCTAGAGGTCATTCCGAATCGAATGAGCCCTGGATCATAATTTTCAGTGCCCTTGAAAAGAAATTCACTAAAATGGCAAATATTGCCTAGACGATATCCGGTATCCGGCCGGATATAGCTATCCGTTTGATCTCTAAACATAAATTTAGCGTCCACAATTAATGTAGCATGCGAACAAGTGATGGATAATCTCGATATCAATGCAAAACTTTTGGCAAAACAAATTCACCTTTTACCATACTATAAATTGCTGTGGTTCCAAAAAAAAAGTAAAGTACATCGAGAGAGTGGCTCGATTATAAGCTGAAGTTTTTCACGCGAAACACGCCTGTGTTTCGCTCTCCTTTCAGCCTACATAAAAGACAAATTACTTTCCAAAGGGCTATTTGGTGGACTCTCTCTAGACCAGAACTTCTCCAACTTTCTGTTCGAGACCTTTAAATGCAATTTTTACTTCTTTCTTATATTAAAAAATTGACAAAAAGAATGAAAAATATATCTTCGACCCCCAAAAGTCCGATTGAATTCTTGTAAAGAACTTTTAGATTGGATAGGAGGGTGACTTTTTATTTTGTAAAAAAAAACATAAAATTCTCCGTTTTACACACTTGCTTGATTGCTAGTAATGCGCTAATTGTGGCAGAAGTTGTTCAATAATTAATTTCTAAACATTATCGATTCAACAGGTCGTAGTCCGATTTTTTCACATTTCAATGGAACGATCCGCGGCCTGACAACCATACGAGCCTTCAATGTTGAATATCTATTCAATACCGCCTTTGATAATTACCTAAATCAATACACAACAGCGTATTTTATGTCCTTAAGTTCACAGGCTACATTCGGTTTTTGGTTAGATCTATTGTGTGCCTTTTATATTGTGATTGTAACAACGAGCTCCTTTTGGGGTGAAGGTAAATCATTTTGATAATTTCAATTATGTAGGGCATCAAGTTTTAGTCACATTTTTTTTTTAGATCAACGCGGTGCTAGTATCGGTTTGGCAATAACACAAGCATTCGGTTTAACTGGCATGTTCCAATGGGGCATGAAACAATGGAGCAATCTAGAGAATCAAATGATATCGGTGGAACGTGTTTTAGAATACCAGAATCTACCATCCGAACATGATGGTGATAATGCCAGTAATGAGAATAATGAAGCAATTTCAATACCAAACGATTGGCCCAAATATTGTGATATTGAATTTGAAACGATCTATTTGAAATATCGTCCTGAATTGGATCAATCATTCGTATTGATGAATATCAATTTTAAGATATCACCATTTGAAAAAGTTGGTGTTATTGGACGGACCGGTGCTGGTAAAACATCATTAATATCGGCAATATTCCGTTTGATCGATTATCAAGGTACCATATCAATTGATGGTATCGATATTAAACAGATACCATTGGAGAGATTACGTTCGAAAATAACGATCATCCCACAAGAACCGATCCTATTCACTGGTACAATACGCCAGAATCTCGATCCGTTCAATCAATACAACGATCTGAAAATTTGGCAGATTCTCGATGAATTAGAATTGAAAGAATTCATCCAACAATTCCCGGATGGGTTGAATACAAAGATCATTGGTAAAGGATCGAATTTGAGTTTAGGTCAACGGCAATTATTGTGTCTAGTTAGGGCATTATTATCAAATAATAATATATTGATATTAGATGAACCGACGGCGAATGTTGATTTTAAAACGGATGTTTTAATACAGAACATTATACGTAAGAAAACTGAAAATTCCACCGTCTTAATCATAGCCCATCGTTTACATACAATTATGGATTGTGATAAAGTCTTAGTGATGGATGCTGGACGTATCATTGAATTTGGACATCCATATGAATTATTACAGAATCCGGATGGGGCATTGAATGAATTTGTTTTGAAAACTGGCAAAATACGTGCCAATCATTTAAAACAAATCGCTGAAATGGTGGGTATTCTGTTGGATTTTATTTTACAATATTGACTACTTAATCGAATCGTTTTTTTCAGAATTTCGTCAAAAATCGTTAATATTATTTAATGTTACCTGATAATTGTTACAATGTTCTTTTGTTTTGTTTAATAAAAGTATTTTATATTTTTCTATCTTCTTTAGCTTCAATTGATACGATCATAAAGGAAGGTCAGGCAATTTGAACGATTACATTTTTGAATTAACAAGTGCACGAAGTGGAAACTCCCGATCTCCATGATTTTTGGTATACAAGTAGAGGAAACGATTTAGGGGTGCGATTTTTTCATGGCCCACCAGATGGGAGAAAATAGGGGTTGAAGTTCGCCCTGCAAAATTACTTTTTTCAAAATATCTTCAAAACAGCTCATTATTTTTCAACAATTTAAAAACTGAATAATAGTTGCTTTTAGGGGCTATCAAATGGTGAAAACACATTTTCGAGGGTTGGATAATAATATAATGTTTTTTTTTGTTTTTCACTCCCCTTTGTATACAAGTAGCAAATTGAAAAATAAAACTAACCTGTTTTTGTATTTTTTGATATTTTCGATAATTGCGGGTGGAATGCTTATGGAGGGTTGTAAGTTTAGAGTTGAATTGTGGGAAGACTTACTCTCGCAAAATGTTAATTTGCCACTTATGTTCAACAATATTAAATGTACTTTCAAATGATGTATAATTTACTACCCTTTGGTTAACCCTTATGCAGAAATAGGGGAGTTGATTTTATGAAAAAATTCTCTTAACTAAAAATCGGGAGTTTTCACTTCCTGTACTTTATATGTAAGATTCGAAAAAAGCGTTTTTACAAAGATAGTTTGAGATGCGCTTTTCTGCTTGATTCTTAACAGAAACTTTGTAGAAATGGCCTTTTTTACGAGATAGCTCCGGCAAACTACTCGCTAACACTTCTCTACACTAATACATTTTCTAATGTCACTATCGATAATAGAACTTAGAACTAAAACAATTTTTTTCCGATTGGCTATTGGTACGCCTAGCCAGTTTGCTATTTTCTCGAAATTATCAATGAAGAGCAATTTTGATAATCCGTTAACGGATCCTGAAATTCTGGCGAAAATAGCGTCGTTCCAGACAATTTACCTGCATTGCCGTGGCATCGCACGCGACCTAAAATTAAGTTGAAGTGTGTGTCTTCCTATTTTAACACGTTTATGCGGTGAAACTTATTCTAATTAATAAGTGAAGAAATTACCGTTTTTTTAGTAGAATGGCACGAATCGATGCAACACTCACTAACACTTCACTACACTAACATTTTTTCTATCGCTACACAGTGTCGCTGATAATTTAAGAAATGTTTGAAACAGATGTTGACGCTGTAACATTTATAAATCAACTATGGGTGTTGTATATGGACGTTACTTTGTTATGTGAACACAATTTAAAAAAAAACAATTGGGAAATAATGGTTTTCTATTTTGTATCCTAATCATCAAATTTTCTTTCCAAGCCCAAAGATAAATCTCTATCAATTTCTATAAAACACATCCGATTACTGGTTATGTGTTAATTATCCATTAATTAAGGATTAATTTTCTTGCCCTCTCACACACTCTTTTGGTCTACAGTCCGCTTGAAATGCATGACCTTCTGGAAATGTTCAGACCCAACAGACAGAGTGTCCCAGACAAGTGTTTCACCTCAAATATCTCGTTTGTTTCTGAATTGAGATGGAAAAGTATCTAAAGAAATTAGACTACAATATCTAGACTTCAATTTACTGACACGATTTTCCTTATAGCGATTTTGGAAATGCTAAAACGTCCTATAAGGTCTCGAAAATGACTCAGTATGAGGAAAACAATCACCTGCAATCAATAATGTAAATGAATTTGATACTACATACTTTTTTCTTCTAAAAATTTCTCATATGTTACTTAAAAAAATACCGGGTGTTTTTTCTATCTATGGTCAGCTGCGGATCTCCCATTAGCCGTCAACTAAGAGAAATAAAAGTCCCAAGAACGTGTACATTTGACGATATAAGAAGGACCCAGGACCCCACAAAGTTTCTAGCTAATCGGGAAATATGGAAAATTTAACCCAAGTGTCATATAATTATCCGTACGTCAAAGCAACTACCACCACAAGAATGCTCTCGATACATGAAATTCGAATATGTTTTTTTCATTTCTTAATTTCTTTAAATATAGCCAAAAATTTAAATTCAAATTGTGCTTGAAAGCAGAGTTCATTAATCTCTATCGTAAACAATCTTGACATTCCACAGATGTTTATTGTTGTCGTTAAAAACTGTAAACATGCATGGCTCTTAAAGTAGTTGGTAAACATAAACAAGGTCACGCATAAACATGTATTTATACTAATCGTATTAATTGTTATTTTCTTTGTTGCTTTTTTTGTTTTAATCAGCATTTAATTCATTGAATTAAAATTTTTCTGCGTGTTGGTCAAAACGATAATAAATAATCAAAATTTTATGGTATATTTTGGAATAAATTAATTAAACAATAGGAACATTGTAATTTCTGTAAACATTACATATTCCAAATATTCAAACAAAGTGATGAAAATTACGGTAGGGCAGTAGAACGTTGTAATACAGTCTTGTATCCATCTGTCAAACATATTGTTTGTTTAGTTGAAGACACTGGTACTGTTCGCACCTTCGACGGTACACAAAATATTAGAAATTACATCCACACCGCCAGTCATTGCATCAAGATCTTTTACCAACAGATCGACCAGTGAGAGTGAACTGATGTTACGCAATTCAAATTACCATTTGAACATCCTGTTCTCAAATGAATCGACATTCAAAAGTGATCCAACTATGGATGCAAATAGTTGACCAACAGCACATATTTTCAGTTAATATGTGGGCAGAATTAGTTCTAGTTATTGTTTTCCCTAACGGCCCCTAACTTATTTAGTTTTTTTTATAACACAAACTTCGACATCTTCGATATTATAAATTACAGGATGATGTCGAACACGCGGTAAAATATGTACATTACTCGAGTGCGAACAATCTTTCTTATTGTTTTTATATTAATTTCTTTTGGCTGTATTATAACGTTCAACTGTTATCGCGTAATTTTAACACTTTAAGTAAATATTTTAATAATTTTTATACGTTCTGGTATCGTGATTTCTGGATAGAAATTGTTTGTTGTTGTTTTAATTACAATGTTTCAATGTTGCCGGATTGAGAATTGTGTATTTAGATGAATTTACAGTTATTGTTAAGGAAAAATTCGGGAAATTTAAAGTTACATTGATGCTACATGAAAATTTGATCTGCAAGTTGTTGGCTAAACGAGTTATGTAATGAAACAAAATTTTTATCTGCTAAATTTTATGATTACCGACGATAAATCGCACAATCTTTCAACGTAGTACCCACAGCCAGACAATAATATGATAATATCTAAGTGGGGAAAAATGCTGCATCTGTATTTTCAAGCATACGTATTCAGTCGCTTAGCATCATTAGGGAGAGTATGTTCAAACAATAGATTGTAATTTATTAAATGCGAAAATAAGGCAATAATTTTGTTAAAACTGCATTGACGTTGTTTAAGTTTTAAATCGAACCCGTCTAACACTTACTCAACCAAATTCAAGTCACGGGCCGAATTGTCCACGCTCATCAAGCGGCCCGTGGTTCGTATTTTTTTTAGACACGTCTATCATAGTGAAATGTGCGTCATTAATAATATTAATCGTTATCTCTATGAGAACAACGAATTATGATCGTAGGTGTTATTAATATTTTTTTGTTTACGTTACTTATTATTTCGAATCTATTTTAATTAATCTAATTTTCCGAACACTAGTTTTTTTTTGAACATTTTCCTTATACGTTTTCGACAATAGTAAATAACAAGTGATAATAAACCATTTCAACTGCCTTAATGATCTTGCGCAATTACTTGTAGTGGATTCTATTTTAATTAATCAAACTTTCCGAACACTAGTTTTTTTTTAACATTTTCCGTATACGTTTTCGACCATAGTAAATAATAAGTGATAATAAACCATTTCAACTGCCTTAACGATCTTGCACAATCACTTGCGGTGCCGTCAATGTATACCAACATCTGATTGCATACGTTTGCAACATTGAAGGTCGGGGCCACTAACCTTACATAATATGCATCCAATATTCTGAATTTTTTTTGACTGAAATTGAGGAGATTAAGAAATGAAAAAAACATATTCGAATTTCATGTATCGAGAGCATTCTTGTGGTGGTATTTGCTTTGACATACGGATAATTATATGATACTTGGGTTAAATTTTCCATATTTCCCGATTAGGTAGAAACTTTGTGGGGTCCTGGGTCCTTCTTATATCGTCAGATGTACACGTTCTTGGGACTTTTATTTCTCTTAGTTGGCGGCTAATGGGAGATCTCGCAGCTCTCCATATTTAGAAAAAACACCCTGTATATCGGAAAGTGCGATTCGCCCGGCGCCTCCACCATTCTGCATGATGAATTGTTACGTCTTCGATCTGAAATACAGTCACACTGCAATATTCATTGCAGTTGATTGGTGTCCTAATATTTTATTTTGACTTAGGCATTTTTCATCAATGAATAGGTTATTGATCCCAGAGAAGCTGTAATTTCTTTTAGAGCTTTTAAAAGAAAAATATTATTTTCATATGCAATTCATTCACAGTATTCATTGTTAATTGGTTTCCTAATATTGAGTAATTTTCGAGACCTTACAGGACGTTTTGGCATTTGCAAAATAGCTAGAAAGAAAATCCTGTCGGTTAATTGAAGCATAGACATTTTAGTCTAATTTCTTTAGATACTTTTCCATATCAATTCTTCACAAGGAAACGAGATATTTGAGGTGGAACACTTAACTGGGACACGCAGCATATACAAAGTTCTTTGATATGAAAAAAAAACACAAAATTTTGGATACCATTTTTTTGATGTCTACAAATGTTTAATGTGGGCCAAGCATTACTGTTAACATTAACTTTTTAAATACCGAAATTACTGACTTTTTCAATAAAAAATATTAAAGGTTGTTCGCAACTGTACATGTGTTAATTACGTGCAATTATGACTGCTAATTAATTTCTTTTTGCTTCGGAAAATTTTAATCTTACCTACAATTAGAAAAGCGTATAAAAACAAGTACAGATATAAATAAACTATTCTTTTTTTCACAAAATACGCTTCTAATTGACGCAACTACGATTTTTCTGATGTTTTGTGCTTGAACATGAACAGGAATATTGAAAGAAGAAAGTCGTAGTAAAAAAATAATAAAAATTGTTTTTCGTGGAATAGCTAAATCATTTAGGATACAATATGAGGGGCGGCAATCATTTGAATATAGACAAAATTTTAGGAGCGAATCATGCTAACAAATATGATACGTCCGGTGGAATTAATAAAAAAGGAAGCAGAAAGATTTTGATCAAAACCGGAAATATTTTTAGTCAATCCTATAAAGTTTTTGTGTAAGAAGCGATACTTATTGTTAGCTATAGGGATTGGATTCTCCTTGTATTTGAAAATTCGTAGAACTGTACGGTGACAAATTTAATCGACTTCCTTTCAAACGACACACTAATTACAGGGATAATTATTCACTAATAACACGTGGATTATTTTTTGCTAGTATTTAAATTAAAAAAATTGCTTTAAATTGATCCCAAAGTCGCTAAGCTTTCAGTTGTTCGTACATTAAAATACAGACACAAATTCTGTTCTATTGCTTGACTTCACTGACTAGTTTGGTGATTTCAGCTAAATTACGTAAGTTTTTGTTTTAAAATTCAATTAAATCATTTCGTTTGTTGAAAACCGATATCTGTTCAGCATCCAATATTAAACTGTGTAAACGTGGCGAGGCGAAAGATTGTTTAAAGACAGCATTACCCGATCTTGTGAAAGAATTCAAGAAGGACTATCCAAATCTTGGTTTACCCAATCTTGATCCATTTTTAGTTAAAGAATTAAGTGTTGGTGCTGGTAGTAAAGGTACTATAAATTTTGAACAACAATATAAGAATTTTAAAATACACGGATTAACGACGATGAAATTTGATAAAATCGAGTAAGTCTTATTTTCAATATAAATTCAGTTGAAACTAATGGCAGTTATTAATTAACGAAATAAACCTTGGATTTCAATAATAAGGACCTATTGTTGTCGAGAACAGTACCAGAACTGCTTTTCGTCGGTGATTATGAATATTCTGGTAAAATACTAGTAATGCCATTGAATGGACATGGAAAGTTCCGATCTCCAGCCTGTAATTATTATTTATTCTTTAAATTTGCTATAAATGAGATTTAATTTATTTTCATATTTTCTTAGATAATATGAAAATTGAAATTGATGTAAAATTGTATGAATTCGATAAAAATGGTAAAAAACATTATAAAGTTGTTGACACAAAACTATCATGGGTACCAGACAATATCAGATTTCACTTCGAGAATTTATTTGATGGCAATAAACAATTAAGTGATAATCTAAATAATGTAATGAACGAAAATTGGAAAGCCGTCTATGACGATGTCGGCAATAACTATGCAACTGTATTTTCTACTTTTATCGATCAGTTTCTTTCCAATTTGTTTAAACATGTAGCAATCGATGATTTGTTTGCTGCTTAATTACGAAAATAAATGAAATAGTAGAACGATTGTAGTTCATAATAAATAAAAGATTTAGATAGCAACTCAAAATTGTTCTTCATGATTACACCTGAAGTGCCTTCCACATTCCTGGCCTTTCATTAGCAAAGTCCTCTCTCTAGTCAGCTGACGTATCCCATAGAGTAATAATTATAATAGTCCAGTCAAATTAGCAAAAACAAGAGGGTTGTTTTGGTGTTCTAAAAGTTGTCTCAAAAGTCTCATAAAATCTCGTGTCTGCGTCTTAAGTTATTTATGGTCAAATGACAAGAATCGGTTTTTCACAATTATCTAGGTTTCTATGGCTCCAATGATGTTAGCATCTATTATAATAATTGTAGAGCATAAAATTTGCGACAAATTTTGTTACAAACTTTTTTTCATGCACTCAACCGTTCTTGAGATAGAGGGCGGAGAGAGCGCAGCGCTCAGACAAGTTTTTGATAATATATTAGTGTGTGTGTCACGAAAATATATTATAGTAAATGATCCTACGTTTCTCGTAATTCCTATATCAGTTAAATATTTTTATTGAACTCTTGCCATAATAGTCTTCTCATCTGGTACATGCTCCGTAAGGACATCTTTAAGCTCGACGTAAACTGTGAATCTTCCTGTCTATTCATTTTTCTATATAACAAAAAATCTCCTTCATTGCTTGAGCAACTTGATTTTCTTTGAGAGCCTTATTCTGAGTAGATGGTGCTCGATTCATGAAATTGGTAAAGTAAACAATATGATACTTTGCTTCAGCTGCGATCAAGTCATACAGATAAACTACACAATCTTTGACTAATTCTCATAAGGAATCGTTGCGTTCTTCTGCTTTGATAATTTTCAAAATTGAATGTCCGTTGTTGCCGAGATATTAAACGAAGGAATAAATTCACCGAGATTCACAATTAACCTTGCATTACAGTATGTATGGCTGAGCGCTGCGCTTTCTCCGCCCTCTATCTCAAAAACAGTTGGGCGCATGAAGAAATATTTATAACAAAATTTGTAGAAAATTTTATGCTCTTCAATTCTTATAATAGATGTTAACATCATTGGAGCTGTTGAAACCTAGATAATCGCGAAGAACCGATACAAGATTGCAGTTTATTATCTGTCATTCAGAGGTGAAACGCTAATTTGACGGGGTCACTAAAACAGCTATATCTCCGAAAATAATTTGGATTTTGAAAAATCCTCTTCAAGACACATTCTTAAAGGACTAAGCTTTGAAAATATGAAAGAAAAAAAATCGATTTTTTTCGAATTTCTAGACCAGAACACCTCTTTAAGGCTAAATTGTAGAACTTTCGCTCTACAAAAGTCGAATTCTGTAGGTCTTTGAAAAGTCCAAGACGTTGACGTTGACGCTGATTTATTCTCTCTGACGTTGATTTATTCTCTGTCAAAAGAAAAAACTAATTACGAAATAATTACTAATGACGTAAGTCATAATGGTTTTTTTTAAATAATTTTAATTGGCGCAGGCCAATTAAAATATTGTTTTAAATAGACCGCAACTCGCCACGTTTTCAGTTCGTACATCAAAATGAAGACACAAATTCTGTTCTATTGCTTGGCCTCACTGACTAGTTTAGCGATTTCAGCTAAGTTACGTAAGTTTTTCTTTTAAAATTCAATTAAATCATTTCGTTTATTGAAAACCGATATCTGATCAGCATCCAATATTAAACTGTGTAAACGTGCCGAGGCTAAAGATTGTTTAAAGA
Organism: Epicauta chinensis; assembly: GCA_021725515.1. Lineage (NCBI taxonomy): Eukaryota > Metazoa > Arthropoda > Insecta > Coleoptera > Meloidae > Epicauta > Epicauta chinensis. Next base: position 594,646 of record JAEDXX010000041.1, read on the forward strand.
AGGCATTACCCGCTCTTGTGAACGAATTCAAAAAGGACTATCCAAATCTTGGAGTACCCAGTGTTGATCCGTTTGTAGTTACAGAAGTAAGTATTGCTGCTGGAACTAAAGGTGCTGTTAATTTTAATCAGATTTATAAGAATATTGAAATGAGCGGATTAACAACGATGAAATTTGATAAAATCGAGTAAGTCTTATTTTCAATATAAATTCACATGTAACTAAAGTAATTATGAACAAAATAAAGCATGGATTTTGATAATAAACATATATTAATATCGGGAATTGTACCAGAACTGATTTTCATGGGTGATTATGAATATTCTGGTAAACTTCTAGTGATGCCATTGAATGGACATGGAAGAATGCGAGATGTAGCCTGTAATTATTATTTCTTTGATTTAAATTTGCTATAAATTAGATTCAATTTATCTTCATATTTTCTTAGATAATAATTTCATTGAAATTAATGTAAAATTGGATGAATATGATAAAAATGGTAAAAAACATTATAAAGTTGTAGAAACGAAATTCGCATGGGTACCAGAGAAAATTACGTTTGATTATGAGAATTTATTTGATGGCAATAAACAATTAAGTGATAATCTAAATAATGTAATGAACGAGAATTGGAAAATCCTCCATGAAGATGTGGGCGCCGACTATGAAAAAATATTTGCTAAATTTGTCGAACAATTTCTTAATAATTTGTTTCAACATGTAGCAATCGACGATTTGTTTGCTCCTTAATTATATTACAATTATAAATGAAATAATAGAACGGTTGTGGTGGTTGATAATAAATAAAAGATGTAGATAGAAACACAAAATTGTTCGTAATGATTACACCTGAATTGTCTTCCTCATTAGCCATATTTACGTTCAGGCACACTTTATAGGCGATAGACAGGACCGGCGCAAGGCAGGTTCAGCCTGTTCTCCGGAATCTGGCCCCGCGTTAAAAGAGGCCCCGCGCTCTACGAAAATTACCCAAAAACCAAAAATATCTACCTAATATGTAACGGTACTTGAGAATAAATAGTTGCCCGTTAAATAATTTATGTGTGCGAATTGAATATGTATTCAGGCCCAGCAAAACGTTTGAACCCGGCCTTGCAAAAGGTCACACCGGTCCTGGCTATAGATACGGAAAAAAGCATCAAGTGAACAAAATTTTGAAGATTTGCGCGTCATCAATCCCAGTTAAAGAATCTTTAAAGCAGATATTCTGCTTTAAAGAGATGGCGTCGTTCAAAAAATATTTATAGATAACCGTAATTGTACTAGATTTTTTTTTAAATATTACAAAGCCATAAAACTATTGCCGATTCATTTCTACACATTGAAGGAACCTATACATATAAGCAGGGCCGCCGCGTGCGGGTGTGCAGGTTGTGCACTGCACACGGGCGGCTATCCAGGGGGGCGGCATTTTTCACAAATATTTTTCTGTTTTTCTCTTTATTTAACACATTTGGTTTATTTAACAAGTGTTGGTCAAAATAGTGAAAAATAAGTCAATTAACACACATGCACAAGATATTATGTTCACCGGATGCGTTGTCACCGGGGGTTCTTCGCCAACACTTGAAATAAAGATGACCGACACAGATGATAACGTAAAAATCACCACCAAGGTCCTCCACAAGTGGGGATGGAAGGTTATATAATTCCTTAATTAGGACTTGGCGAGGAGTTATGTATCTTTAGTGTTCTGTGTAAGTTAAAGAAGTTAAGTTAAGTGAAGTTGTCTTAAGCCTTTATTTAAAAACACCAGCCCGCATTTGTAAGTTTGGTGGTCAACATAAACATATATAATCTTAGAAAATTTACTATAGTTACGGTAAGTAATATTCACTGTACAAATAAATATTTTTAGAATTTTTGTCATACTTAGGGGAAGTCCGGGCAAAGTGGATACCTTAACGTTTGAAGGCCTGTAGAAAAAAAACCAATTGATGTTAAAATAAAATAATGATCGCGTTCGAACAAGTAATTATTTAAGTTTTTAATAAAATTTACTAAATTAACCTAACGTTAATGCTTCACTTTAAATAATTAATAATATGCAACTATTACCGCTATCCACTTTGCCCGACCCCCCCGGGCAATGTGGATACATGGTTGTTTAAAGTATACTTATCGAATAAAATAAGTAAAACAAAGATTAGCAAAAATTAAATTAAGTAGAACTATAGGGCAAAGTAAACACAATTAATTAAGGTATAATTATCGAATAAAATAGGTAAAAAAATTAAACTGAAGAAAAATAAAACAAATCAGTTATTAATGCATTTGTCACAAAGAAATACATTTCCTCCTTCGTAAGCCGTGCATTTGTCGTTATTCCACTGTTCATAGGAAGTGCAGAGGTTCTAATTATCTAAAAGTAGTAGATGTAGTTTTCAAAGTAGATACAGTATCCACTTTGCCCGTGTCCACTTTGCCCGGGAGGTACTTGTTGAACTTAACCTAACCTAAACTTAAATCCACAATAAATATCTCACTGAAATTCACTCTATTTCAACTCAAATCCATGCACTTTAAAAACATAATAATATCTAAACAGTAACAACACATGTACATGAGTAATTACAAAAATACGTAACTCAAAATATCGTAACCACTTGGTATTTATTTATTATTTCCGTTTTTTTTTTGAGTACCTAATAGGTGTTTGTGCGGTAATTCTGTGTGCGTACCATTGAGGGGTAAATAAGGAACCCGGTGAAGTGCGGCAAGCCTACTCAGACGCGCCATTTTTAAATGGTGAGGAGTATTCGCTTTGCCCGGGCTATCCATTTTGCCCGGACTTCCCCTATCAATGCACTTATTTTCAAATGTCTTTCAATTTAACAATTTCGCACTAATTTTCATCATAAAATTTAGTTGAATAATTGTTTATTAATTATTATTAGTAGGGGTGTGCGAATAATTCGATATTTTCGAATAATTCGAAACTTATTTCGTTCGCTTACGAGGGAGTGGATGAACCTATCGATAACACAGTACAACATTTTTCAGGTGATTGATTCGGGACTCAATTCTGATAATTGTTTATGAAAGTAGCCCCAAAAAGAAGAACTTCTGCATCATTCGTTTGGTCAAGGTACATCAAATAATAATTTAATTATTAATTTGAAGTTAGTAAGTATCGTATAGGGGAATTTGTCACGTTTTAGGCTCTTTTGTTGAGAACCACTAGTCCGAATAAGCTGAAACAAATTTAAAAAAATTAAGAATTACAATTCCTTTAATCTGTTTATACAACGTTTCGCCACATAAGCAACAGTTTTGCAGTTATAAATAAATGTATGAAGAAAAAAAATATTTTTTGCCTAAAAAAATTGAAATTTTTTATTTTTAATTCATAAAAAATCCAAATATTATATGTTTTGTTGTTATTCACTTTTAAAAACCGGAGAAAAATTAACTTGTACTTTTCGCGTTCGTCGACTCTTGTTAAATGACAAAAATCGAGCAAAGAGCACCTATAAATACTACAAATTTTTCAACATTTTACTGGCAGGTAGTTATGAATGGGCGCATATTTCGAAACGTTCCAAAACATGAGCACTTATAAACGTGGGTGCAATTTCTGTAAAAAAATCATGCAGGTAACTAACGGAAAAACCCAAATAATTAAAAAAGTGCACTTTCCTTTTTTCCTTTTAATTGTCCACTCACATTTATTAACGCTTATTACTTTGCTACCGCAATCATAAAAATCAAATAACCCTTAGGTTATTACTTTTTTTTAAATTCTGAGAATCATAAAAAAAGTCATCAATGTTTTTTCCAAAGAATTTTGTGCATATCTCGAGCAAATTTTTGAAATTCATACCTTCACTTAATTGTGAATAAAAGCGAAACGCGATCATCGATTTTCATGATTTATGTCTCATTTTGTTCATAGGTTATGCGACTTTACGTGAAAGTAATAGGATTTGACACTTCTTTACCGTTTTGGATTTTTTATGAATTAAAAATAAAAAATTTCAATTTTTTAGGCAAAAAATATTTTTTTTCTTCATACATTTATTTATAACTGCGAAACTGTTGCTTATGTGGCGAAACGTTGTATAAACAGATTAAAGGAATTGTAATTCTTAATTTTTTTAAATTTGTTTCAGCTTATTCGGACTAGTGGTTCTCGAGTTATGACAAACAAAAGAGCCTAAAACGTGACAAATTCCCCTATACGATACTTACTAACTTCAAATTAATAATTAAATTATTATTTGATGTACCTTGACCAAACGAATGATGCAGAAGTTCTTCTTTTTGGGGCTACTTTCATAAACAATTATCAGAATTGAGTCCCGAAATCATGTGTTGTACTGTGTAATCCAAAAGAGGAATTTAAAATAATTTTTTTATTCGCTATAATTGACACCACTTTATCATCTCTTAGCGAAAGATTTATGTTGTTAAAAGAAAATAATGACATATTTAAAATTGTTCATAATATAAATGAATTAAAAAATTGGCCTGACGAAGAGATTTTAAAACAAACAATAAGGCGCCAAATGATCGAGATGTTGATGGCAGTGCTCTTTTTGAAGAAATTAAGTCGATACAAAATTTTATAAAAAAAAGAAACGTCCCCATAATTTGTTGAAATTTTTGTTTGAAAACAATCGACAGGAGGAGTTTCCAAATATCTCAGTTGTCTTGAGAATATATTTAACACTACCTATTTCAGTGGCATCAGGAGAGAGAAGTTTCTCGAAACTTAAATTTATAAAAAATTATTTACGATCGACAATGTCGCAGGAGCGCGTAACAAATTTATCCGTAATATCTATAGAAAATGAAATCATGGGTAGTTTAGATATTGTCGGATTAATCGAAAACTTTGTGGCAGCTAAAGCTCGCCGAAAAAAATGTGACTTTTAAGTTATTGTACATTTTTTTTGTGATATGTAATAACTATTTAATTTTTTCATGTAAATCCATGTACCAATTATTATTATCTACGGCTTCTACGCCATAATTTGAATAAATATGTATGTACAGGTCCCTGGTAGCTCCTACAAAATAATAAATTGCACATTCCTGTCCAAGTTTTTCTGCTTCCAAATATACATAATTTTAAATATTTATCTTAAAAAATGTTAGCTATTTTAAAAATTTGATTACGAAAGCGAAAATTCTAAAAATTATATTTGAATCACTTTAGAGTGCCATGAAACAATTGTTTTTTAACTTGTCAAAGAACTACAATTTTGGTTGTTATTTATTTATTCTTTTGTTTTCTTATCTCGCATTAAGATTTGTTTCATGGCACTCTTTAAAATATAATTTTGCAAAATTGAAATTTCCAATATCGCTCACATTTTTGAAAATAATTAC